>OX375867.1:16186110-16669737 GCA_947359475.1 Heligmosomoides polygyrus bakeri
AGTGTTCCACCGAAATCGGAAAAAATGCTTCACACAAGCATCACCTGCATTTTCGCACCCATATAACATTGCTCCCTCCTATGCTAAGCCATTCTTCTTTGGCGTGCTAGCAGACCGCTCGACTGCCTACAAAACCTACTTGCTGCAACCTGAAAGGTTCCAACTTGACAGAGCTATTGCGCTCCGAACACGCCCGTGAGTGCAATTTAGCGCAACAACGGTAGATGTTCTCCGCGCTGTTGCTCGTCCAGATTATAGCTTTCCCAGTTTAAATGACACCATTCAGTTCAGCATGAAAAGCTCTATCGAATGGTATCAAACGTGGCCCAACTCGAAGACACCGATTTTTCGATGACGTCATCGTCCTTCCGCCGCGGCCTCGTCCTCGATGCGAAACAGTCAAAAATTGATGTTGCCAAAATCGGTCGACATTGATAGCATTCGATAGCGCTTTCCATGCTGAACGGAACGGTGCCATTGATAGTTTCGAAGACTCAAGTCTGGGCGAGTAGGAGCGCAAGAAACTCTAACCGCTAGGTTTCGCCGCTCTAAAACGGCAGCTGAGGCTAGGCAGTTTGGGCAGCTGAGGAGCTATGAGCACGTCGTCGTAAAGTACCTTAAGCGCTCTGTTCGCGTACGCATTTTAAGGCCGTTAGCTTGTGGCGTCTTCTCGCAGTGGTCCACGGAAATCGGAAAAAAATGCGTCACGCAAGCCTCACCTGCATTTTCGCACCCCTATAACATTGCTCCCTCCTATGCTAAACCATTCTGCTTTGGCGTGCTAGCAGACCGTTCGACTGCCTACAAGACCCAAAAGTTGCAACCTGAAAGGTTCCAACTTGACAGAGCTATTGTGCTCCGAAGACGCCCGCGCGTGCAATTTGCGAGCGGTCGCCCCCCCCCCTCGATTGAAAGGTTCTATCCTGTATGCATTGTTCATGGCGCACTCCAAAGGCTTGCTGGACAGCCTTGGAGCAATTCCTGAGTAGGGCAGCAAGAAATTTCTGATAAAAGTGCCCAAACGCTCAGTCTACGAGCTGTCCCCCCCCCCTCGATTGAAAGGTTCGATTCTCTATGCATGTTAATGTCGCACTCCAAAGTTTCGCTGGAACAGATTGGAGCTAATCCTGAGTGGGGTAGCGGAAAATTTCTGATAATATTCTCGACGGCTCGAAATAGTCTTGAAAACGTCGCAGTTCCCAGTGAGAGAAGATAGAAGCGCAGGGGACATGCGCTCGCCCACTCGATTGATAGGTTAGGTTCTGTGTGCATTGTGCACGGCGCACTCTCGGGGCATTCCTGGCATGACGGAGCACTGGCGACGTACGCCATATTTGAGATACTCCGAAAGCACGCATATCCTGGGAAATAAGCTGCTCTAATCGCCTGTCCAGCCAATTTTGGACCACCCACGGCGAAAATACGGGCGCTCCGGTAAAGATTTACACATGTTTGTGTAGATCTCGAAGAGGCGAATCGAAAGGTACCAACCTTTCTTCAAGAAACCTAAAACTGAAGGAGTTATGAGCGTGCGACGCTTTGCGACGCTATGTTGGCGTTTTTTCGCCCACTTTTGACCGTGCGGCGCGAGCGGTATTGTAGCAGAAAGCAATATCCTCAACATTGTCCAGAAACGGTTGAAATCCTTCCATTCTTAGTTTTTCCGCTTCCAAGCTACTACTCCCTAGGTACTTTCAAATCATGACTTATTATTTATTAACCATTATTGAACCTTTTTTACTTACAGGACATGAAAAGACTTTAAGCTGCCAGCAGTGTGATGCGTATATTTTGGCAAAAATACCTTGCCCTCAAGAATTTTTTGGCTCCTTCGATCCTTTGTGATGTATAAACGCGCGGATTTTAAACACCTTGACGACCAATTATTACACTCGATCTGCTCATCATGTAAGAACACACGCCTACGTAGTTGAATTCGTAAAAAACTAGCGGTTGGATATTAACGAGTGAAAGAGGGGTGAGTTCAGGACGCTTACTTTTCCACTGCAGCACCTGCGAAGCATAGGCCAATTGTGAAGACCATACCAGGCTCGCATTCGGGAACTTGCGTTTTACTTCTGGCTATTTTGCGTTTTTGAACCCAGCATGGATCCAAAATTCAAAGGAGCTATTACGCCGAGGATGTCACTTCAAGAAATTTCGAATGTTTCAACTTATGAACTCATGTTCCATTGCTTTGTGAAGCAAGAAATTTAGCTGCAAAATGACTCTGTTTTTCTGGCTCTTCATGGAAACTCCACTCTGCGTCAATAGGAAAGCGCCAGATACCAACCCAATCTCGACGCCATCTCCATGCAAGGCAGCAGTGATGAATTGTGGCACGAAATTCCGGAGGGGATGTTAGGGTTGAAGCGCTGACAGCTCCGTTCATCTCACTCAAGTTCTCCGCCTGCTCGCCCTCTCTACCCAGCTTCAGCGAAGCCAGAAGGCAAGTGCCCAGGGGCCTCTGTGGCTCTTACCTGGACGCTTTCGATGCGCTTTCTTCTCCACGTCCGTGATAGTGATCGTGCCGGTAACCACGCGTTTCCTCACTGGTCCCTCCTAAAAACAGTTTCTTTGTCAAGTAACAGAAATCATAAACCTCCAGACAATTGTGAGCGCCATATTCAAGAAAAAAGTGAAGAAACACAGCTGCTCCCCTCGCCAGCAATGAAACGACAGTGTACACTACGACTTCTCACCATCGCAGCTCATTTTTATTTGAAAATATCAACCGCAATATTTATTTATTCAGGCACAAATGCTAAGCGTAAAATATTGTTGACACCCATTAAAACAACGATCTAATGATTAGTCGCCTCGTTGATTACTTCAAATCGTCAAGTCACAATTCGGACAGCGCATAAAAGCTGCAAGCCCTCATAGTTTGCTTTCCTATATGGAGCAATGACGTCGGGAAAAATCATCCTGCTCCGATTTTCGAAACGTGAAGTCGGGGGCGGTTAAAATGTGAAATAAGGTCTGTGGATCCCGAAAATTGATCTAAACGACCATTGGACCAGTCTACGTTTTTAAATCACTATGTTGAATACCATAGTGCCTCAGATGTAGGGATGCTTTCTTAGCTAAGGAGCACCAAAAAAATCGCGTAATAGTCAAAAAGTTATTGTGTAATTATTATAACAGGACACAATTATAAATGATGACCCTTAATAATCTCAATTTACTATCTAACGTTCTTATTTATTCGGCCTCGCCTCCACGCCTCCTCTCCCAGCCATCGCCTGGGGTACGTACTATGTAGTTCAATGAGGTCTTTGAAGTACAGGGCCCAGTTGCGTGCTAGGAGGGTCGTAGTTCTGGCGTTCCGGCGGCATATTCTGTATATAAATTCAGCTAATTCCGTAAAACTTTTTGTGTCCATTTTTTTATCGTCTGCCTATTTTTGGCCATCTCCTATTTATTCATTTTTTCTTAGTTACTTTATTTTCGTCCTACAAAAGTGGCGCCTCCTATCCGAAAAAGCTCCATACCATTTCTGCTTCATTTTCTTAGTGG
Organism: Heligmosomoides polygyrus bakeri; assembly: GCA_947359475.1. Taxonomy (NCBI): domain Eukaryota; kingdom Metazoa; phylum Nematoda; class Chromadorea; order Rhabditida; family Heligmosomidae; genus Heligmosomoides; species Heligmosomoides polygyrus. The sequence goes on from OX375867.1 coordinate 16,189,630, forward strand.
CTATTAGCTAATTTATATTTCTGACTACATAGCCAATCTTACACATATTCTATCTTTCCCAATTGGTTAAGTATTGTTATTGGCAAGCACAATAAACAACAAGCAATAGGCTCATTTACCCTTAGTTTGACGGGTCTAGAGCTGTATTACTTAGACAATACCTATCATCCAAAGAACCAGCCTTTTCATTCTCTATGCATTCCACGGAGCTCAGTGAGTGACGTTTTCTTATCGTCGTCCATACACCCAGTAGAAATTGCACATTTTTCGTATCCAGTCCTACTTTCAGTTTGGTTAATGCGCTTTTCCTAATGCTCCCGAGGGAGCAGTTCACCGTACATCTAAGACCCACTTGATTTTCGTTTAGTCTTTAAGTCCTATTTCTATCACCTCCTGCTTATATTAGTTCATTTTGCTGCTGTTTTAGCAATCCACTTGCAGTGTATAAGTCGACGAATTAAGTGTAACTGCTACAGCAATATTTTTGAGCATCACTACACTCCGAATGAATGTGCGGACACTGGAAACGCTTTCTTAAAATCGACTCTACAAAAAAATGGCAGCTAAACAAGGGGTTTACGTCTGTGTGGAAGGTTCCATGCACAAAACTCAATCGGAGCTCCAGTTGGTGGACAGCACAACGTCGTTAGTTTGATAGCGCCGTAAAGCACTGCGGTCAGCACAACAAGCTCGCTTGGTCTGATGCTGTTCCGAGTTGCACTCTTCGACCTCACAAGAACTGATTGTGAGAACCGCATTTCGCTGTGAGACGTGACAGTAATTCTTAACAGTGAGCTTTGATATGCATTTTCTAGGGAACGCTCTCAAACTCTTGAGTCATCTACCAGTGACGAATGCAGCTACTGCCAACAGTGTTTGATAAATCTAGAACACACATAGAGTCACCCTTCTTTGTATTTGAGTAGGGTAAAAAAATAATAAAACACAAGGGACTGTGTTACTCAAAAACTGTTGGGCGCCACGCATTCTACTGCTGTGGGATGTCGTGGAGGCAGCTGGATTATACAATGACAATCTGCGGTACAAGTTAGTGTTTTGCCCTTCCCAGACGAGTCTAGGTACCAATTCGCCGACTCCGGAGGGATAGAGGGCTTGCTTGGTATGGGCGGGAAAAATTGTCTTGCCATCGTGTTTCTCTTATTGGTCTTCCTGCCTTCATCCATGATGCCTCCTGACAATGGATCACTAACATGAGCGGATGCCAGCAACGTCCTCGTCGCCCCAGTCGCGTATTGGAACAGTCCAATGAGCATTCGCTACCGGATACGAAGAGTACATATTTACGGCTGATACGGAGAAGCCGTTCAAGACGGTGGAGGTCATAGTGTTCTCTTGAAATCCAGGCCTTTTATACAGTGGGTGTCAGCGAATTCTGAGCACGATCTCAAAACTGGAAGCTTTGTTCAGAGAGGCCGCGACAGGCGCACCCCGAAGTGATGCAAAGCTCGTAGTAGAGCTCGTGGCGAAGAAGTTGGAAGGGGCGCCAGCTGCCGCTGCTCCATGAATCGACATTCCTCATTCAATTCCCACCACGACCAACAAAGCTTTCCATCCCTCCGGAAAACTGGTTAGGCACTTGTCTGTGAAAGGCAAAGGTTGACCTATCCATTCGGCTGGCCACAGCAGAATATATAGGCGAAATACGCACCTAAATATTATGTGCCGTGGTACGCGCCTGGACCGTATTCGCAATGAAGAAATACTCCAGAGAGGTTTGGTGTCGCTCCAACTGCTGACAAGTTACATGAAGCTCGCCTTCGGTGGTATGTCCACCTTCTTCTAGCTAGTGCTGACACTATTAGGAAGATTGTCCTTAACATACATGTGCCCGGAAAACGGCCTACAACCTCCTTGTTCTCTTTGGAGTTTTGCTGTTTTTGCAGACTTTTTCCATGAGACATGCAGCCACTAGCGGAGCCGTATGTATTAATGTAGTTACATTACTCACATTTTCGTGTGCAATGGGGAGTTATGAAAGCCGATGAAAAGTGTTGTCCGATTCTACGTTGCATAGGAGCACGTAGAGTGGTGAGATGTTCTGTTGCTCTGGGCTAGCGTTTTTATAATTTCTAAAAAATTCAATTCTCCTAACAGAACTTGAACAGTAAAGAGACTGCAGAGATTTCTATTTTCCAGTAGCAAAAAATCGGCACTTCAAACACTCCGTGCATCAAAGGTCGATTCTAAAATTGATGAACGACTACGCTGCGTGAGATTGTCGCCGACATTCCGATCTGGAAAATCTGGACACAGCCATCACCTTCGACGGTATCATCTTGCTTATGACTGCTCGTGCTCTGCTGGGCTCTGCAGTTTCCACTCTCCCTGTTGATGAGCTCTTAGAGGTTCTCCATGAATATTAACATAACTGATGGTCCGGCCAGTGAGAGCAGACAAAGGCCAATACGTGAATTTCATCCCAAGACATTATCCCTTCAGGGTTACTGAGTCCGTAGTACGCTTCGGAAGGTTAACCCAGAACCCCTAGTCTCAATTTACTGTGCACGCCGAAGACGAGCCCAAAGTGCGCTCCAGGACATCATATGGAGTGCGTGGAATGTAGTCATAAAAGGAACTGAACAACTATGACCCTAACTCTTCTTCCTTCAACACCAATCGGCTATCGGCTCCTTTATAGCAACGCTACAGTCTGGCTCATTTTTTAGTCAAATACTTTGCATTGGACTCTCTAGCTTAATCGTCAACTTCAGCATTTTCGATGAAGACTCTGGGCAAAACGCAAAATCAAAACCGCTGCAGGTGGAAATGGGTATGGAACATTCTTTCGGACCGATTCTTTGGTTTTCAGGATGGAAAGCTTTTGCAAGAACACGATATTCAGTACAGATCTAAATCAAGTGACTTTGTCTAAACTACTCCATAAGTATGAATGCGATTGGTTTCGATTGTAATCTAGTAGTCGAGCTTGTTCGTAAAATTATTAAACGCAACATATACTTTATTACAAGTGTACTCTGTTGTGATAAAAAGAATCTTTAGCATCAGGCGGGGCTCGAACTCACAATCCTCGCTTTTCGTTCAGGACGCTAGCCAATAACGCCAAACGCACTGTCGTTCAAACGAAACATTCACTGTATCCTCAAGAGCCTATCAGCACTCACCAGTAGTATCAGGATGGGCCGAGTGCTGCATATCGCCAAGGAACCGATTAAGCTGAGGGCGAAACAATGCTGTGTTGGATCAAGCAAAGCTGTTGATATAAAGGGCTATCACCCTGCTCGGAAAATAGGGAATGTGGGTTCAAAGTGCGCCTCGCGAGAATTTTGATCACAACAAAACGTCCTTTCAACAACATGTAACCTCTATAACAGCCGTTCTATGCTCGAGCAGAAGTGTAAAAAACAGTTTGCACTCGTTTTGTGCTATTCGGCTATATGTATTTAAAAAAGGACTTGTCCATCAGTCTCCGACTCTCCATCTGCGCAATATTGGTGTGCCGCATGAAGGGCTTCGCTCTGTGAATGTGGAATTGAATGGCCAATAAATATCGATCTATGCAAATGTAGCGCCAGAAAAACAACCCTACAACGAATTCAGTATCGAACGTCCATTCAATATCACCATCATTGTTTCAATAATTGCGTAGATCGAGGTTTATTGGCCATTGTCGATATTTATTGGTCATTGGTCAGATCGCTATTGTATATCGATATATTTATTTATTTTTCAGAGCATGTTCCGATGGATCACATTCGAGACCTGTATCACGCGAGTATTAATACCCTCTCGAAATGCATTAATAATGACGCTAAATTGACTGTTAGTATCATTTTTTGCATTTAGTTGTCAGTGTTTGATGGGCGAAAGCACTAACTAGAGGGTGGCGCGACAAAAACAGCCTAAATCGATCGATCACCGATGACGATCAATTCTAGTTGACTGCTTCATAAAGATTCAGCTGGGAATGCACGCTCAAACGGGCTGCAATAATGAACCAGAACAGACGGCACGTGTCATGTCAACAGTCCCCATTTCCTTCAAAGTATTTGTGTTGTTCTTCTGCTTTTTTTCAAATTTGAAGACCTATGGAACCAAACCAGATTGTTACACCACTCTTCGCATTTTCTTGCTTTCTCAGCTGCTTTTCCTTTTCCAGCCTTTTATTTTGACTCACCCGTGTTGACGCCGTTGCGAAGTTCGGCTTGAACCTCCTCGACGATCCTTCGGCGGGTGTCTTCTGTGAGTTGCGCTTGCGTCTGCCGAAGCTCTCGGCACTGCCGTTCTCCAGACCATCGCATGTCACCTGAAAAACGCAACACTCCGAGGACTGTCATTTGTCAAGCGGACTGGCCCGGCATCCGCCGACCTCGGTTGCTCGCTGCTCCGGGGACAATCTTTCTCAAAAATCTCACCAGCCGCCACACGTTCGCTCATCGCGATTCTACCTTCGACCTCTCTTATCGGTCCACTCTATCGACTGTTGCTAGTTGAATATCGATTCCTACAGGACCTCGACCCTCGTAACTGGCTTCTGCACTGGTTTTGTGCTAGGCACCGATTCAAGCACGTTTTCCTTCGCTCTTGCTTGAAATTGATGTCGTTCGCATAATAAGGTCCAGATAAGAATTCGCTTGCAGGCTCTATGGAAACTAGCAGTGCATGCTCCTATCGTGGAAAGACCTTACTGCCTCGGTACGTCTGGCTGGATGGAAAACTTGAGGAGAATGTTCCCATAGCAATTGACAGCGCTGGGGTAATTACGGAAATTGGCGGAGTGCTGCCGTACGACGTTATACGTCTTGAACATGAGGTAGAGTTTGCACGTTTGAATTTAGAGATGAAGGGCAAGAAAGAGATAAAGGACGGCGTTATCAACCCTTTTTGAGATGCGCCACGCATTCCACTTCTCTAGAATGTCATGGAAGCGATTTGAACGAGTGTTTGGCCACACAAAGAGTTGCCGTAGCCAGCCAATGAACAATTCAGTTCTTTATCCTTCCCAGATAAGTCTGGTACCAACTCACCGACCTCGGAGAGATCGAGGGCTTTCTTGGACTGGGCGGGAAATCCGAACCAAAAATCTGGTAACGGATGCACGCGTCAGCCGGCACCTCCTCTGATTGCGCTACAGGCGCCCGAATTAAAGCGTAAACCATGGAAACTTTGTCTAGGTATCTGATACACATTCAACATGGGATGCGCTTCGTATTCTACTTCTAATCGGCCATATCATGGAGGTAATTTGAATATTTGGTATTGTTATTTGGTCGAAATAATTATTTGTGGTGTCTAACCAACGTAGAGGTCAGTGGTTTATCTTTCCCAGACAAGTGTATTACCACCTCACGACTCCGGAAGGATAGAAGCCTCGCTCGGTTTGGCAGGATCGGTGCCAAGAGACACGAGTAGCGATTCACGCCATAGTCGGCGCCTCCTCCGACTGTGCTACCACTCACCCAAACTTTCTTACATAAATTTCAAACGGAAAACACTTCTAGCTTCGTGTCCTCGTGAAACCTCAGAATTGCAGATCGCCTAATAGCAATTAGTGTAACACAGGTGCGAATTCAAGTGGAGGCATGCACAGCGCAGTCGGAGGAGGCTTTGGCTACCGCCTGCATTTCCAAATGATTCGCGGTTCGATTCCCGCCCAGACCAGCTGAGCTTGCCATCCCTCCTGGGTCGATGTGAGGGATGCGTAGCGCAACCCTCACCAGCATTCAGTGACGCCAAACTCTATCCATCATTCCTTACTTAAGGAAGGTGCAAAGTCCCAAACTTCCGTCTTTTCCTCGCCAGAGTTGGCGGAACCGAAGGAACACTGGAATCTACTCCTTTAAATACCTCTCATTTTACAGAAGTGGATTTCCGTTGAAGCAAGGAGAGCATTGGGAAAGCTATAGAAACCAGCACATACATAGCATGAGGTTCAGCGTTAGACGTAGTTCAGCCTTAGTCACCGTCAGCTGTGGGTAACTAACATGGATGGGAGTCACGACTACGTACATGTGTATAGACATATCCATTCCGTGAGGTGCGCAGCTCATTCCACCTTCGCATGAAACTAGGGGCTTGAAATGACTGGAAGCAGACCGATAGTGGTGTCCGAGCGAAGCCTCAACTTTCTTCAATGTGTACTATTTTGAGAATATTTTTCGACTCATATTGTCAGAGCGTCAAACAAATTCCTTGAATAATAGTCAATTTCTCGCAAGAACGTTCATTCACACGTTAGGAAACATTAATTAGCAGTAAGAATATTTATGATGTAAGATATAAAATAATTTTAAACAGGACGGGATATATTTTATCGGAGTATAATAGCTGCTTTAGAGGATAAGTTACTAAATAGTTTTGAAAAAAGCAGTCCAACTTCATGCCCATCGTGGAGGAAACTCCTTTTGCTAACCTTTAAAAAATCCTTCCTTTTTATGTAATCACTCTGTGGAAAACTGGTATTGTAAAAATTTTGGCTCAAGAAATGTTCTATGTTCTGTGTTCTATGTACCCAGACGTCTGAATCGCAGAGATGGAGAAACCTGCTCCTTTCAAAATGAAGTCTGCATTAGTCAAAACGCCTAACGATTAATTGGAGCGCAAAGGACGAGTAGATTCTTAGAATACGCCTTATACAGCGAAATGTGACAAAAATATGCCAGCAAGTGAGCCTAATAGATAACTTCGAAACTTAGTCCTCCTGAAGTGAAAAAGACCTTGTAGACCTCGCGTTGTGTCAAGAACGATTTGATGTGTTTGAACGAAAACAGCGCCTTGGTCGTTGCACCACCGTCCCTGATGTTTCTCAAGTAGATTCTATAAGAAGTGTAAAAAGAATGCAGACGAGATACTTAAGTGATAAGCATTGAAGGTTGCATTAAGAAGTTATTGTCGGAAAAGCGCGAGGTTTTCCGATGTAGTAACTATGCCTCTTTGAATTCGTTGCCGCCGACGGCCAAGAACCGCATATCATTTCGTTTTTTTTGCCGATTAGTTTTGTGCAGAATAAATATTTTACTGTAGATCGAAACTATGGGGAAGGAGGAGATATGAAGCTACAAAGTACATACTTGAATAGAAGAAACTGCAGAACACGTGCAGGAATGACTACAAAGGGTGGTTAATGCTTGTTGTTTTCCAGAATATTTCTGAACGGCTGGAGATTGTCTGTTGCCAGTGTTTCAGGTTGTGGTGCCTGGATTCGTGAACGCACACTCTCACGCCTTCCATCGCCACCTAAGAGGAAGGAGTGAGATCGGCGGCAGAGCGGCCGATACTTTCTGGAAATGGAGGGACAACATGTACGCTCTGGTGGACGGAATCACCACGGAAAGGCTATACGAGGTTTGCCCTATTATCCTAAGCATTTGTCCAGTGCGGCAGAGGCTACCAGACTCATAGAGTCCGTTCGGCCGCCATTGAGTGGATACTGGCATAATTTACTGTGGAGAATGCTGGTTTTGCTACAATCGCAGCTGTATTACATTCAGGGTAGTCCATATGAAGTATGATGCACAGACCGGCCATTAGTTATTGGAATCAACTAAAATAGGAGATATTTGCTTCTATCCGGTAGGCAAATAAATTCTGCGCAGGATATCACACATCACAGGCAAGATGACCGCCCCTAGCTTTAACGCTAACAAATAACCACTTTTAAAGATGAATATGATAGGAATACATCCAATGATTGTCAGATGGGTGAAAGAATTTCTATCGAGCAGAACCTCCCAAGACATGGTAAAAGACAAATTCCCGTCGATCTTCTCAACTTACAGTGACGTCTCCGCAAGGTGGAGTTCTGTCTCCATTGCTGTTTGTTGTTTATACTTATGAACTCCCTGTTGAAATTTCGCGATTTGGTGTCTCCTGCAAGGTATATGCTGCTAGATATAAAAATCTATAGGGCTATTAAAAAGAAAGAAGATTTAGACTCCCTACAGGCAGCAACTAACTATGGATCAATGGTCTAGGGACCGGGAACTACCCCTTTCTGCGGAAAATACCAAATATCTCATGGCTGCACCCCGAGTCAAAGAGCACACGATATCATACAACTTACAACTACTCTACCTGTCAAGGACGTTTGCGACTTAAGGCCTCCGCACACTTCGGCGGCGTTGCCGCTGCCCTATCCTTAACCATAGGGCAGGGACGCAGAGCTCGCCGTCAGCGGCGTTCCTGCTCTATCCTTGTACACATAGTGGCGAGCGACGGTGCCGCAGAAGTGTGTGGGGGCCTTTAGGCTTTTTGACGCCGCACAACCTCGATTTTAAAAACCACTACAGTGCACTCGTAAAGAAAGCAAATTATAAGACCTATTTGTTGTTCAAGACTCAGCGTATGAATGAACCCTTTTACTTATTAAGGTTACAAATCCTGCATGCGCCTTATAGTGGAGTATGGAATAACAGTATGTAACCCATTTAAAAAGAAATGCATAGAGCTGCTAGAAAGTGTCCAAAATAATTTCACTCGGAAGCTATTTATGAGATGTTTTGAGAGAGATTATAAAGCTGTTCCAAACGGCATTAGGAGGGCCAGGGACCATAGCCTTCAAACTCTTCAGAACAGGCGTAGGAAAGTAGATCTGATTATGATGTTAACGATCTTGACAAAAAGAGTTTCAATTGATTCTGTAGCTTTTTTGGTGCACCGCTGACGACGTCAAGAAACGGTAGGCTCAGACATTATATCAATGAGGCAAAATCCCAGATTAGGTCAAATTTCTTCACACATAGAAACCTTCGGGAGTTCAAGAAGTTAGTGAAGAGGAAGATATCCTAGGACTGTCTTTTCAAGCTTTTCAAAATCTTATTATTCGCAAAACGTTTGGTTAAATTTGGTGGATGCTACTCTGCTCATCGTCAGATTTGCTTGTCAATCAGTTGCAGTTGCTTATTTTATTCCATCAAGGCTAAGTAAATCCTCTTTTCTCCTCTCCGCCTCCTCATATTGGTGTTTCTACGTGTTTCTCTTTGTCTGATGTTCATCTCTGACATGTCCTTTTTCGATCGATTATCACGTGTGTTTATGTTACACCTCAATATAGGATAAAGGGTAAAGGACGGCTTTACTCAATCCCTTTTGGGATGCGCCACGCATTCTACTTTTACGAGATATCGTGGAGGCGATCTGAATGCGTATTTGGCCATACAATGACTTGTGGTGGCGATCCGATGAACAAGTCAGCGCTTTATCCTTCCCGGACAAGTCTGGTACTAATCCAGCGAGCACGAATGGATGGAAGTCTCTGTTGGCCTGTGCGAAAATTATGAACCAAGAACCCGTTATAAAGTGCACGCTACAACCGGCACTTCCTGACTGCGCTCCACGTGCCCCTGGCTTCATATGGACTCTCCTGTATTTCTATAATCCTTCGAGAAGTGAATGTTTAATTAAATAGTTCAATAGGTAATACCGATAGTTTTCATAAACCTAGGTTTCAACTGTTCAGACTTCCACAGCAAGAATCGCTTGAAGCGGATTATAAACTCTTAAGGCTGTCATAAAAGGGCGAGTGTGAGTTTAGAACTGTGAAGCATCCCCGATTATTATTTTCCTTAAAGCAATTCCATGTACACGCGATGGCTACACTTAGCTATTTCAGTACTGCTTCCGCACATTCCGAGAAATGCTTGAGGCAGGCATCACGACAGTGGGAGAGTTTCATTACGTTCATCATGGTTCCGGCAAATTCGATTTGGACGCAGTCGTACTTCGAGCGGCAGAAGACGCTGGCATACGCATTACCCTAATACAGGTAACCGTGCCTTCTATTCCGAAGATCTGTGGAACGCGTTCTGCATGAAATAGAAGCGAGTGTGCATGTTTTAGACGTTCTACGAGTTCGCCGGCTTCGACCAGCCGACTCTTCATCCGGTTCAGGAGCGGTTCGTCTCCAGCTACCAAGACTTCATCGACAATCTCAACGAACTGCTCAAACTCACCAGCCCCACGGTTTCTATCGCTGTAGCAGGTGTGCTCCATGCCACTTGCCCATTTCCTATCTTGATTCGCTGCTGACAGCAGATATATAGACGGTGAAGAGAGAAAGATTTGCCAAAGCTCAGTTACAGGTCGCTCTTTTCCCGTTAGTGAGAAGAGTAGCGAGGTGATGAGTACACACTTCTAGAAAAATGAACTCTTGCTTAGATTGCGTTCCCAGGCTGTGATACCATTCTCTTGATGTTGCCTAACTGTTTCATACTAGCACAACGAACAATCATTACAATGGATTCAAATAAAATCGATTTGGCTTCTCACTCGAAAATCAAAGCAAAATTAACCGACGTTTTATTCCATTTGCAAAACAAATATGTTTAAGCTCACTCCGCGAGAGCGGTTAGTTTCAATAATATCAAGAAGCTGTACGAATTCGCAGTCAAGAAGGGCCTTGCGTTCCACATTCATCTTGAAGAGCAACCGAAAGAGATCGAAGACTGCGCACGATTTCTCGGCGAGAGGAAGGTAGGCGCTGAGTCATTAGGTCCCAAGCCATCTTGTTTTCGGAAATGTTGCTTTCGGCAAGAACTGTTTAGAGCCCGTCCGATGTGCTGCTCGAAAACCTCGACATCGGACCTCTGTTCTCCGCCGTTCACGCCACCTACACTCCGTTGTCGAATATGCAGCAATTGACACAGCTGGGGGCGAACGTCGTCATCTGCCCCTGCACCGAAGGTTCGCTTGATGCTCCTCTTTGTTACAAAAGAATACAACAATTCTGCCCTACGCAGCAAGCCTCTCAGTGCCGTTGTTAAGTCTAGGTTACCTCGGAGACGGCATACCCCATGTGATCGAGAACCAACACATCAGTTTCGGAACCGACTGCAACAACCGAATCAGCTTCTTGGAGGAAATGCGATGGGCGTGCTACTCACAACAGGTTTGTGCGCAAGGAATTTTGATATTTTGTAGGGACAAGAGTTCCAGACATATTTTTTACACCTTTCAATATATTTTTAATTCTAACGTAAAGAATAAATGAAGGATAACTGACGGCATCATTCAATCCTCTTTGGGATGCGCCACGCATTAGGCCGGTAAGTATTGTCGTTGCGAAAAACGTCATGTTTTCAACAATACGCACGATTTTTTAAAAACTATTATTCCTTAATATAACCAACAACATGTAGATTAGATTTCACAAGGATGCTTCGCAGTGACCTTCCTTGGGTTTTATACAGGCTTCAAGTCTTGGTTTCACTGACTCCACGGTGCGCCGCAGGTAGTTGGCGTCGATTTCCGCCCAGGCTTGGTTAAGTTCTCTTCGAAGCTAGTACAAATTGGTGATTTTCCTCTTCCTCAGCTTCTGCTCTAGGTATCCCCTTATGGAAAAATCGAAGGGATTTAAATCCGGGCTGTTAGACGGCCACTGATCCTTCGTTAGGTGTCCTGGTAAGTTGGCGTCCAAATACGCAATCGTCGTCCTCGCTCCATAGAAGGGACGGACTGCTTTCTTCAGAACCTCTTCTTGGTATGTTCCAGCGTTGGTTTTCACGTTTCTTTTCATAAAAAGCAGCGGCGTCTCCTTGTTTGCTGTGATACCAGCCCACACCATCAGTGCTTTGGAAAACAGCGATTTTATGACAATCTTCCTTTTCCCAGTGTGTCCTTGATTGGGTCTGAGAAGCAGGTGATCATGCTGAGCATCGGGTGCGACTTCGGTAGTGAAAATTTTCTCATCTGTCCACAGCACATCTTCGACGCGGCGCACTGAGAGAAACCGTAGCAGCCCCTTGCACTTTCTCTCGGTTCTCCTTGGCTGCCTTTGTCAACTGATGTCCGTTGAGCAGACGATAGCTGCGAAGTCCTAGTTCATTCCTAACAATTGGCTGGACAGTACAACGGGCGATTTCGAGGATCTTTGCGATCTTGTTAAGAGATATGCTGTCGTTTCTGTCGATTCCCTTCTTAATGATCGCACGGTTCTTCCTTGCATTCACAGAACAAGGATGACTTCACCTTTACGGTGACGTTCCCTTTCTCATTTCACTGCTAGATGATCCGGTGAACTGTTCTCAATGGAATACTGGGCTTCATTGCAATGGAGGTGCTGGACTCCCCACCTTCAGCGAGGCGGGGTACTGCTTCTCGATGAGGGTGCGATCGCATATAAGCTACAAACAAAAAATTTCATATATCGCAAGAAATTCGATTCAATCTCGTAAACGATGGACGCAAAGACACACGATTTGGTCATTGGGCGGAAAAAGCGAAAAAACCGCCTTTTTTAGCGCTCTTCAAATTGAGCGCATTGTAAATTGAAACACATATTCGTGATCACCATCGAGCCCTCTTCCCGATGAGCTGAAAAGCGCATAGCGAGCGCCGGAAATGTAGTTCAGTGACCTAATTTCTGCCCGGCGTGGCTGACCCCTGTGCTCGCGGGAGATAATTACACCCACAGCTCCCAAGTGGCTAATGAAGGAAGAGATTCTGCCTTTTAAAGCCTAGTTTCTATATTATATACATAGTCACACATAGTTCTCTGGATTCCCTAGCATTTTACGATCACAATGATCTACTTTCTTAAAGAATCCGACAATTTAAGTGTTGTTATTTTCAGAAAATGCCTCCGCTTTGGAGGACTCTAATTTCGACATATCACGCTTGTATGTGCTTATACTCGTTTGTTACGTTGGAGACAAGAGTGGAAATCAAGCTGCGAAGTTGGAACCTTTAGGGTTGAAGTCGTTAGGAATTTTGCGCTGCCAAAGTTGCCCATATGACACTCCTTCGTAGTTAGCCGTACATTTTTCGCATCATTAAAGTGGGCGCAAAATGGTTTCTTTGAAGGAAGAAACATAGGCATTTGGAGGCCTATGAAAACACCTTATATTCTCCAATAGGTAGGATTTCGATTGGCCTGGAGGATATTTTAGCCATGCAGTTACAGAGCAAACTCACCTCAAATGCTAACTGAGTGTCATTTTAAAAAAAAATGTCCAAAAACTGAAAAATTGTCTACGGGATCATTCCCTAGTTAATTCTGGCTCGAAGGGTAGCTCGATTTCAAATTTTCGTTCATTTGAACCGGTTTATCACGAGGCAAATGAACCATAGCCCTGTTCGGGATCCAGATTAGTTCCGGAGCCAGTCCTCTCTCCTGCCTCTGTGACCCCTCGCGCCATCTGAGGGCGCCGTAAATCGCCTAACTAGAGTTTTCACACTTCGAGTGCCGCGGCGCTATATTGATCCTTCCAAACGAGGGTGGAGTAGAATACGCGGCGTACACCAAACAAGGTTTGGACAACTACCTCTTCCTTATGCGCTTGTATTTTTCATTTCGCATTTCCGCTATAACAATGTTTAGATGCGTGGCGCATCCCAGAAAGACTGCTCGAACTCGCTTCACTTTCACAACGCCTTCAAAACACCCTTCGAACTCCTTCATTTCTGTTTGACTGTTGACTTCCGTTCGATTTTTGCTATAGTTTTATTTACTTTAACTTTATTTCTTATTTTTCCTGGAGAGAGACCTAATTTTTATGTGACTTATGCTATGACTTGTGGTGGTCAGTCCATCCATGAGTGTTTGGTCCTTACCAGACAAGTCTGATACCAACTCATCGTTTTCAGAGAGATTGAAGGCCTTGTTGGCCTTGACGAGAAATCCGAACCATAAACTTCAATTCGGGGGGTACTCCATTCCCCCAGTCCTTTAACATCTTTGCCTCCATCATTACGCTATGGTGGCGCCTAACCGTCTTCGTCTTCTCAGCACCACTAACGCTACCGACCCCGTGTCGGTTCCAGTGGGTGTCTGTGGTTTGTAGACGTATGGAATGGAACACGATCCCGCGCATTAAGCTTGAAAAGGAAGATCCTCGCCTTAGGCGTATTTCTCAAGGGTGAAAATGCCACAACGCGACAGTCATTTGGTAGAAAACCAATTATGTTTCGTTCTTGAAAAGGCATTGAACGTCCCGAGTTGGCGGCCTTGATAGCCCACTATGGAATCGTACTGTCGCACCTGGAAATACCTTCCAAAAGTTGAAACTGCCGAAAAAGGAAATATGTTACTGCACGGTTTAGCAACCGAACACCTGACCCTATAATGTAGTATTTTTTCAGATTTCCGCACATTGAATTCTCGGAAGATATTGCATATTGTACAATTCTACAATTTCATAGCAAACTTTCAGAGTTCTTAACTCGGTAGGTATTTGCGAAAATCAAACCTACGTTCGTAATAATTGAAGAGTGAAGCCTCTCACACTTGTATTCATTCTTGCCGTCAGACTCATGTCAAGACCCTTTCCTGCATAGAAAAACATCCAACAGAGCATAGAATTGTTCGGAGTGCTTGGGTAAACGCGAGGGTTGGATTCTTCGTGGTTCTGGCCTCAATTCAGACTTCTAGTTCTGAAACATGTCTTTCTCACTGTAATTAGGGCCCTAGCGACGCTTATGATGAGCTCTAAGCCGGGCCTCCACGAAGTAACACTGCTGGCGCGGAAACCGGCTATCCTCTTCACATTTCGTATTAACGTGCAGTCTCTTTTCTAATTTAACCTTTTACTTTGTTTTAGAAGGAAACGCCCAGCTCGAAACAGGCTATTTTCCAAAGTTAAAAGGCCACATCTAATGCCTACAATGAAACCCATGCTTCGATAGTATAGTTGGAAATACGTCTGACATCACCCTTCCTTCACCTCCATGCAAGAAATTATTGCATTCCTTCTTTCCTATGACTACTGAACCTCGCGGCGCCTCGTGGCAAATATTTTCAGAAATGTAGCAATTTCTCTAGTGAATGTGACGGTTAAAAAATTAAATCACCTCCGATATTAACAATAGATATAGATCATTTATTATCATAGACGCTTAGTGCTTCGAGAAGTTTTTAATGAGGCGTAAACAATGGCCGGACATCTTCGACGTCATTAAAGGATCGCCCAGCTTGAACCTGCTGCCTTCCTTGACAGCTGAGGCGAATCCTTTTAGCCTTCCTTTCTTACTTGCAGATGAGGCTGCTCCAAGTCTCGTTTTTATTTAAGAAAACCCGAGCAGTAAACATCCTCCTTTATATAGTCACGAAACCCTTCACTGAATCATTTCCGCCTGGATTCTTATCTCCTGCTGTCTAAAACCAAGGAGCTACCTTCTCATCGTACACGGCACTTACCCAGCAGGAGATCGGAATGTGCCGATCGTTGATATCGACATGGAGCACCAGTTAAGCTAAAAAATGTAGTGGTGTAAAGCATCCATACCCGGTCAGCTGGAGGTGAGGGTTCGAATGCCGCATGGAGCTAGAGTTTGAATCGCAACAAAACTGCGTTATAACAGCTTACGGTCTCGACATCAGCCACTTAAGCTTAAGGAAAACGAATCATAAGGTTCATGGTTATTTCAATGGATGCTTAGTACCTGTCACTTTAATCCACGAATACACATGAAGTACCTTTATTTCCCATTAGAAGTTCAGTGCATGAGAAAAGAATTAAACAGTTGTCGATTTTGAGGAGGAAATGACTAACCAAGGAGTGAAACGGTCTCGAAGCGACGGCGTTTTCGCTTTTTCTACCGCCGCACTATCCCATCTTTAAAGTTCACCGAGAGTGCACTATCACAATGCAGCAGCTGGAGCCGCGGATCAAGAGGGAGTGAAGTGGCTTTCAGGTGCACCCTGAATTGAAGTTCATGGTTCGGGTTTCTCGCCAAGGTCAACCAGGCCTTCAATCTCACTGAATACGATGAGTTGGTATCAGACTTGTCTGGTAAAGACCAAACACTCATGGATGGACTGACCACCACAAGTCATAGCATAAGTCACATAAAAATTAGGTTTCTCTCCAGGAAAAATAAGAAATAAAGTTAAAGTAAATAAAACTATAGTAAAAATCGAACAGATGTCAACTGTCAAACAGAAATGAAGGAGTTCGAAGGGTGTTTTGAAGGCGTTGTGAAAGTGAAGCGAGTTCGAGCAGTCTTTCTGGGATGCGCCACGCATCTAAACATTGTTATAGCGGAAATGCGAAATGAAAAATACAAGCGCATAAGGAAGAGGTAGTCGTCCAAACCTTGTTTGGTGTACGCCGCGTATTCTACTCCACCCTCGTTTGGAAGGATCAATATAGCGCCGCGGCACTCGAAGTGTGAAAACTCTAGTTATGCGATTTACGGCGCCCTCAGATGGTGCGAGGGGTCACAGAGGCAGGAGAGAGGACGCTTTTCTGTTGCGCTCAATTTGAAGAGCGCAACAGAAAAGCGTCGGAAAAGGCGTTTTTTTTTCGCTTTTTCCGCTCAATGACCAAAAGTTAAGGCCGGTATTGTACTTCCACAGGATGTCGTGGAGGCAATTTGAATGCGTATTTCGCCTCGATGAACAAGTTAACGCTTTATCCTTCCAAGGCAAGTCTGGTAACATTTCACCGACCCCGGAGATGTCGGGCTTGCCCCTAGACAAAAAAGGAGGCCCTGTCCAGGAACCCCGGAGCCGGGTGCACCCAACAGTCGGCGCTTTCTCCGACAGTGCTACACGCTCTTTTTTCCCAACATGGATTTGATATCAGCTTCAATATTGTGCTCTGTTCAACCACGATAAAAGAAGAGATATCATCGCGTTCTCAACAGTGCATGCCATAGCCTGTTGATCTAACTTCCCGATGCCTCACAAGCATTATTGGCTATGTTAATACGGCTCGATGCGCAGTTGAGGAAGCGGGGAGGGGGGGGGGGGGGGGGAGGGTAGTGGGCAGATTAACTTGGAGGCGGCCTTCGGATTTCTTTCCCTTGACCCTTGCCCTGCTCCACGCCCTCTCTACCTCATCAAAAGTGGCTCGAAGGAGAGCTTCTGGTGGTTAACCGAGGGGCATATAGTATACACTATACCGGGATCAGTAGTGTCCGCCAACGATTACTGCGCTCATGGTCAACATAATTCGGAAGCAGAAAAACCGCGATAACTGAACCTAAACCACGAAGGGGCAATTTCAACATGATACTAGGTGTTTGCTGGCTTCCACAGACTACTGCTGCTATTGCTGGTGGGAAGATTTTCGCCCAGTGTAGTAGCTCAGCAATGTCAGTGTATCAGTTTCACATCAGCAGTGGCAATTGATTGGCAAGCACAGAACGCCTCTCCACCTCTAACTGTGATCAACCCTGCCTTCATTTTGGTCCAAATTCGCTTTCTTCAGATGCGCCACAACTCTCGCAGTGTGGCTGGATTGTCGGCAGCCCGTCTGCTCCACCACGCGACCGCCGGAGGTGCACGGTCATTAGCCCTTGGCAACGTCGTCGGTAGTATAGAGGTGAACATTAGCAGCTTCCTTTGTCAGACACTAATCATTTACTGGTTAGGTTGTCCTAATTGTAGCCTTAATTCCTGAGATTTAACTATTCTCCAGATTCTCTTCTCGGTAAACCTTCGGATGGCTATCTCTTGCCGTCCGTTTTGTGTCAAACTCTTGGATTTTATTTATTTATTTATTTATTTATTCAATACACCGAAGGTGTGCACAAACATTAATATTGAAAGAATCAATCGTAAGTGCAAGAATTGATGCAATTTGATCAGAAAATCAAACGAAATCAAAAAATACAGACGCAAAGAACATACAAACACTAATACACTAAGTATTAGGTTGTAACGAAATAAATGGCACTGAACCACTGTAAATTTAAGCAGTTAATATCTTGGCTTGTTGGCAAGTTTATCAATCGAAATAAAAACCTTCTGATTCTACACATCTTTGCCAACGTGACACAAGCTTTTTTTATCTCAGTAGCATAAAAATCAGAAGTTCTGGAATTGACGAAATCTTCGAAGGCACTTTCGGCATCCTGTTGGTATTTGAATATTTTCCCTACCAAGAAGTCGCCAAGATGCTTGAAGAAATGGTAGTCTGTTGGGGAGAGGTCGGGAGAAAACGGAGGATGTGGTAGAGTTTCAAGCTCATTCAATTTCTGCAACGTCATTCGAGCTACATGGGGGTGAGCATTGTCGTGCAGAAGGAGAACTCGCCTTCGGTTTACCAAGGCCGGCCGATATCCTTCAACTTTTTCATCATTTCTTCAATTTCAATGCAGTACTTCTCTGCCGTGATGGATTCACCGGGAGGGAGGAAGCTGTGGTGAATAATTCCCAGCGAACACCACCATACTGTCACCATTACTTTCTTTTGGTGCAATTCCGGCTTCGCAAAAATCTTGGGGCTCTCATCGCTGCCCACCCACTGTGCCGATCGTCGCCTGTTGTCGTACATTATCCATTTCTCGTCACAGGTTACGATGCGATCAAGGAATGGGTCCGTTTCGTTTCGTAGAAGCAGTACGGACGAGATCTCATATCGTCTCTTTCTTTGCTCCTCAGACAGCTCGTGAGGCACCCATCCTTCCAGCTTTTTGGTCTTTACAATTTCCTTCAGATGCCGGGCAGCTGTGTTGTGACTCACGCCAAGAACCTTCGCTATCTCCCTGGTACCTTTGTGTGGATCCTCCTCTACCACATCTCTCAGCTTGCATTCATCAACATCACTATGCCTCCCACGACCTTCATGTTCTTCCAAGCTCTCATCTCCATTCCGGAACTTCTGATTCCAACGATACGCCGTCCGAATTGTGGAACATCCTTGACCGAAAGCGGCGTTGATCTTCACGTCCGCCTCCTTAGCTCTAGTGCCCAGCTTGAATTCATACAAGTAAATGCCTCGGAATACCCTTTTGTCCATCTGCAAAAAAGTCAATAAAACTCTAAAGTTTTCCCACATTTACATAGAAACTTGGTACTCACCGGTAGAGCAAAGTTTGCGCTTCTAAATGATATGCCACATGTTACGGTTTGTTCTTGATCAAATGCGTAAAGACGCGCCAAAAAATGGCGCGAGCCAGTGCCATTTAATTCGTTACAACCTAATAAATCAGCACACCACAAACCCATCGTAAGCTCATTGCAAATGTTAGGTACCCATTAAAGAGTACCAAAAAGATGTTTCCCGTAAGTTATTTTACTTTTATTTATTTTATTTATTTTTATTTTATTCTATTTTATTTATTTTAGGAATATCTTTTTTGCGTGAAGACGACTCACTGACTCGTCGCCTTTAGAGATTCAAACATAATGCAAGACTCTTGATGGGCACTCCACTCCTTCAAGCGGCCGAACGATCCTAGATGTTCTGACACACATGACAAATCTAAGATTAGGCACCTAACCTCACATGTATGAAATGTATGTGAAATGTATGAATTTAGGTAGTAGAGGTATGCAGCTGTAGAAACTCCTATCTGCTCTTACTGATCGACTAGAGAGTCCCAATAAGTGAGAGATTCAAGGTAATTCTATGACTGGATGCAGCTGTCCCCTTTCTAAGCTTCGTTATGTTAGATCACTGTCAACCAGGACACCCGGCGAATTGAACTGCGTATCAAAGATCTACACAGAGTGAAGTTCAAGTTCTCCCATTTTGAATAATTGGCATTGTCGCCATATCCCTCCTACGTGCTCTTGGGAAACAGAATTTTTCGCAGAACTGTTATTACTGATCTGACATTTTGGCCTGTCGTAGCCTTCAGCAGCCTGAAAATGGCTCCAGCCATTAGGATAACGTTCTACCCGATCAAGCGCTTCATCCACACTCGCATTTCCGAAGCAAAACTGGGAGCATAGAGAAAAACCTGCCGAGCAACTCATACAACATTCCGTCCCATAACACCATCCAGAAAAAGGCTCGAATCACTCCGGATTTCTAGTTGCAATCCACTCAGTTTTCGGCCAGAAATAACTGCTGCTGGTGCGCTCAATCAGGTAATTCGGCAGAGAAAACTCAAGAATACTCCCCAATTTTTAGGTCTCTGAAGACAATTGTTCAGTCCACTGCCATAACACAATGAGGCTCCACTTAAAAACCACACAAGTTGTTGTTGACACAAATTTGTTACTGTAAAACCTCTAACAGACCGCTATGTACATAACTCTGTATCGAGGTCATCCCTAGTGGATTGCCACCCTACCACCGAATGCTACCACTTTGGGATCAGTCGTACGAATTATGGTTCCTTTACGGCACAATCCTTAATGAGGATGGGACACATCACTCTCTATTAGGCCGTGTGTTCATTTACTGACATGTTTAATCCACAGCTACATTCCTCCTCACATCGCTGTGGAGCAGCCAGACAGCCCTATGCCAACAACCGTCATCGCAGTAGACGGTTATTGGCATAGGGCTGGCTCGCCGGTAGGGCAATCTTACGATTAGGACAGAACACCGAGGCTGCAAAAAACAGGCAGTTCCTCTTTCTGATGCGAAAAACCGAACGAAGCAGAAAAGGCAGCTCAAGGTTAGGTTGGGCACTACATGCAAGTTGATCCAGAAGCAGCTGCCCATACACCCGAATATCGAAGACTGCAGGGCAAGCAATGACTGGCTGGACACCAACAAAATCTGTCTGCCTGAAGCTTTGAGCGAGTAGTCGAAAAATGGAGCAGCACTACCTGCATACTGAACACCTCTAATAGAATGCCATCGCGTTTTACGGTTTAAGCTATAGAGAGAGATTAGAAGTTTACGGAAACAAAGCGTGAGTTAATTATTAATTCTGTCTTCAACATGCAGTAGAGTAGAAGGCCTTCGGTTGTTCCCAGGAGCACAGATTCTCTCCATTTCATCGCTCCTATCCTGGAGGTTCCCTCTTTTAATTAATAGAATCGTCACGAACAGATTGCATCCTATCTTACCGCTTACCGACAGTCTGGCCGACTTCAGGGACACACTGGGTACCAGGTGTGCACACAAATTTTTGTGCGTCAAATTTTTTAAAAAAATTTTAACGGAAAATTTTCGTTAAATTGTTGAATTTCGTTAAAAAATACAATTAACTACAAACCATTATTTGGAGTGAGAAAAATCAAGGAAAGCCTTATACGTTTCAGCAGAAGTTCAACAGCTAAAATTCAGGAAATGGTGTGTAACACTGAAATTTAGAATAAACAATTTAACATCGACAAACCCAGAAAAATAAATAAGTCGATAGCAACAAATTATTTACAGGGTGCGGAGTGAGAACAGGTAAGGAATTATCAGTCAACGTGATCAGAGACAAGGCATATTAAAACGTGAAAACAGGCAGAACCATGAGAACCCTCTCCCACCTAGTTCTTTGCGAAAAAGTTTTGTGCTACTGTCCTACGAGTACATGCAATGCCGATGCGGGCATCGGGCGTAGGAAAAGAATTGATAAAAGTACAACTAAAAGCCTATAAATGGAATGTTTACATGTTGTCGAACGCACGATTTTCGAGTGCCTGGTGCATGGGACCAATGCATTTTTTTTTTTGCAACGTCGGGACCGTGGCATGATATCGTGTCACACAGACCCACACTTCCGAAAAGGTGTGGCACGTCATCAACGTGTTGCCATTCAGGAAAAGCAGCTTTCCAAATTTATGTTATTGGCTTTTTTATAAAATCGTTTAATATACGTCAAGCGGTCGAAAACAGTCTTTCCGTCTTAACTGTTCAAGGTGGCGAGCAAAAGTATTCTCACTCAAGCAGCGCCAAGTGAAGACTGGCATATCCTGACGCTAGACCGGTATCTTTGTTGATTCATTGAGACCTGCTTAGGGGATCGGCGGAGAAATTTATAGCTCCAAAATGCCTTGAAAGACCAGGATGAAAGACGGCGTTAATCACCCCTTTTTGGATGCGCCACGCATTCTACTTCCACGGGATGTCGTGTAGGCGATTTGTTTGCATATTTGGTCATACTTGGCCACTTGCGGCGGTCAACCGATAAACAAGTCAGCGCGCGCTTTGTCCTTCCCAAACAAGTCTGCTACCAACTCACCGACAACTCACCGACTCCGAAGGCTTGGTTGGCCTGCATGGCCTGGGTGGGAGGTCCGAGCCAGAAGCCTAGTATCGGGGGCACGCGACAGCCGGCACCTCCTTCGACTGCGCATTCGCGCCCTTGTCCTCACCATAAACTTTACACAGCGCGCTTTGCCAAAATGCATTATTTCCAAAAAAAAAATTCGAAACAAATTCATGAAAACATTAAAATGCTCTTGCTGATTTCAATAGATTTGTTAAGGAACAGCCCTAATTGGGAGGGTGAGGTCTGTAAAACTAGCAAGGACTAAGACTAAATGTGATAAACTCACTGAGAAAAAGTCCGTTAAAATTTCCGTTAAGTCGTTAAGTCATATTTTAAGGAAAAATGCCGTTAATTCGTTAAATTCGTTAAATCGCTATCCGTTAAATGTGCAGCCTTGCTGGGGAGCATAAACTACTGCCTTTCAACCCAACAATACCTAAACCAGCAATGTGCAATTCAGATTGGGCACCAGTTGGATTTCGTCTCGTTCGACTTACGCTCGCCTGTGCTCAGCGGCCTCAACTCGGAGACTCTCATCGACGGCATCGTCTTCAGCTGCGGTAACAGAGAGATCAGCAGGGTGGTCGTGTCAGGAATGGTAAGGTTCTCCCACTAGCCCTAGCTCCTGTTTCGGGTGCATTTGCTATATCCCCTTACCCTCAAAAGTTCACTCCATGTTCCAATTGCGCTGAGGAAGTTCGCTACTTATTAACAGCTTTGGGCTTTTCGCATAACACTCAAGGAGGCACAGAATTACGTTACGAAATCAGATGTGCACCTTCCCTGAACGGGTTCTGAATTTCATGCTTCCGAGAGACAGACTATTACTTCACTTTGCAAGAACACCCTGATCGAGAGTTTCTAATTTACCGACTTGTCCAAATAGTCGTTATAGCTGCTTATCATTGTAACACTTCAGACTGTATTATTACTTTCGTTTCCTCTATTCCAGAAGTAAAAAATAAACGTATTTGTTGACTCACTTGTGCGCACCTGTCGATGCAGACGTCGATTGTACAACGAATACGAACGCGACGCGAGCCGTCAAAGCGGAACACCTGAACAGACTAACTTCACAACAGGCCTACACTGGCTTATTATCATACAAGTGCAAGTGCAAGACACGCCTAACGGCGTGTCTTGCACTTGCGCTCTTCGCGCGACTCTGGAGCATCACTGACCTACAAAAAGTGGTTTTTGTAATATAAACATAGCAAAATGTAAAATTCGTAGAAGTGAAGAAAGGTGTAAAATAATAGAATTTTTAAAAATTATAATTAATTAAGAGAATGGTATGTCACAAAATATAAACATATAAAAAGGTTCGTTTCGCCACTACCTTCAGACGAACCTTTGTGTTATACTCCTCCCGTGGCTCTTCAGTGAAGAAGAGGAGTATATTTTAAGATTTCTTTAAAATCTGTCTATAAAAGAAAGAGATAGGAGAGCGAAAATGGAAGAGAGAACAAATGAAAAAGGATGAGAAAGAGTGAAGAAGGAAAGATAAAGAACTAGAGACATTTGAGAGAAGTAGAATTAGAAAGTGAAAATAAATAAGGAGTAAAAAGATAAGTTAAGTAAACCATGAGGTACAATTGAAAGAGGTAATAAAATATGATTTATAAGTTCAATGTGACTACTTAAAATGTGTTATTATAGTATTTATTGTAATCACCATTATAAAGATTGATCATTATTAGGGTAGTTTACTTATTTATTATTTAATCCTATTTTATTTATTTTCTTTTATTATTTATTGTTTATTACTATTATTACTTTTATCAATTATTTTTATTTATAACAAGAACAGCTTTATATATATATACATACATACATATATATATATATATATACATACATACACATATAAATTGAAAGACTTACCATATTTGACCACCGTCATACTCCGTAGCAGTGAATAAGGAAGTGTATACCATTCGATTGTTATATATAATGATGATATAATGATATCTACATTAGTTCTCATTTATAATTCAAATATGGCAAAACTGGTTGTATCACTGAGGAAGGTGATTCGACACACACCAACGTTAAATGCAGAGTGCAATAAAATTAACAAGAACACAAGACGGTATCGTCTTCACTGCTAAGGAGTTTTCATTTTCATTTTTATGGTAAGATTACAGGGCCGGATGATCTGGCAGCCGATGTTTGGAAGTCGAAGCTCTGGTATCCTGCTGAGTGGCTGGCTGAGTTCTTCAACCAGGTAGTAAAGGAGAAGAAAGTTCCAACAAGAAACAAGAACAGCTTATTATATATATATATATATATACATATACACATACATATATATACATACATACATATATAAATTGAAAGACTTACCATATTTGACCACCGCCATACTCCGTAGCAGTGAATAAGGAAGTGTATACCATTCGACTGTTATATATAATGATATAATGATATCTACATTAGTTCTCATTTATAATTCAAATATGGCAAAACTGGTTGTATCATTGAGGAGGGTGATTCGACACACACCAACGTCAAAAGCAGAGTGCAATAAAACTAACAAGAACACAAGACTGTATCGTCTTCACTGCTAAGGAATTTTTATTTTCATTTTTCGTTTTATGGTAAGATTACAGGGCCGGATGATCTGGCAGCCGATGTTTGGAAGTCGAAGCTCTGGTATCCTGCTGAGTGGTTGGCTGAGTTCTTCAACCAGGTAGTAAAGGAGAAGAAAGTTCCAACAAGAAACAAGAACAGCTTTTTATATATATATATATATATATATATATATAAAAATTGAAAGACTTACCATATTTGACCACCGCCATACTCCGTAGCAGTGAATAAGGAAGTGTATACCATTCGACTGTTATATATAATGATATAATGATATCTACATTAGTTCTCATTTATAATTCAAATATGGCAAAACTGGTTGTATCACTGAGGAGGGTGATTCGACACACACCAACGTCAAATGCAGAGTGCAATAAAACTAACAAGAACACAAGACGGTATCGTCTTCACTGCTAAGGAATTTTCATTTTCATTTTTCGTTTTATGGTAAGATTAGTTCTGTCATAAAGCAGTCTTAGCATTTGAAATTTGGAAGTTATTTTATTTTGATACATATTCATTCATCAAAAGTTTTACGTAAAAATACACTTACCAGGGAACTACCTGAAGTGTAGGTCTGAACCAGCGATGCGGTGCATATGGGTAGAAGCGCCCCCCTCTGAGAAGTAACAATATGCAAGTATCTCGACCCGAGTACAACTTTGAGCAGAGTTACGGCCCCTGGAAGCCGCACCATTACAATGGAGTGGTGAAGCAAGCAAGACGGCTAGTATCTTATCACTCTCGAGTTCATTGCTTATCCGAAGGTGAGTGTCGACCGGACGGCCGAGTGGATAGCGTGGCAGACTTGCGAGTGAAACGTTGGGGGTTTGGATCCTGGGTGAGGCTTGTCTTCTGCATTTTTGCAAATCTCATGTTTTTGATGAGAGTTGCGCAGGCAGTGACAACGATGCAGGCAAGAAGCCAGTTTGCATAGTATTCACCGTTATATCTACACATAACATAGAACATTAACTTTCACCAAATTTATCCTTAATTTTCTTATTCTACAGTCTCTCACTAGTTATTCTCAAGTCTCTACACATCCCACACGTAGAACGTGAGTTGTCCCGCACGAGATATGCTGCTCAAGCCTGTATGTACAGACCTAGTAAAATCTACACTGACAATTTTTTCAAACTGCACGCTTCATTCAAAACAGAACTTTGTACAGAATAATATGTTTAATTATCGCAATTCCTAGCACCAATGGTACAATGCAACGTAGTGCATGAGACAATAACAACGACTGCAGTACAAACAGCGAATAAAAGCTACAGGTTCACTGCAGCCTTCTTCATCACATGATCCAATGTCCCTGGGGAATACACATTGAGCTGGGCTATCAAAAGACCCAGGGTGTTCAGCAAGGTACCCGGCCTTGTACCACGCAAACATAATGAGATTCCTGAAGCTGGTATGGCACAGCAAACGGTGAATCAGTGAAATGACCTTAAACGATTGTATGAATTTGCTGTTGCTTGAAAGTAACGCTTAAGGATTTCACGGGGGATGAAAACTTGCCTTCAATATATTATCTCTTTTTTGAACATCGAACGGAAGATCGTGGACAATCACGTGCGAGTGGAATCGCTTAACGAGTGATTTGAAGTACTGGAAAAATCCTACATCGGCTGGTTGAATTCGACTCGTTGTTCCAGGGGGAATCGTTCGTATAGTCAGATTCTTCTCGACCGGTACAAGAGCTGCGATAGCGTCGTGGTTGGAGAAACCTGCCCAGGAGTCGAGAAGAAGGATGCATTGGTCAGGCATATTCGGAAGGAAGACATTCTCAAAGAATGATAGAGTGGTGGTTGAGCTCATCATGTGCGTGCATCCCGCAGTGACGAAAAGATTTTTCGTCTGAAAGATACCCTTTCTAGGAAAGGTACCGTCTGACTCTTGCAGTTGCACGAACAGTGTCTCGCCGAGCTTTCCCGAAGCAAACAAGAGTGGCATCACTGTCAGGCTATGCGTAGTGGCAGATGACGACTGCACTATCCGTATTGTTTCTTTCTCTCCTTTAAATGACAGAGATCTCGGCACCTGTGCAATACACTGCTAAAGAAAATGAGCTTCTTGAGATTTCTTCTAGTGTCTAACTAACCGTGGTTTCTTTGGCCAAGGCTGACTGATCGATATTTATAACGCATTCCAAAGAAACTTTTTCCATCTCATGCCGTATCTCTTCAACGAACTTATTTGCTGCCTCTTCAATTCTTCCTTGGTCAAAAAAGCTTCTCTTCTGCACAAATCGAGTAACTCTGCGATTTGCAAGACCGGCGTGTTTCTTAAACCTATTGAGCCAACTGGGAGAGGCGCAAAAGTTCGTCAAAGGATCTGGCATGTTGCGGTTGATGGCCAAAGCAAACTGCATGAGATCTCTATCATGGATGGACACTCCTAAAAGCAGCAGTATTTCTAATCTTTATAGCATTACCCTTTCTATTTGCCAATAATTTACCTAGGTTGATTTTTTGCACCACTTTCTTCTGAAGAGCTTCCACGATCAGCCTCATCTTGTGTCTTTCGCTCCTCTTTGCAAGCCCTGTCAGGAGGGAAAATGAAAATACGTTTGGGAAGTTAGCTTTTAATGTCGCTTTCGTAACTTGAGCTTTACCTTCTTCATAGAACCGCTTTAGCTTAAACCAATCGCGTTCGCTACGAAGAAACGCAAACGAGTGGCGTGTGCTCTTCCTGCTGCGACATGATTTTCTTGACGTGGACCAATGGTATTCTGCCGCAGCCCAAACCTATAGATTATCTTTTTAGTCGGCCAGCATTTACATTAACAGGACCTTTCCCTTACACCATCAGTACAAGAACGTAAGCCTTCAGTATGTTTGCAATTCTTCCTGCCAGCTTCTTCTCTTCCCTTGATGGAGGAGCATCCGATGGAGATCCAAATTCCAAAGTCAGGAGATGGATCACCACACGAGCATTAGAAGACATGGTGACCAACGGACACGGTGTAATTGACCTCACCTTCACCCAAGCAGTTGCTTATATTCTGTGGCTGTATCTCGTCCCGTGCGGGACAACTCACGTTCTACGTGTGGGATGTGTAGAGACTTGAGAATAACTAGTGAGAGACTGTAGAATAAGAAAATTAAGGATAAATTTGGTGAAAGTTAATGTTCTATGTTATATGTAGATATAACGGTGAATACTATGCAAACTGGCTTCTTGCCTGCATCGTTGTCACTGCCTGCGCAACTCTCATCAAAAACATGAGATTTGCAAAAATGCAGAAGACAAGCCTCACCCAGGATCCAAACCCCCAACGTTTCACTCGCAAGTCTGCCACGCTATCCACTCGGCCGTCCGGTCGACACTCACCTTCGGATAAGCAATGAACTCGAGAGTGATAAGATACCAGCCGTCTTGCTTGCTTCACCACTCCATTGTAATGGTGCGGCTTCCAGGGGCCGTAACTCTGCTCAAAGTTGTACTCGGGTCGAGATACTTGCATATTGTTACTTCTCAGAGGGGGGCGCTTCTACCCATATGCACCGCATCGCTGGTTCAGACCTACACTTCAGGTAGTTCCCTGGTAAGAGAACTGGAACGTAATCTCATGTCTTAGGGTGGAGGGTGCTTCCTAGTTTGCGAGTGACGGTAGCTGGCTCAGAGCCAGCTTAAGATTTGCTTTGCTTCCCTAAACCCTAGGAGCAACTACATGTTTTTGTTTTATAGCTTGTTTTGGTTGTTTTGTAGCGTACGCATACAATAAATATCAAATATCAAAATAAAGTTTTCTCCTCTTGTTGCCAAGCACCTTCTCCTTGGTCGGTCTCCCACACGCCACATGGTGTCTACTTCCCTACTAGGAAATCCCTTCACTCTGTACTGACTTTAAGTACTAGAATTGCGGCGACTAATATTATCTATAGAAATCGAAACCAAACCAAACCTGCGTTAGATCGTCGTTGCCGGTACTCATATTACCAAGAACACGAAGAGCAGGAGCCGCCATGGCATCAGACTCGCGCAGGAACTCAATCACATACGGAAGAACACCTAAAACGAGATTATAATGCTAAACGAACTCTTTGTCACAGTAAAATGCTCTAACCGCTCGTTTGCGCCAAGGCGATCTGCTCATCGGGACCATCGGTAAGGTATGAGATCGCCCAGCATGCGTCTTGGCGGACTTGTTTGTCCTAAAAGGAGGCTTTTCAGATAGAATCGTTCAGTAAATCTGGTTCAGGCACTTACGGGATGGGCAACGAGCTTCGCCAACCCTTTGCTCAGCACTGCCAGAACGGCTAGTGGCGCATGAGGGTTCTTATGCCGACACATGTTGGAGAACGCCCATGCGAGTGTTCGCGCACAGCTCACTTCCAAATCGTCCAAGCGGTTCACCAGGGCCATCAACGCATTGACACCGTCACATTCTGGAAAAGAAAGGATGAGACATTGTTAGCAACCCAATAACCTTTGTCCATAACCCCGCACAGCTTTTCGAAACGCCGATCTTACGGAAAACGTATCTTTCGCTCTCTCTCTTTCCTTTTCCTGCTCCATTTTACTTTTAATTTGCCGTTGCTCTTCATCTTTATCTTCCTTCCTTCCTACTTCCCCCTTTTTCATTTTTTTGTTTCATTCATCCAACATTCCTTTTCTCCTATCAGCATGCTTGAAGAACCCTGCATAAAAACTAAGCAGCTCGACTACAAAATATGCAGTTTTCATGTCAGACGGACACTTTCCAAACCAAATTGGATAAAGGACGGTGTTCCTCAATCCCATTTGTGATACGCCACGCATTCTACTTCTACGGGATTTCGTGGAGGCGACTTGAATGCGTATTTGGCCACACTGGATTGAGTGACTTGCGGTGGTCAGGCAATGAACAAATCAGCGCGCGCTTTTTCCTTCCCAAAGAAGTTTGGTGCCAATTCACGGACCCCGAAGGGGTTGTTGAATTGGAACCAAACTGGAAGGGTTGTTTGGCCTGGGCGTGAAATCCAAATCAGAAGCCTGTTATCGAGTACACGGCAGCACCTACTTCGACTATGCCACTCGCGCCCTCAACACCAAGCTGGACATTTCAGAAATGAAAACGAAAGCAAAAAGAAACTGAACATTCTATAAATAACAGCGAACGTACACCGGATTCTGGTGGATACTTGATAGATAGTTCAAAACAAACTTTTGATTTAAACAATTGTATCAATTCTTTGAAATTCATGAATGTTCTTGAAACAAAAAATGTATTTTAAACTTCATGGAGTCTACATTGATCCGAAGACGCTCGTTTTGATTTGGAAGATCTGTAGCATTGAAAAATGTTATGATTAGAACCGCCCAAGTTGTTGTTAATGTTATGTTATGTTGTTTTAATGTTATGTTTGTTTTCATTTAAAAAACTGCTTTGAAAAGCGCCCAATTTGACGTGAAAATGGAACGTGACCTAGATTCCTCCCGAAACAACGACGTTGAATATTGCAGGAAAGCGACGCCGTGTCAGACAAACATGCATCTTTTCGTCGGAAGACATTTTTAAAGCAACTTTAGTGTATACAATGGCTTACAGCGTCACCCGGTGGATAGATGGTTTTACCCCTGGCATATAACTAGTCATTAGTACGAGCTGGTCCCAGTTACGTGTGGCACCAAATAGTATGCGTAGAAGCATTAGTCCCCGTAAAACCGACAAATCTTATCATAAAACAAGAAATAGGCGCTTAGACCTTATCTTACACAACCTTCAGACCTTACAGCAAGGACACTAATTTGACCATATGAGGGTTTTTGGAAGAAAAACCTGAAACAACTGCCACGTAACTTAACCTCTAAAAGAGCTAGGTATCTGAAGACTTAGGTACAATCTCCATTTTCCCAAGCTGCCAAAACACCACAGTTCAACGCGCTTCACCCACCAATAACGTAGTCCCTCAACTGAGCAGAGTCACCAGCGATGTTCGCCACAGCCCACAGGGCCTGCTCAGCAAGGCCAACATTCGGACTCTGAGTAAGCTTGACGAGAGGAGGCGTGGCTCCCGCTTCGACGGCTGCCACAGTCTGTTCCGAGGTGCCGGACACGATGTTCGTAAGCGCCCAGGCCGCTTCGAATCGAACTTTGTCGTCCTAAAATGCGGCTGTTTGTCACGGCCTCTTGTGGCAGCCAGATAAAGCGCTAGGCAGAATCACCTACTTCTACAGAAAGGGCCTGTACTAGTGCGTTCACCAAGCCGCACGCTATCACCTCATCTACAGGCGGATTCTTCGAGCGCGAAAGCGTGCGGCGAAGCGCCTCGAAACATATCCGCATCTGTTCCACTGTTGGATTGTCGCAGAGAATCTTGAGGATTTCCTCATTTGTTAGTCGATGAGCGTACGCTGAAAACAGGTGATACGAAGCTCGACAGTGATAATGATACCAATGAGAACTTGTTCTGATCATACCAGGAGCAGTTTTCAGGTCCAAGTCTGAGAGCTCGCCTTCGTCCTCATCCTCAGTCAGCTGATTGCGGCGCTTCATCATTAGCTCGACTCCTTTCTGTTTGCGAATTTCCACGCTGGTCTCATTCCTACGGCGTCGCATATCCTGAACAACCCATCTCTTTGGTGAATCGACTCGCAACATTCTGGCACAACATGTGATTTCCATGCAGAAGACGCTCTAATGAATGCGTTTTGAACAGCAGCACTCTATGGAGATTAAGAAGGAACTAGCAAACACTGTCTCTGCATCCCATGCATTTAGCGATGAGGTAGGGAAGAAAGAAGACGACTGTCCCTCCTCATTAACGTTTGGTCACCAATTAAGTCCTCTGTAGCTATCATATTTAAACTGTTGGTATTTGCGGTAGGAATACTCAATAAATTGTGTACAAAACTGATGTTTCAAAAATGTTTCCGCATGCCTGCGGTGCCTTTTCCAAGAACAGCGCCAATGTATGGGTAAGGAGGGTACTATGTATTAGGTTGTCCCATAAGTCCCCGCCGTTTTTTTTCACCGATTTATTGTGGATTTCGCCAGCGGTCTCTTGCACAGCGCTATATTCGAAAGAGAATAATTTGTTCTATCAGAGCACGTATAGCATTTCTTTTTTCATCCTGAATTTTGTCAATTTTTAGGTCGTTGAAGTGAAAAGTGAAAAGTGGCCATTTGCGAACTTGTTCTCTCCGCTTAGATTTGTAATTTTTGCGCAGTTTTTCATAGCATTTGGAACGCAATGTTCTGTACTACAAGAATACGTTTTGGTCCTGTTTGCTCACTTGTCCTTTATTGATTTTTAGGCCATCAAATTCAGACGTCCGAAGGAGAAGTTTTATTTTTACCGACAGTTCCTGCTATGTAATAGGATTTTTTTGCTCGGTGTTATATGTTGGTCGAAAGAGAATGTCTTGCTCTATAAGAATTTGTGTCGCGTTTATTGGCTCATGCTGATTTCTGTCGAATATCAGCAAAATTCCAAAAAGAGAAAAATCATCTTCACCAACAACTCCTTCTCCATGTTCAGTTGTTGATATTCTACAGAAATGAGCATGAGCCAACAAAGGCGACACGAATTCTTATTGGGAAAGACGTCCTCTTTCGAGCGAGATATAGCACCAAGCAAAAAAGTCGAATCACAGAACCGAGCTGTCGGTAAAAATTCGGACGTCCCAATTTGATGGCCTAAAAATCAATAAAGGACAAGTGTGCAAACAGAACCAACAAGTATTCCTGTAGTACAGAACATTGTCTTCGAAATGCTATAAAAAACTGCGCAAAAAATTCCAAACCTAAACGGACAGAACAAGTGCGCAAATGGCTACTTTTTCACTTTTTCACTTCAATGACCTAAAAACTGGCAAAATTCATGATGAAAAAGGAAATGCAATACATGTTCTGATAGAGCAAATCATTCTCTTTCGAAAGCTATGCAGCGCTATGCAAGAGACCGCAGGAGAAATCTGCAGTGAGTCGTTGAAAAAACGGCGTGGACTTATGGGACAACCTAATATTATAGAACACATTTCCCAGGTGTGCGCCTGTGAGATGCCAGAAGCTAGACGAAGCTACGAGTCGAGGGTCGGAAGAGGCAATATGAGCCGGAAGTCATGTACAACATCGGATGGCGCTAAGTGACACTGATGGGAGAGATATGGGGTAACTTGTAAGGTCCCCCATGTGGCAAGTTAATCGAAATTGAAAACTTTATGCAGGACTCGTGGGTTCTACCCTTGGGTTAAACTGAGCTAGCTGAACCACTTCCACTTGTAGATGGAAATATTCTCCGGATGTCGTGGTCGAATGTGGGAAGCGCTTGAAAAACGAGACCTTATCCGAGATATCCGATTATCCCGTTAGCTGTTGTCGTCTCTGTGAAATAGTTAGCTTTCAAAGGATAGGCCCTTGTTTTCATTCGACAAGGAAAACACTGACTGTTGAACTGAAAAGCATGGATAATACGACATCGGTCACCTTTGATGAACTTATCGATTTAGTCGTGTAGTCGACCGGTTGAGGTTGTACAACACCGACAGAGTGACTGTTGAGAACCGTATCGCAACGATCTAATCAAAACATAAGCCACCTAGTCTATATAGACGCGACGCCTCAACCATATCGATCGAATATTCCAAGCCATTTCAAGCCACCTGCACCACCGTCTCCTCATGATTAGCCCCATTTAAGGCCTCCGAACACTTTTGCGGCAATGCAGCAGTCCTATCGTCAAGCATCGGTCAGAGAAGCAGAGTTTGCCGCTGATCTGCCGCCTGGGCGGAGGCGCGGCGCCCCAAAGCGACAACAGCTGCCGTCAACGCGGACGGCAATAACGATTCAAAGCATTATTGCCGCTGCAGCTGCTTTGCTGCCGACAATTTCTGTCTGGGCTCTAGCTGATGGTGGCGGGATCTAGAATGGAAACTGATGTTAATGTTAATGTTTATTACGTCGCGAAAGGCAGATGCGAGATAGAAGTAGGACAGTACAAACAAACAAACATCAGAAATATGCACAATCAAGCAAGAATTGGGTGTGGTCGATCTCCATGACTAGAGTCCGTCAAACTTAAGCAACATTTTTGATGCGTACCGCTTGAACTGGGGTATGGAGTAAGCATTTGACAGGTTTTTCGTGTTATGTAAGTGCTACCTGCTCTATACGTAAAGAAGCAAGCACGAACTGATGATCTCGGACAAGGCAAGGCTATTTTCAATATACTACCTCTAGTTCGGGAAGGCATCAAACTATATAATTTCATAATCACAGCCACACTAGGTTGGTGGAGAATTTTATGAACGAGACAGTCATCAAATATTAGGTTGTAACGAAATAAATGGCACTGAACCACTGTAAATTTAAACAGTTAATATCTCGGCTTGTAGGCAAGTGTATTAATCGAAATAAAAACCTTCTGATTCTACACATCTTTGCCAACGTGACACATGCTTTTTTATCCCAGTAGCCTAAAAATCAGAAGTTCTGGAATTGACGAAATCTTCGAAGGCACTTTCGGCATCCTGTTGGTATTTGAATATTTTCCCTACCAAGAAGCCGCCAAGATGCTTGAAGAAATGGTGGTGTTGGGGAGAGTTCGGGAGAAAACGGAGGATGTGGTAGAGTTTCAATGCTCAGCTCATTCAATTTCTGCAACGTCATTCGTGCTACATGGGGGCGAGCATTGTCGTGCAGAAGGAGAACTCGCCTTCGGTTTACCAAGGCCGGCCGGATATCCTTCAACTTTTTCATCATTTCTTCAATTCCAATGCAGTACTGCTCTGTCGTGATGGATTCACCGGGAGGGAGGAAGCTGTGGTGAATAATTCCCAGCGAACACCACCATACTCTCACCATTACTTTCTTTTGGTGCAATTCCGGCTTCGCAAAAACCTTGGGGCTCTCATCGCTGTCCACCCACTGTGCCGATCGTCGCCCGTTGTCGTACATTATCCATTTCTCGTCACAGGTTACGACGCGATCAAGGAATGGGTCCGTTTCGTTCCGCAGAAGCAGTGCGGACGAGATCTCATATCGTCGGTTTCTTTGCTCCTCAGACAGCTCGTGATGCACCCATCTTTCCAGCTTTTTGGTCTTTCCAATTTCCTTCAGATGCCGGGCAGCTGTGTTGTGACTGACGCCAAGAACCTTCGCTATCTCCCTGGTACCTTTGTGTGGATCCTCCTCTACCACATCTCTCAGCTCGTCCTCATCAACATCACTATGCCTCCCACGACCTTCATGTCCTTCCAAGCTCTCATCTCCATTCCGGAACTTCTGATACCAACGATACGCCGTCCGAATTGTGGAACATCCTTGACCGAATGCGGCGTTGATCTTCTCGTCCGCCTCCTTAGCTGTAGTGCCCAGCTTAAATTCATACAAGTAAATGACTCGGATTACCCTTTTGTCCATCTGCAAAAAAGTCAATAAAACTCTAAAGTTTTCCCACTTTTACGTAGAAAATTTGGTACTCTCCCGTAGAGCAAAGTTTGCGCTTCTAAATGATATGCCACATGTTACGGTTTGTTCTTGATCAAACGCGTAAAGACGCGCCAAAAAATGGCGCGAACCAGTGCCATTTAATTCGTTACAACCTAATAGCTTTCGTCGTGATACGAGGGATGGAAGATCCAAATGTCTATTTCTGAACACTGCGTTGGGGATGTTGCAGTATGCGAATAAATAATTTCCTAGTAAAATTATTTTGGATCTTCTCAATTCTGGAGATATCTTTTATCCTACTAGGGTTGAATACTTTAGTGCTCGTTTCAACTAATGGGCGGTGTGATAATGATGAAACCGTGTTGGCGATGGAGTGAGGCTGCAATGTTCAAGATGAGTGCCACATAAGTGGCAGTTTTGCCTTCCACGAGACAGTTTTGCTGCCTGGCGTGTGCCGCGTTGCCACAAAAGTATGCGGGGCCTTTAAGCTACTCAACTTCGCGCCACAAGTAAATGAATAAATAAATAAATACAGTACCGCTCCTGTATCTTGGATTTGGGTGGAATAAGCGCAAAAAAAACTGCCGTTTTCGCCGTTTCTCTGTAACTCGTCTTCATAGGAGTCTATTTAAAAAAAACAATGTTACCATGCAGACGATCTATTCAATGCTTTAGGTATCTTACAGTGGTATTTAAAAAATAGATTTGATACCTATAAAACCTGGATGTAACTATCTCGAGCGGCGGAGGGTCGCTGTCATCAGGTTTTGTAGGTCTCAAATCTATATTCTTTTAAAACCATTGTATAATGCCTACACGACTGGATGGATCACCAACATTGGATTCGGATGGTAGCTGTTTTTATTTATAAGGCCATGTGGAAGGGAACTATGGGAAAATGACGAAAAAGAAGTTCTTCTGCGCTTATTCCACCCTAAAACGAAAAGACAGGAGCGGTATGTCGGACAAAATAGGTCCACAGTAGCAGCCCCGTTTGGCACTTCAGGCATGAAAATGTCAATGAAAGGAACCCGCCGGAGAACGGCCGCCTAGCCCAACCTGGGGCCGGATTCATCAACGACTTACAGCAATTTAACAGAGAAAATCACAGGCGAAATCCCTAATAGCGGAACTTATTAAGCGATATAGTGAACGATAAGCCGCGTTATCTGAGTTTTCCGCTGTGAATTCTCTGTTAAAGTTATGTTAGTCGTTTATGAATCCGACCGCTTCGGAACCTTCAGCGAAGAGAGGAATTGATCCATATACCAAAATGTTTTACCTCATGACGGGCGACATTCTTGTACTGCTTGATTCGAGCCTCTTCGGAGAGCTCTGTCTTTGGTAGATTGTCATCTTGGCTAGGACGAAGTGCCATTTCTCTGGAATTCTGTGGATGAAACGAGGCACATAAATGTCGAAAAACGCAAAAGCGAGATGTCGCCAAGATCAGTTAACGTAGAATCAAACAATTACAGTAGCAGCACGGCAAAATATGGACAAGAAATTAGGACGCACTAGGTTCTACTGGCAAAGATCGAAGAGAATTCCAACGGGACGCGAGAACGATGAGAAAGCAGCCAGCCAGCAGGCCGGCCACCCGGCGGCAATCGACGAAAGTCCACTTTCGAAACGCAGCCGCTCCCGCGCCTGCGAATCACTCCCGACGATCTGTTGAACGCGCCAATCGGGGCTGCTTCGAAAGGTCCGTTGCAGAACATTCCTCGCAGTTCCTAACCCTTTCGTGACCTAATAAGGAACTGATAAGCAGATGAACTGATAGGGCACCACCTTCAACATTCATCTGGGATGCTGCAGAAAACTTCAGGGGTTTGCAATCTCGAAATCTCCTACGACTTTCAGAAACAAGGCCCTAAATGCCAGAGCAAATGCGTTCTTGAATGTAAACAGAAAAAAAGCGGTAATTAATCTGTCTAGGATGCATCGCTCATTCTACTTCTGCGGGACATCGCAGGGCAATGCGTATTTAGCCTCTACAATGGCTTGGAATACAGCGTCCTCTACAATGGCTTCGAATACAGCGTCCGCAAGACAGGCCTCAACTTCGAGGTAATAGGAAAGCGGCCTAGAGGGCGCCCGAAGCAGCGCTGGGCTGATACGTTACACATGGACTTGAAAGTAGCTGGTGTCCACCCTGATCAAGCGCTGGATCGGGAAAGGTAGCGTCATGACACCAGAATAGCGGCCCCCGCCACGAAGCGGTACAAACGCTGAAGAAGAAGAAGAAGAAGAAGAAGAAGAAGAAGAAGAAGAAGAAGAAGAAGAAGAAGAATGGCTTGGAATAGCCGTTCGTTGAGTTAGCAAGTATTTTATTATTCCGACACCTACATTCGGCTGCGTTGCCACCCCTGATCTGCTACATTCAATACGTGAGCTTCCTATGGTCTTTGATGTTGAACGCCTGCAAAAGCGGTTGGTCACTATTGCACTTTCATGACTTCACAGGTCGAGAGAACGAAAAAATCGCACAAACTCCACCTATGGGGTCTATCTAGGGTGCTGATCGCGAATCTGACATTCGTTTTTGAAAGTTCTGCCGATTCCACTAGAATACGGTTCGCACGAGTGACTAAGGCTGCTGGGGTTATAACCACTGATTTCGCCTAAACTTCGCCGAGGGGGTTACTTGGGTGCTGATCATGAATCTGGCAT
The DNA here is from genome assembly GCA_947359475.1 of Heligmosomoides polygyrus bakeri. NCBI lineage: Eukaryota > Metazoa > Nematoda > Chromadorea > Rhabditida > Heligmosomidae > Heligmosomoides > Heligmosomoides polygyrus. The sequence goes on from OX375867.1 coordinate 16,227,086, forward strand.
TCCTTTTTGGTATTACGCTGGAAAACGCTAGGTTACGGTCTTCGTGACCAGCACCCGGAATAACTCCCCGGGGCGAGGTTGGGGAGGTTTTTTTTCGATCTCTGGAGTCGTGAAAGTACAGAGTGGTGCCGGCGGCTGTAGTCGACTGCTGAATGTCAGCTGGTTTTACTCTAATTAGCTGTCTGCAGCACATTACTCCATGTCAGCGCTACACGACCTGCTAACGGGACATGGTCTCAGACGTATGTCTGAACGACCAAGATGAATCACCGTAAGAATGTCCACTTTTGAAGCACTCTCGATCAAACCTACCGAGTTTGGGACCACATAAGTTTACTATGGAATCACTCAGTCTCGCAAGGCAATACCTCTGAAAAATCGAAGACACTAGTTAAAAGTTCCGACTCCACCGACCCGACTTCGGTCGAAAAAATGTCCGCTGCAACTTTGTCTAGGAGGATTCTTTGGGGTGCTGATCACGAATCTGACGTCAGTTTTTTCACGATTCGGTCAGAGACCACCCATACTGGTAACGAGGGTGGTCCAAGCAGGGTCAGGGTCCTTCCCCATACCAACCTCTACCTCTCGTCACCGTCAGGAACTTTAAGAATGTAATCCTGTGCCTTCCTGAATATGTGTATATTATCCAGCCGAATCGTGAAAACGGATGTCAGAATCGTAATCAGCACCCAAAAACCTTCCCCCTAGAAGAAGTTTCAGCGAAATCGGTGACCCTACTTGGACTACCCTTGTTAACGGTACAGGCGGTCTCCGACCGAATCGTGAAAAACGAATGTCAGATTCAGCACTCCAAATAACGCCCCTGCAGAAAGTTTCGGCAAATTTTTTTCGACCGAAGGCGTCTTGGTGGAGTCGGAACTTTTAACTAGTGCCAAATCGAATGTAGAGAAAGGCAGCAATACTGCATAATGTCGAGGATTCACAGATCTGGCGTCAGAAAACGGCACAAATGTGGTCGGGGAGGAGTCACCATGTAGGAGAGCCTACACGTCTTGTGTTGTACGAAACTAAAAATCTTATGCAGCATCATTGGTGTGTTCTACATCGATGATGAACTGATCCAGGTCATTTCTGATGTAGATACATGCACATGCCTTCCTACTAAGGCAATTATGCAGTGATCGTGAGTATATGGTGACCTCGCCCGAGCTTACTTGCGCCCAGAAACTTGTGCTTGATAGTCTCGCATAGTAGTGTAAGGAAGAAATGTGGACAGGAACTGGAGCAGAAGAAATGGTGTCAAACGAGAACGGGAAAACGCTTGCGCGGCCAGATGACCCGCTCCTTCTCCGGGTGAATTCGAGAGTTGTTGACACAGCCGCCTTGGAAGCTACGCGGAACTTGATTCCGCTCCTCCGCACATCAGAAAACGACAGCGAAAGCCATACACAACCGGGGAAACAGAGCACAGCCTCGAGACTGCGGGTTCCCGGGCGAGGCGCTTGAAATCGAACGGGTTCCCGCGCTCGCCGCCGACGTCAGCCGGCTGGCGATGGAGCGCGCCAGCCGACAACCGGGTTTAGCGCCGTCCGAACACGGCCATTCGTGCCTCTATTGGGGTCAATCGAAAGAAGCTGACATAGTAGAAGGATGAAGGAAGACGTTAGTCAATCACTTTTGGGATGCGCCACGCCATCTACTTCCGCGGGTCATCGTTGGGACAAGATATGAATGCGTATTCGGCCTGTGCGACTTTTGGTGCTAAGTTTTCTATCGTTCCCAGACAAGTTACTTGAATACGGGACGGCTATTTTCAACCCATACAAATGTAAAGTAACTCAGAAACTCGAAAGAGTTCAGAACGGTTTCACCAGTAAACTTATCATCAGGCCAGTGGGCTTCCTCTATGACTGCATCCCACCCGCCAACGAAAGGAATTTAAACTTTGTTCTCCGGTCCTTGGCTTGGAGAAGAAAAAAGTTTGACCTCCTTCTGTTACACAACACCACACGTTCAACGGCCCGCCGGCCGCCAAACGTCTGGTTGGGGCTTCGCCCCAAACCCGGAGAATAGAACACCCCGAACGTCTTCTCCTTTTTAGGACTTCTCTCATTCATTAAAAAAACTGGTTTTGCTATATAAAATGGTTTAGCGGAATAGGGCAAAACAGGTCCATCACCTTCACCGGACCTCACTTTACTTCCCCATTACTGGTACCTTCCTCACCAGTCCCCCTTCACCTGGTCCCCTCTTCACTGGTCAACATTCTACCGGTCCTCCTTCACTGGACCCCTCTCCTCTCCTTCACCGGTTCCCCTTCATTGGATCCCCCCTCCCCACTCAAGGTCCCCATTGCTGGCCCACCTTCACTGGTCCTTCCTTTATTGGTCAACTTTATCGGTCACCCTTACTGGAACCCCATCCTTCACCGGTCCCCATTACTGGTCCCACCTTCACTGGTAACACGTCGTATGAATCCGGAATCCTCGCGCGACATCGGTGACACCTCTTCGGAACCCGGACGCCTGTTGAACAACGTCGTTGACATGTGTTCTCAACCCGAACGTGCTTTGCGCGACATCGGTGACACGTCGTCTGAAAATGGAAGGCCTTTTGCGACATGGTGACACCTCTTCTGAATCCAGGCACCTGATGAACGACGTCGGTGACATGTCTTCTCAAGTCGGACATGCTTTGCGCGACATCAGTGACACGTCGTCTGAATCCGAACACCCCTTGCGCGACATCGGTGACACCTCTTCTCAACCTGACGTCCTTTGCGCGACATTGGTGACATGTCATCTGAACATGGACGCCTGTCGACAACTACAACAGTTGACAACTGGTGACAACTACAAAACCACAGACAAACGGCCGTTCTCGTTTATATATATTACACAACATAATTCATGGCCGGACATGCCTTCGCATAAATCAGTTTTGTACTATGAAGTCCTCTATAACTAGAGGAGGTACATTGAAAATTGTCGTGCCTAGGTTCAACGAGGGCGTGCTATTGAATAATTATTTGATCGAGTTATTTGTAGGCAAAAACGCTGATAAAGGTTTTGAGTATGAAACCTTTTGATAATAATATATTCCACCGTGAAAGCGGATTCGCGTCAAACAATGAGAGAGCCGGCACAGCATTTCGGCGTTGAAGGCAGCACTATCAGCCGCCACATAAATGATGCTATGGGAAGAGTAAAGAAATTGGAAAAAGGGATCCTGCTCGAACTAAAGCGCCGGGCAGACACCTGTGTTTCGTTATGGCTGCGCAATTTAAGGGAGCGTTTTTTGGATAGGATCATGACATGCGACGAAAGGTGGATCCTCTATGGCCCCGTTTATACTTCGTCGCGGGGCGACGCGATGGCCACGCAATGAGGCCGAATTGATCGATAGCGTCGCACAATCAATATAGCCACTATACGTGGCGTCGCATCGCGCCGCGACGAAGTATAAAAGGGACCTATGACAACCGTTGTCGCTCTGCACAATGGCTGGACAATAATGAGAATCCCAAGGAGATGCCGAGACCAAGTCTGCATCCGAAGAAGACCATGGTGACCATATGGGGGACAATGGTTGGTATAGTCCATTAAAGTTCTGGAGAGACTATCACAGCGGAGAAGTTCCATGCCGAAATTGAAGTGATGCACCAGAAGTTGACTGGAAAACGGCCGGCTTTGGACAGTCGAAGAGACCCAATCGTATTGCGTGACAAAGCAGGTCCGCCGCACATTTCAAAAACTTTTGTCCAGAAACTGGATGAATTTGGATATGAAACTCTGCCATATCTAGCACATTCACCAGATCTGTCCCCTATCGATTATCATTTTTCCAGTCATTGAGATCGTCACGTGAAGAATTAAAAATTCAGCAACCAAGATGATGGCGAAGACTTCCTATGTTCTATTAATCCTTGTAGTTCTAATTTTTACAAAGATGGAATGCCTAACCTATTGTTGCGTTGGAAAAAGTGTATTAATCGTTATGGCGATCAATAAAGTTGCTTCCAAGCAAAGTCACGATCTGTTAAAGCTTTCAGTCAAAATCGGCCATTTCATTTGCAACGACCTAATATGTATGCTTTCATCATTTAACAGATTTATTTATTTTATTTACCAATTGCCAATTCGAAAGAAAAAACATACACTGTAAGGAGAGGAAATCCACATACAGAACAATTAAATTGGCTTTAGAGAAAAAATGAGGAAAATAAGAGAAAGAAGAAGAACGAAAGTAGGAAAAGGTAAGCAGAAACAATAAGGGGATGTGGAAAAAAAGATATGAAGACTTTACAACCGCACAAATCGCGCAAGTAAAACGTGGAGGCTTTTATGTAGCGCCAAAATAGTTGTGATAAAGTAATCGAAAGGAAAAAAAAATGCAGAGCAGCGGCCTATGATACTACGACCATAGGTGCTAGACTAGCTGTAAACTAACTGAGGTGGACCATGTAAGTATTGGTAAACGGGAGAAGGTACGCACCTCAGTAGCTTACCCTGATGGGAGGTCATAAGCCAAGCTTAACTGCTCGCATTTTCATTTGAAGAAAAAAAATAGCTGGCGAAAGACTCTCAAGACATACGGGCCTCAGGTACATAGAAAATGTTAGAGGAAGGATTGCTCCAACTTGCGCGATTTGTGCAGGCAGTAAAGTGCTGGAGATGCAAGGCGCGATAGAGCAAAGAGAACGAGACACATTATGTATCGCAGAAACAACTGGCTCAGTTCGGTGATCATAGGTTCGTCAGCTACGGCATTGATAGAAGTGTCAGCATGACGTCGGATATTTCCTTGGAATCTTCAGTTACAGCACGACCACGACAGTAGCACTGCTTCTGCTGAAATGGTAGATCTATTCATGTGTTCATTCATGTGGTCTACGCAGTTGCTGATCCTTCTAGAAACTTCTCTGATGGGATATAAGACTGGCCACAGATAGGCTAACTACTCTCTCGCACTCTCCACACCCACGGCGGACTAGGACGGACGACCGGCCGGAGACCACCCCGATCAGCCACACCACCACCGCAGCAGGCCACACCTGACACCGAGGCGCACACGGCGAGTGGGCAGCAGAAGAAGGACGGACGACGAGGAAGATCATTGTGATCATAAATAAAGGCTGAGCAGGTCGATACACCAAGAGGGGATCGAACCCCCGACCCCACGCGTCGTAGCGGCGCGCGCAGATTGTTTAATGGGAACATACACTCTTTACCGCTTTCTGCATTAAAAATCTGATTTCGTATCGTAGACACTAGGCATTTTCTGATGAATTCGTTCCTCATTTGCAATTTAGCTTTCACGTTTCGTTTACTATGCTGTAGTCAAGTTAGAGTTACTAATGCTTTGTTTCACCTTTAGTTATTGTGAATTGTGTGGACATGAAGCCTTCAAATATGAAGATTAGGGATAGAGTCAATACACATGAGCAATGATAAAATACAGGGTGAACCAAAATAACGTGGACAAGATTTTTTCGTCATAATTATAAAACAACCAACAATTCGATAAAACGACAACTAAATTACAACAATGCAAACATTATGGTAGATCATGCCCAAGTGGTTTCGTAGTGGCCTTCCTTGGAGTGGATGCACAGGGCCAAACGCTTCGTGATGTTTGGGGCTATGGGCTGCAGGTCGCACCTGGGAACAGATTCTGTTCACGGATGAGAAGCTGTTCACCGTGGAGCAGGCGCACAATCGCTACAATGCTAGAGTGTGGTCTACAGAGGCTCCAAGCACCTCTGCTATCGTCCAGAACCCACAATCTGTCATGGTTTGGGGCGGAATCTGCGCCAGCCCCAAGACCCCTGGTTTTCGTGGACAAAGGAGTGAAAAATCGACGAAAATGTGTACCAACGAGACGTTCTTGAGTTCGCAGTTCTTCCTTGGGCCATCGGTGGTGCCCATTGGACGTTCCAACAATACTCTGCACCCACACATAGTGCGAAGAGTGCGCAGGCGTGGTGCAAGGCCAATTTTCCTGACTTCATCACCCCTTCGGAATGGCCGTCGTATTCTCCGCATTTGAATCCGATGGACTACAGTGTGTGGGCACTTCAGAGGCTAGTGTCGGCGTCAAACGCCACCGCAGTCTCGAGTCCCTAAAGGAATCCTTGCGCCAGGAGCGGGAACGATTGTTCGTTGATGACCTGCGGCCCATCGCCCCCAAACCTCGCGAAGCGTTTGGCCCTGTGCATCCACTCCAAGGGAGACCGAAACCACTTGAGCATGATCTACCTTAATGGTTGTGTTCTTGTAATTTACTTGTCGTTTTCTCGAATTGTCGGTTGTTTTATAATTATGACGAAAAGATCTTGCCCACGTTATATTGGTTCACCCTGTAGAACGAGCTGGGCCACTCTGGCATGCGACAGGAATCTATGGAGATGTTCACGATCAAACAAGCCGGTGGGTGAAATGACGATGATTGATAGGAGTGTATATAGAAATAAATAGAAACCTTTTATTGAATAAAATTTATTAAGGAAGATGGTATAGATTTGGTGCATCCTCATATGAAATTTGGCTCCTGGCGACCACTCGACATCCTTCGCTAATCAGCTTTTTTTCCTCCATCATCCTCTGGTGACGTTGTTCTTGACTTACAACAGCGAAACCTCCACAGTGCTTCTGGTAAACGAACAAGAACTGCTGGCAGTACCTGCAAAAATTGATAGGAGCTTCAGTTTCCAAATAAACGAAGGGAACCGAAATATCTGGCTCACGATGAGACCGTGGATTGTGCCAAACATGACCACCAAGACAATAGCTGTCACGAATACGCGTGAAGGGTACGTCTAAAAAGGGAATAGGTGAAGAAGTATTGACGTGGAGAAATGGACATATTGCATCACTGCGGCACTAGTCTCGCGATGGCATGGTGGTATAATATGTACCATTTTAACGCCGAATTGGACACTCTGCTAAACCTAAGCCTAAAAATTTTGAAACCAATGCGAACTCTTCCAAATCGAAATGACCTTCAGGTAGGTTAACCTACAGACCCATAGAATGGTTAAAATAATTTTTTGTTCAAGAAAAATTCGGAAGAACCTTCTTTAGTTTTTATTTTATTTTACCTGCTGAAGATGAGTAGTATTTTTTTGAAAAAAAAATTAAATTTGTTTTGAAGCGCAAAATAGCAGCAATCATGTATTGCATTATAAGGCTGAATCGCGTCATGCACTCGAAAAGCAGGTCGCAATGTTTATTTGATTGATAGCGTGGATAGATGCTGCTTACATGTAGTATCAGAGTGAGGATATGTGTGTTTTTTTTACAATTGTTTATGTTGTACCGTTTAATGGTGTAAAACTCCATGAAAACAAAAACTTTGCTATCAATCGAATAAAGATCGCGCCGTTTCGGATGAGGGCATGGCGCACTCAAAAATGACCACCTATCTGCTCCTTAAAACAAGCGTTAAATCATTGTTTTGCTTCAAAAAATGAAAATTTTATAAAATTTCAAACTGTGTGCTCTCATATTATGAAGTGAACTAAAACTTCAAAGGAAGTTATACTAAAATTTTCGTTAGACAAAAATTATTCTAACATTTTCGGAGAGCCTCTAGTTTCATGTAGAAGGAGCTTGTTTCGATTTAGAAGTTCTCTTCGGTTTCAAGAGTCTTAAAGCTGGCTTAGAAGAGCGTCCAACTTGACGTGAAAATAGTATAAATCAAAACTCGGAGGCCACTATGGTCGCGTAGCGATGCATTGTTAGATGGCTAGACTGCGTCAATTTTCGTAAAAAAAATTCTGGGGTCGAATTCATCAACGACTTACATAACCTTATAATTCACAGCGGAAAACTCAGATAACGCGACCTAAACCCTAGTTTATACTTGCCCCGCTGCGCGACGCGGCACGATGGCCGGGATAGATATCGACTGGGCGGGGCGAAAAATCGATATCTATGGCGGCGCAAGTATAAACTACGGCTAACGCTCACCATATCGCTTGATAAGCTGCACTGTCAGGAATTTCGGCCGTAATTTTCTCTGTTAAGTTGCTGTAAGTCGTTGATGAATCCGGTCCCTGGAAGTAACACTCGCGTGAAGCAGAGGAGTACTATAGCCTCTCTTGATCACAGTAGCATTTTCTTCCATAAAACTGAAACTGGGACCAGATTCATCAACTGCTTAGCGGCCGGTAACAGTATATATCGGTTATCGCATCTATATATCTGAATTTCTGTATCTCTGCGTATCACCTGCTACGGCCGATATGGTGAATCCGCCGTGAGATGATACCGGCGGTATCGTTGATGAATTTGGCCCCAGGGGTAAAATGACGTATCATTTTAACGTTGAGATTAGACGCGACATCACCTATTCCTGTTCGCTGCTTTAGAAATTTTACTTGTTTGCGCTAAATATGACTGAATTCGTCAGCTTTTACATCTGGTCGGAAACGAAGTCGATACCATAGTTTAGACAACTTTAAACGGAATAACGAGGCATAATCAGCATTAAAATCTACAAATTCTAGGCGACCTTCTCTAATCTTCTGAGTGGCGCACTACATAGTTCTAGCGCAACCGAACAGTAAGGCAGAAAGCACAGCCTTTCTATGATTTGAGGAGGCGGTGCATAGTCCTTCAGAAAAGTCCAGCGGATCGGCGGGTGCACAGGGTGGAGGAGGAAAAGAACGCAGGATCCGGCTCCTGACATCGTCAGAACATCTCATGGTTAAGGCTTCCGCACAGTTTTGCAGCCATATCTTTAAGCATACGGCAGAGACGCAGAGATCGTCGCCGGCGGCAAAACTTGCCGCTAGTGTGCCACCTGGGGCCGGATTCATCAACGACTTACGTAACTTTAATGGAGAATTGTAAGAGAAGAGCTCAGATAACGTGGCCTATCAAGCGATATGGTGAGGGATGAGCCGCGTTATCTGAGCTTTTCGCCTACAATTCTCCGTTAAAGTTACGTAAGTTGTTAATGAATCCGGCCCCTGGGCGCCGAAGGCGCAATAATGATTCAAGGCATTATTGCCGCCGCAGCCGCTTTACCGCTGACAGAATATTGCCTGGGCTCTAGCTGATCGTAGCGGGGATCTAGAATGGAAACTGATAACGATAATGATAACGGAACCGCGTTGGCGATATAATGGGTGGCAAAGCTGAGGATGAGTGCAATGCAACTCGTCCTTTCACTTCCACGAGGCAGTTTTGGCGTCTGCCGCGTGCGGCGTTGCCGCAAAAGTGTGAGAGACCTCTATACTCATAAGGCTGATAAGGTTCACATCATTATTGCCGCCGCCGGGCCATGGTAGGGATCGGATAGAGCGCAGACAGAAAGCGGGAAAGTGAGTAGCGCAAGTAGCTCCCGACTAGAAAGAGTACAGTGCCTCTGCCGCTTGCCGCCAGCAAGATTCGAGTGTGGATAAGGTTCGCGCTTCATGAGTTTTGCCGCACGTCGCGCGCCGCGTTGCCGCAAAAGTTTACGGAGGCCTTTATAAAGCGGTCATAATCAATCACAAACAAATTAGTATTTCTTTCCATCGGAGCTCATTCTATTTCCTTTGCAGCTAGTGCTTACGTTGACGAATGTCAACAGTATGACACAACAAATTGTCGACAGGCCAGCCTGGATCATTGGCCATCCGACGGTTCCAATACTGTGCTTGAGACGTTGAATTGGGCCCTTAATTGGGACGCAGACCGCTTCTCCAGCAACAACCACGGTCGTGCTGTCAACCTGAATTAATAGTGTTTAATGAGAACACCTCAGAGGAACATATTGCACATGAGAAGTTTGCGAAATTAGTAATCAACCTGAAAGTGATAGCCGACGTGAGCTATGTAGTCGACGCTCATTCCGATCGTCATCAGCAATGAAGCCATCAGAATTGGATCGAGATCGAAACCCAGCTGAGACATAATTCCGATCACGCCTAAAATATGTAGAAACCTGTTTTGCTCCTTAGATGTAGCGCTCCAGATAACTCTCTTGAACATTTGTGAAATAAGCAGGATCTTTGCAACATCGCAGTCCAGATTTCATACACAGTAAAAAAAAATGTGTTCTGTTTGTGAATGCAAGAAATACCAGAGAGCTCAGAACGCTTTGCATCTTTTCTCACTATTTTTGTCTTTAGCCTAGCGGAAAAATTTCTCGCCGTTCAATTTTGCAAATAACCAAATTTTTGAAATGAACAATGTATCCAATAGCTCCCAAATTCTCTCTTCTTGAAACTTCGGCATTGTGAGTTGTTACTGTTAGTATATTTGTGCCACACGAGGTTCTTAGGTAGACAGATTTATTCAGCAGGGCTGACCTTTCGACGTTCCGTCGTCTTCAGAGGCCTAAACATGGTGTGAAGGTTAGATTTGCGCTCTACCCCACCAAGCGAATCAACCACTCTAGCATTTTCGACCTACTTCTACAAACACCCGAAGAGACCAAATGAGAGGACGAACTCACCAATGTTCACCGTTGAGGGCATATGTTTGGCCTGCCTCATTGTGAACCGTAGTGATCAGAGAGCGATATCCGCAGTGTGGTTCATTCGCCTGTACTGGTCACAGGGCGAACATAAGCCCTCAACGGTGGACATTGGTGAGTCCGTCCTCCCATTTGGTCTCTTCGGGTGTTTGTAGAAGTAGGTCGAAGAGTGGTTGAGGTGCTTGGTGGGATAGAGCGCAAACCTAACCTTCACACCATGTTTAGGCCTCTGAAGACGACGGAACGTCGAAACGTCAGGCCCTGCTGAATAAATCTGTCCACTTAAGAACCTCGTGTGGCGCAAATATACTAATAGTAATGTACCCATTTTTCCTAGCATTATGTGTGAATATGACTGAAGAAATCGACCTCGACACAATGCATGTTTGACGGCTCTTACATTTCGAATTCAGGAATCACAGCAACGAAAGCGATGTGATAAGGAATATATCGATCGATGTGCCCTTCAACGGTCTCCTATGGCACGGTATGCTTGGTACCAAGTTCAAAACGGCGACTTTGACTTAAGCAACAAAACACGGTCTGGTCGCCCTGTTGCATTGAATGGGGAGACCTTCTGAAGTGACTGAGGAGGACCTCCAACTTAATATCCGTGAGCTAGCAGAAGAACTTTGTCATCTAATACAATGGCTGTTCAACTGTTACAAAAAACTAGTTACAATGGATCTCCCTCGATAGAGAGCCTTCGGGCTCTCTTGTTAAGAGGGATCTCGGGCCGCTTGTCGCAGAGCCACGTGGCGCGTCCCCGGGTGGTGGATAGGGGAATTAAACGCGAACCAAATGCGACCGTGTACTGCCCAGAGACGCAGGTGGGATGCAGGGGATGGACTCCTTGCTCCTGCTGTGTCGGGTCGATGCGTTCCTTGTGCGTGGGAGCGGCATGTTCGTGCACAGTGTGCGTGGATGTGTCCGTGACTGTGCGGATTGTAACTGTGTCGGCCTGGCCAAAAGCTTGCACTCGGTGGACTGGGAGTACATGTAAGCCGATTCGAGGCCGCCTTAAGTCTCGCCCCGTCCCTTCGGGCAGTCTGGCTGGCTGCCCGGAGTTCTTCGCCCGCACGACAGAGCCTGACTAGCTACCCGTGTTGTATTCCAGTCAAACACAGCAGCACTAAACGGCCTCATTCCCCTGACCCCGAAAGAGCCCCCATTTCTGCAGCGATGGGAAGGACGAGTACGGAGAGGCTGCTAAAATCTCAGGGCCTAACCAGGCTGCGCAAATTGAGAAGGACTAGGATGACGATCTGTACTTACAACGCCCGCACGCTCGCATCGGAAGCATCCGTCGAGGACCTGATGGTGCAAGCCAGGAAGATCAAGTACGACGTCATCGGACTGACCGAGATGAGAAGACACCACCCCCTACACGCCGCCTACGACTCCGGAGAAGAACTGTTCCTCGGAACATGCGACAGCAGGGGAGTAGGCGGCGTTGGTGTCCTCGTCAACACGCACTTGGCCATGAACATCGATTCGTACGAGTCTCTGACAAGCCGAATCGGACGTCTGCGACTGAAGCGATGTGGCCCCGTGCCAGCCTTGACTGTGTTCGTCGCGTATGCCCCAACATCCGACTACGACGACGAAGACGTCGAGGCCTTCTACGTGGAGCTGGAGAAGTTCTATAAGGAAGATCACACCTTCTACAAGGTGATCGTCGGCGACTTCAACGCCAAGATCAGGCCACGAAGGTCGCCGGAAGAACTTCACATCGGAACCCACAGTTTGGAGTGGAACGAGCAAGGTGAAAGGCTGTCTGAGTTTATCATGTCGACCAAGACCATCCATGGAAACTCGCAGTTCCAGAAGCCTCCCTCCCTACGATGGACCTGGGAATCCCCCGGTGGCCAGTTCCACAACGAGATCGACCACATCATCTTCAATCGCAAGTATTGCCTGACCGATGTCTCCGTTGTCCCCAAGTTCTACACGGGATCGGACCACCGCCTCCTTCGCGCGAGGTTCCGCTTTTCGCGTCAAGGAGAGAAGGCCGCGAAGTTCAAGAAGAGGAGTCCCAGATCGACCATCAACTGGGATCTCTACACCTCTCTTGTCGGCCTTTGGGAAGATGCCGTCATGGACAACGTCGACGAGGAATACGATCGCTTTGTGCACCATCTCCACGATAGTGCTAAGGGAGCCGAGAGCTTGAAGACCACCAAGAGACGCCTGTCTCCGGAAACTCTCGAGCTGATACGCCAGCGTGGAGCAGCACGAGCGTCAGGCAACTATCAACTGACGTCCGAGCTTGCAAAGCTATGCAGAGCGGCGATAAAGGAAAATCTGAAGGAGAGAAGGGCGGAAGTGTTGGCTGAAGCAGCAGAGGCAGGGCTGAGCATCCGCAATGGCCGCCGGAACTTCGCCAACTTCAAGACCAAGATGACCGCTCTCCGACGTCCTGACGGAACCGTCGCCTCTTCCAGAAGGACCATGGAGAAAGTCATCCACGACTTCTACTCCGATCTCTTCGATAGTCACGTCCACCTGCCCCTACGCCATCTTCCGCAGGATGGATACGTCATCCCTTCTGTTCTCCCTTCCGAGATCCGACACGCCATCTCGCCGGTGAAGAAACGTACAGCACCCGGTCCTGACAGAATCAGAGCTGAACACCTGAAGAACCTCCCGCCAGCGCTCATCAACACCCTGGCGCGGCTCTTCACACGATACCTGTCGGAGTGCAAGGTTCCATCTCAGTGGAAGACCAGCAAGACCGTCTTGCTGTACAAGAAGGGAGACGTGCACGACATTGGCAACTATCGCCCGATCTGCCTGCTGTCCGTAGTCTACAAGCTGTTCACTCGAGTCATCCTGAATAGGATTAGTAGAACGCTGGACGAAGGACAGCCATGCGAACAAGCAGGATTTCGAAGAGGATTCAGCACGATCGACCACATACACACCATTACGAAGCTCATCGAAGTGTCGCGAGAGTACAAGCTGCCGCTGTGCCTTACGTTCATTGACCTGAAGAAGGCATTCGACTCCGTCGAGACTGAAGCGGTCATGGAAGCCCTGCTCACCCAGGGCGTTCCTACTCAGTACATCAGAGTCCTTCGAGAGCTGTACAGTGGATTCACGTCCAAGATCTCACCATTCTACAACGACGTCGTCATTGACGTGAAGAGAGGGGTTCGACAAGGGGATACCATATCCCCGAAGCTCTTCAGCGCCACCCTCGAAAACGTCATGCGCGAACTAGAATGGGATGACATGGGAGTGAAGGTCGACGACCGGCAACTGCACCATCTTCGCTTCGCTGACGACATCGTGCTCATAACACCGAGCATCAGTCAGGCGGAACGAATGCTGGCCGACTTCGATCGTGTATGTGGAAGCGTTGGACTGCAGCTGAATCTTACGAAGACGATGTTCATGAAGAACGGATGGGTTTCTGATGCCCCATTCTCGCTCAACGGAACGAACATCTCCGAATGCTCCAGCTATGTGTATGTGGGTCGCGAAGTCAACATGGCCAACGACCTAGCACCAGAGCTGAGCAGGAGGAAACGAGCGGCTTGGGGAGCTTTCAAGAGCGTCGAAGAAATCGCGAAGAAGACGAAGAACGTCCGACTCCGTGCCCACCTATTCGACTCCACTGTTCTTCCTGCACTAACATACGCCTCAGAGACCTGGGCTATACGAAAGCAGGATGAACACGCGATCAGCGTCGCGCAGCGTGGAATCGAGAGGACGATGCTCGGAGTGACACGACTCACGCAAGTGAGAGAAGGCCTCCGGAGTTCTGAGCTTCGCCGACGTTCGAAGATCAGAGACGCTGTCGCTTAGGCCAAGTTGTCGAAAATTAGGTGGGCCGGCCACGTAATGCGCTTCGCAGACACCCGCTGGACGAGAGCCGTTACCGACTGGATTCCGCGAGATGTCAAGAGAACACCGGGACGCCCACCGGTCGGACTTCTTCGTGAAAGCCCTGAACGACCGATATGAGGCTCTTCGTGTCCCTCGAGCGAGGAGGATCCATTGGACCACTCTGGCACGCGACAGGGACGAATGGAGACGCTGCTGGCGCCCGCTCGAGCAAGTCGATGATCAACGGGACGACAGGTGACAGGTGATACAGGTGAGTTACAATGGCTGCAAAACTGTGAAACGGTATGGAGATACGACGCATGGATACCTAGGATCTGAGCGATCACCGGCTTCAAGTGTGGAGAAATGCAGACATAAACCTTTGGACTAGTCAGTTTGATCACTGGCGACGAAAAATGGGTTTTTGACATATATTACACAGGGAGGCGCCAGTGGCTCGGACGTGGAAGCTCAGGGATAACAACATCAGAGACGGAATTCCATACTCGGGAGACAATGGCCTATGTTATACATACTTCAGCGACGCTGTTGTCGACGACGTCGGCGACAGTATTGCGCGGGGAGCTACGAAATTCGCAGCACTCGCTCAATACTGTCGCCGACGTCGCCGAAGTATAACATAGGCCTTAGTGTTTAGTAGAACCTCAAAAAAAATCATTCCGCCGCAGTTTATTGCAACTACGGCTCTACGTGGAAAATAGAAAAAGGTTTTATTTCTTCACGATAAGGCTCATCCACACATTGCGAAGGAGACCCAGAAAAAATACAAAGCTTCGGATGCATGTGTAGGCCCACTCGCGGCATTCAAGCGCCCACAGGCCATTCATTAGCTGCTGCTTCGTTCACTCTCCAACCATTTATGTACATGGCCAGAAGTTTGACGACATCGAGCAACTCAAAATGACCGTTTCTCTTCAAAACCCCCACGATCTGTATAGAAGCGGTTTTGAAGGGTCATCTGATAGATGGTATTATAATGTCGAAATATATCGGATAAATAATGATCCGATTTAAGAGAAATAAAATTTAAAAAACTGCGAAACTGGCATTCTGTAAGAGCAGCAGCGTTGAAAAAGCTTTCTGCCAACCTATTACAATAAAAAGACACTGTTGGCTGCAGCTGCGTCATATGTACATGGTAAAAGTTCGTTCTGTGGACTCACCAGTACTGATGGAGGCTATAGCAATAGTGGCCGCTATAATACTAACAGGATTTGGCATAAAAATAGCGCACACTATCGCCATGCATAGCAGAGTGAACAGAGCGGTCTGGAATGTATGGAGTTCCTATTGTTTTATTGGGGAAATCTGCGGTTGCACCATAGACTTCCTGTGTCAGAAAGGTGAACATATTCATTGTACATTAACATCGCGGTATATCGTTGACTGAGTCCAGTTATGTCAGGTTTTTGCCCTCGAGCGGATTGAGCTAGGACAAGGAGCAGAGTAGATAAGAACTCCTTACCAAGGCCTTAGTGCTGTTCTGAGGTCAGGACCAAGCGCCACTTTCTTAAATGTTGAGAAGGCGAAAATGAATCTATCATCAAAGAAAAGTAGCCAATAGCTTCTAGAGCTTGATCTTTGAATCTGGTTCATTGTGGGCCTCCCTCAAATTTCGGGGCCCAGCAAATTGTCCAAGAGTTTCCACTATGTGAATGAACAGGCAGGTTCGTCGCTTGATTAGTGTAAAGAAAGTAAACCGTGCGTTCCTGTGATCATAAGTACAGTCAAAGAAGCCAAAAGGAAAAGCAAAACGGTTGAGGGGTGAAGAAAATCACCCTGAACGTCACGGTCCTCATGCTGAGCATTTGATCGGCAAACATGGCTCCTGGTTCATAGACGGTCACATTCAACTCCGGATACCTAAACCGTATTGCTCCTCATACGGTATACTGTGTGAAATGAAGGAGTGCAGCGAGAAACCTCAAGAATTTCCTTAGCCTTTAGTAACCATACAAGTCATACATTTCCATTCTTATTCTTGAATTTCTCAAGCGTCGCTTAGTGCTTTGTGTTTTAGATGCTGATATTAGTACGAAAAACGTCCAATACTTACAAGGAAAGGGTACTAGGTGATCGTGGGATTTTGGGATGAGATGCATATCACGGGGTGTGGCTTCCAACGCTGATTCCAACTATATGTTCCGTTTCTGATGTGCGCATCTGTAAACGGAGTTATGGACCATGGCTCCATTACCCTTTAGCTGCGCACTGAGTCGACGAATCACCAAGGGGCCAGTTGAAGTAGCCTGAGAACTGCGCTGCCGGCTGAGCAGTGGTGGCACAGAAGGCAGAGGAGTGGCGTGGTGGGACGGGTGGTTTATGGTTCGACTCCTCTGTGACGCAGGTGTTCGTGCACGTCCTAAAAAAGATCTGCTACGATTAGCCAAAGCTCTCTCGCATACATGGTACGCCGCAGGATACCATCGCAGTCACTCTGGGACGTTTCATACACCGCTTCAATATTGTTTCCTTACTAACATCGTAGAGATCGGTGTTATGTTTTGAACATTTCGTATGTTTGAGCATTTTGCCTTCTCGCCATGTTTTAGCAACTATTCATAACAAAATAAGATCTGCCAGGCAGTGTGAAGTTTTCAGCATGAAGGCGAGTGCTTCCTGAGTGTTTAGGTTGATTGTAGGAAATTCATAGAAAGCACAAAGACCCTGCATCGCAAGGGAGTCGAACAACACCACGCCGATCCTCTACCTCTGCACCATCACTGCTTGGCCGGCAGCGCAGTTTCAGCCCTACTTGAGCTCGCTCTCTTGTGATTGCCCCACTCTGCGTGGACCTAGAGGCAAAGGAGCCTGCTAAGAAAATGGCCCACAACTCCGTTCACAGATGCGCACAGCCGAAATGGAACACATATTAGGTTGGAAAAAAGTCTTTTCATTTTTTTCAAAGATTTATTACTTCACAACTACAAAGTCAAAGCAATTAAGATAAGCTCCATTTTGTTCCACTACACTTCTCCAAAGACTGGGTAATTTCCCCATTCCTCCCGCTTAAAAGACTGCAGTTCTGGAGTCGAACAATTGCTGAATCCAATTTTTGAGGTCTTCATCCGCCTCAAAACATTTCTTTCCAATTTCTTGCTTGTGAGCACGGAAGAAATGCTAGTCGGTAGGGGCGAGGTCAGGGCTATACGAGACATTACCTCCCAGCCCACCTCCTTTATTGTTTCTCTTGTGAGTCTTGCAACATGTGGCTTTCCATCGTCATGCAGGATCATCACCTTCCACTTCTCAGGCCTCTTTTCTCGGAGAGCTGCGGCGACTTTGTGGAGTTGGCCACTGTATGTGGCAGCAGTAAGTGTCTCTCCACTTCTGAGAGTTTCCCAGTAAATCACTCCTCTGATATCCACCCAATACTCAGGAGAATCTTCCTTTCGTGAACATTGGGCTTGAGATCAGGTTTAGGGTTCTCTCCTTTTTGTATCCATTGCCTTTTTCCTCGAAAGTTGGCATACAGAACCCAGGACTCATCGCCTGCCACAATCCGCGTCAGAAACAATTTTCTTTCGTATCTGGACAGAAGAGAAGCAGTGATGGAGAGCCGTTGTCCTTTCTGAGTGTCTGACAGGGCAACTGGAATCCAAGCTCCAAATTTCCGTGCAATGCCGAGGTTCTTTAGATGGATTCCCACTATCCTATGGGACACTTTGACTTCTCTGCCAGTTGACGTGTCGTCTGCCCACTATCGGTACGAAGAAGACGGAGCAGTTCAGTGTCGTCCAATTCAGTTGGATTTCCTGACCTTGCTTTGTCCTCGGTGAATAATCTCCCTTTAAAAATTTTCCGAACCACTCATAACAGTTGCGATGAGTAGTAGATCGCAAGCCATATATATATATATATATATATATATATATATATATATAAGGGCGCGTGTAGCGCAGTCGGAGGAGGCGCGACTGTCGCGTGCACCCGATACCAGGTTTCTGGTTCGGATTTCCCGCCCAGGCCAACCAAGCCTTCTATCCCTCCGGGGTCGGTGAATTGGTACCAGACTTGTCTGGGAAGGATAAAGCGCTGACTTGCTCATCGGCTGGCCACCGCAAGTCATTGTATGGCCAAATACGCATTCATGTCGCCTCCACGACATCCCGTAGAAGTAGAATGCGCTGGCGCATCCCAGAAAGGATTGAGTAACGCCGTCCTTTATCCTTTATCCTTATATATATATATATATATATATATATATATATATATATATATATATATATATATATATATATATATATGGTTAATTTGGTCGGCTGCCTGACGTGCTGTAGATCCTTTAATGAAGTCATGAAGAATGCCGTGCCGAAAACGGCTATGAGATAGATCTGGCATTGAGTCCAGAAGATTGGACAGATAACAAAGTACAAGAAGGGTCTTGACCTATGTCCGCGTGCGAACGGTAGGCAAGTGTAAGAGGATTACGAAATCAGCAATCAATATTGGCTAGTGCGTTTACAAGGAGAACGCTAAAAAGCTTTTCGAAGTGTGAAGAGACTTTTTTCCAACCTAATATTTGGAATGAGCGTTCAAAGCCGCATCCCGCGATATGCTCTCATCTCAGAGATCCATGGTCACATAGCATCCTTCCCTTGTTAGTCCATTCTCAATTTCAGCCCGCATACAGATTGGTTAATATGTAGTGACTCGCTGTTCACCGCCGCCAGCATTTTCCTTGCGCCTATCCCTGTAAGTAATAAACAAATGAAATGTTGCTTGAGACTAGTAATTGAATAATACCAATAAATGGGCTTAGCCATTCTTTGAAGGGCCACTTCAAATTCTTTTCACTAGCACAGTCTCAAGAACACCGCTAGTTTGCTTGCTTTTTTTTCATGGCATTTGCCCTTTACAATTCCTAATGAACTAATAATTACTCAAATTGGGGAATTCAAAGTAAGTTAAATACAGAGTGTTCCAAAATAACGTGGTGAAGATTTCTTAATTATAACTATGTAACAACTCACAATTTTACAAAACATTATATAGATATCTAGACATAGACACTAGGCAACACCATATTAGTCTGTATTCGAAGTGGCCCCTTTGGCGCGAATACAGAAGACAAAACGCGTGGCGATGGGCCTCAGGTCCTCTGGAGACAGTCGTTCCCATTCCCAACGCACAGGTGTCTTCTGGGCCTCCAGGTTGTGGAGGCGCTTGGCGCGGACCCTGGCCTTCAAAATGGATCCTGCGCTGCAGTTCGTCAGGGGAGTGCGGAGACCATTACGCGGACACGACGAAGTCCTGAAAATTGGTCTTGCACCATGCTTGCGTGTTTTTCGCTCTCTGTGCAGGAATTTAGTCTTCTTGAAACGTCCACTGCGCATTGTTGAAGTGGTGGCGGGACCAGAAAAGTGCCACAGACTCGAAGATGTCCCATCGGTGCACCTCTTGATTTATTTTCACTCATTCGTAGACAAAAACCATGGGGTCTTTCTGTTGGTGTAGAGTCCACCCCAAGCCATGAGCGCTTGCGGATTTTGACGATGTTCGGCGATGGAAATGATGGCTGAAGCCCCTCCAGACCAGATTCTGCCGTGCTGGAGATTGTGAGCCTACTACGTGGTGAACAGCTGAACAGTGCTCTCACTCCCACCAGCGACCTGCGGCCCGCTGCTTAGCTGGCGGCATTGATAGAGCCGTTCGCACCTATTCTTGTCCATCAGGGCTGAACTTTATGGAACATGTAGTGCTTGAGTTTCTTTCTGGCTATCCGGTGCGCTGATGTGCGACTGACACAGATATCATGAATGACTTTTCTCAGGAGACCCTCTAATTTGGAATTTTCGCTTTTCGATGATTTTCCGGATCTACGGTGTATTGACAGTGCGATTTTTTCCGTGTCCTGGACGAACTTTATGGCCAAGCCCCTTACATTGACGAGTTTCTGTGGATACAGCCGACCCAGCAGGTTAACGATGTCGCATTGGTGCCTTCCTTTTTTTGACGACAAAGCTCCAAGATCGCAGTGCGATGATTCGACATTTTGAGAAAAGCCGTAATTAGGACAAAAAAAAAACTCAAAAAAAAATTGAAGCATGGATAGAAAGGGCCTGTTCATACTTCGCGACAGCAGCGACAAGAGCGCATCCTGCGTGGCGTGCGCGGCGTGCGCAGCTGTGTAAGTATCAACAGGCGACAGCAGCGACTAGAGCGACAAGAGCGACTGGAGCGACAGCGCCGGCGCTCGATATGAACACTTTTCGGCGGCGCGCGCTCGGTTTTAATCGATATGCATGTTTTCCACGGGCGACAAGTCGCTCTTGTCGCGAAGTATAAACAGGCACAAAGATGGGCGCAAAACAATGGCGCTATCTGCGCCATGCTGCAAATCGATGCGTTCGCATGGGAGAACGTCAAAACTTCATTACGTTATTTTGGAACACCCTGTACATTCAGTTATGTGATACAATGTTGTCATGCAGTAGAAGCGCTTTCCTGAATCGTGAATCACTGTGTATCGATACCTTCATCGCATGGGGAATGTGTTCAACAAGAAGTTCAAATACAAGAATCGACTAACCTATCTATGATTTCCCGCCACTTGGTCAGGAGTTCTATTCGAATGTCCCAATTATGGACGCTCGAGTAGACAACGCGGAACATGAATGATCTCACATATACATCTCCCCTAAATGTTCTGGGTTGCTAGAGTTCGTTTGAATCTCAATGTATACCTCTGCTCTCAGATCACTAGATTTAGAGCAATTATCGGTACATGTTGGGTTTCTGCCCGAATGGTTTAGCTCACACCCCGGAGTTCTAGCTGGAAGCCTGAACGAATAAAGAAATGCGTGAATTATGCCAACTGCAGCGGTCATTGCTGCCTTCTGCGAAGTCGTGCCATGGGGACGGAAGGAAACGTTACAGAGGATTTCTACTCGAGAAATGGGTATGATTCGCTTGACCAATACAGAGTGAATATGACAGTCTCGTTTTCACAAGCTCATGATTGAGCGACAAAATCAAAGAGATCGTGTGGTAATTGAAGAAAAACTCACGAGTCGTTGCCGAATTTGATCACGGCCTTGAAATTGTAATAGTCTGTTCTAAGAAAGTGATCAATTCTATTAGGATCATAAATTGCCTGAATCAAGAAGACGTGTTATTACGTGGACAATCAATTCTTTCTCGCTGATATTGGGCTATGGAAAAAGTCCTCAGCCGCTTTTTCTTCATTTTCTATAAATTATTGCAAACCATGTTAAGAAAAGCTAATATGTGGTAGAGCGTTACCGACAATCGAAACGCTACAAGAGAATATAACGGATGTGTGGCATACCACGTGGTTAGCATTTTGAAGCAATCATGGTTTCAACTGTTTCAACTTCAAAGTTAAGACCCATCGTCTACTATGCGTTCTCTCTTATCACTGGAAGCGAGGATTGGGTCGATTATGGAATCTTCTCACATCTTCGATAGAGCCCAAAGGTGACCAACATGAGAAGAAGATCTCACTTTGTTGTTGGTTGGATTTCAAGAAAACGCTCTTCTTTGAGTTTTGCTAAGCTGGGACTGCTGTGAAGATCCAGGTGTAACCCTGCTCAGCTTCAGAAGATAGCAACGTTGAGTTTCCAAAATGTCCGAAGAGCGACAAAGTCTGTCAACTCCACGGCAAAGCCCGTTCCCAATTCGCAACTAAGCCATCAGAAGGTTTCCAAATTCGGATCAGAAACCGGATCAGATACTCCATATGCTCTTGACTAGCTTCTTGTCGATTAGCGCTTATTTCGCGCATCGAGGCCACCTTATAACTATCAAGCGGAGCTCGGTCAGGAGGTACACCAGCCCTCTGCGGGGGGGGGGGGGGGGGGGGCGTGCGACCTTCCTCTCATCCCCCTTGCTCACCCACCCCAACTCCCTAGGCTTCACCAAGAGTCTAGCGGTTGCCTTACGAAACCTTTGACACGCAAAACAAGTTTCCGGTCCGCAGAACAGCGGTGTACCTCCTGACGCCACGTGCCCCAGCAGGAGCGGGTGTACCTCCTGTCGCGCTGCCGTTCGTCAGGACTCTTTTAAAGGACGCGTCAGCTGCGCAGGCACTGGGTCTCGACGCGCGCCCGCGCGCCTGAGTGTCAGCGAGCGGCGAAGTCTGCACCGCGCCATCGCGGCAGTCATTCTCGCCTCCGTCGTCGTCCGGGTTGTCTCTGCTACCGGCGCTGCCCGCCTTCGCTTCCTCCATCATCGTCCTGGTTCTACCATCCGCCGGATCTACCAAATTTGCGCCGCAGCTACAAGGACTTTTACCAACGCGCTGTCTCCTGGAGGACAAAAAGTAAGGAACAAACCAGTAACAGGAACAAGCCAGTACGGACACTGGGTATAGGTAAGCGCAGGAACAGGCCACATGTATTAAGCAGCTGTACTCCCCGTGGAGAGGAACAGGTTCCGTAATGACTCGTAGCTGTGAGAGCTTCATGACTCGTACGATTCTCTGTTTCTTCTATCATTTGAAGTATGTTGTGTTATGATGGTAAACCCTATATGATGTGTGTCGTATAGCAAGAGTGTTGGTGCGCAGGAGCAAAGATGGGAAGGGATATGCGCATATGCGTTGATCATCGGGTTGGCTGTCCATGCCTGCAGCATGGGCAGTATGGGC
This sequence comes from Heligmosomoides polygyrus bakeri, assembly GCA_947359475.1. Taxonomy (NCBI): domain Eukaryota; kingdom Metazoa; phylum Nematoda; class Chromadorea; order Rhabditida; family Heligmosomidae; genus Heligmosomoides; species Heligmosomoides polygyrus. The sequence goes on from OX375867.1 coordinate 16,249,977, forward strand.
CCTGCATGGAAAGAATTCGTAGTAGGATCTGTAACCTGCGCAGGGAACGACCGAAGTCTATCGGCGGATGCCACTCGCCGATGGACTTTAGTACTACGAACTGGTGTAGTTGGGGCTGCAGCGCCACGTGTTCATGGAGTTCTAATCCCGCATAGTGGCAAGCATGCGGGCATAAAGTAGCGCGGGTAAGTCCCCGACTACGGGCCATCTAACGGGTCTGCGGAAATGAACCCCACCTGCCAGTGTATAACTACCGATGGCGGAGATAGACCGCGGGCACGACGTAAAGAATCTAGAACCACTCAAATTCCCCGATAGTCATCCCTCTGTTCAAAAAATTGAATTTGAACTAAAAAATGACTAAGAACAGCCTGAAACCCTCTTTCTCTCTAACAGTTCCACCCCCGCTAGGGCACAATTGAAAAATAAACCCAAACAGGTAGACAGAAAACAGCTTTTTTCAGTCAATTACACCTCCCTCCCATTCCCTGAAGGTTAGAGTACAAAAGGAAACCATTTCCAAGTTTCACGAATTTTTATGATCTCGTAAAAGCTACGCAGTTGAATTTAAATTTTATTAATACACACGAACTTCGCCGGTAGATAGGAGTGTGCTTTTAGACTTTTACTGTTATGTCGATGTGTTTAGCTGTGTGCTTTTCCACTGAAAGTCAACACCTCCCTCCACCTCAAACCCGCATCGTTCCTTTGAAATCCTGGCCAAGAATTTTCCTCAACCCAAAAAGTAGCTACAAGAGCTCACATCGATAGGATACTTTTCCTTCGTCTTGTTGTAGCTCTGAACATAGCCTCTGAACCACACATAGGATGAATCAGGTCCTAAAACGCTAACTGTGCTAAGCACTTTGTTTAATGAAACCTGAAAAAAGAAAGATCTATTAGACCGTTGCATATGAAATGGCCGATTTCGCTACCTTAATTCCTGGTCGAATTTTCGTGGCTACGAATGTTCCTGTTTCAGGCATTGCGTATACAATAGTTTCTCAAAGCGCAGAACCTTACCACCTATGGCTATTTTTGACATAAAAGGGATTTCCTACACTGCTCTCAGAAAGGAGCGGAGCAAGAGACGCGTTCAGCGTTCATCGTGGAGGAGATTTCTGGGTACTCAAAAACAGGGCTCCAGGACTCTGGGGTTTTTAAGTTCTCTTTGATTGCTCTATCCTGCGCTGGCTGCCGTTCGTCGATCTATTTATCTTAAATTTATATGGTGAAGAAGTAATCCATATTAGTCCGCATTATTATTGTACTAATCCTTCAGTTCTTCCTTTGGTCTTTTCCGAGGTCTTTCACGCCAATTAACGAATCTGCAAACTGCGGCGCGGTTTTCGCGTGCCACAAACTCACTCCAACGGGGCGGTGCAGGCAGGGCGGAAACGGAAAGTGGGTGGCGGACGAGCACCGCTAGTTCAAAAAGTCTCTGGAGATAAAAGTCTCGAAGATGGAGAACGAGGTAGGCCGCCGTCACTCCTTAACGACCAACTCAAAACCATGGTGGAAGCGGATCCGCGTGAAGCTATGAGAAAGCTGGCACAGCGCTTCGGCGTTGACGGTAGCACTATCAGTCGACACTTAAGTGCGGTCGGAAAAGAGAAGAAATCGAATGAATGGATCCCGCACGACTGACCGCCGGGCAGATGCTGAAGCGCCACGATACCTGTGTCTAGTTAAGGCAGTGCAATCTAAGGGAGCCGTTTTCGGGCAGGATCGTGACGTGCGATGAAAAACGGATCCCTTATGACAATCGTCGTCGCTCTGCACAATGGCTGGACAAGAATGAGAGTCCCAAGGAGATGTCGAAACCAAGTCTCAAAGAACTTGATGACGACATCTCCTTGGGACCTTACGGTGGACAATGGCTGATATAGTCCATTACAGTCTTCAAGGACTTGTAATGGACTATACCAGCCATTGTCCACCATAAGGTCGTCCAAGTCCCAAAGAAGACCACGGCGACCTTATGGTGGACAATCGCTGGTATAGTCCATTACAAGTCCTTGAAGGCTGGAGAAGCCATCACAGCGGAGAAGTACTGAGCCGAAGTTGAAGCGATGCAGCAGAAATTGGTCGAAAAACAGTCGCCTCTGGCCAATCGAATGTGCCCAGTCCTACTGCATGACAACGCGCATCCGCACGTTTCAAAATTTGTTGTCCAAAAATTGGATGAATTGGGATACGAAGCTCTGCCACATCCAGCATGTTCATCAGATCTGTCCCCTGCCGACTATCATTTTTTCGAGGATTCAGATCGTCATGTGAAGGACAAAAATTCAGCAACCAAGATGATGTCGGAAATGGCTTCATATGTTTTATTAATTCTTCTAGTACTGATTTTTACAAAGATGGAATATCTAAACTATTGTCATGTTGGAAAAAGTGTGTTAATTGTAACGGTGCCTACTTCGATTAATAAAATTGCTTCCAACCAAGGTTATGATCTGCCAAAGTTTTCAATCAAAATCGGCCATTTCATATGCAACAACTTCATATAACTGTCCTAACCTTTGCATCTGGGAAGCGACTCCAACTCTTGCAGCATGAACCAGAACTGATTGGTCAGAGCAGTGTTGTTCAAATCAAAGCGAGTATTGACGAAAAACCTCGGCATAAACATCTCGTTCCATACTGAAACGTGCTTCTATCGAGCATATGCGTGAACGCATTGCAGTCTTAACGCTCGAGTCTTAACGTTTAGCGTCACACAGCTTACCATAGTTCTCTTGCAGAGAATTCGCGTAGTGCAGCTGGGAGTCGCTGGGTAGAATCTTCTTCGCATCAAGCCTCGACTTCATAGTTATTAAACCACTGATCGCGAAATACCAGTAGATGGCCACGAGACCAAAGATTAAGACGGACACTAGCTTGTTGGTCATCAAGTAACAATGACAGCGCACACATGCATCCAAACATGCCTTCATCTGAAAACCATCTGAAGATATTGTCGGATGTTTAGAAATATATTAGCATGTCCCATAATTTTCTGGCTACCATACCATTTTTATTAAAATTTATTACAACAAGATAATGACAAAGGGTGGTCAATCGATATATTCTCCATCTGCGGCCATAACTTTTTTCCAACCATTGGGCAGAGAACTGACTGCATTCTCCCAGAAAGAAGCTGGCCTGCCGCCGATCAATTTGTCGATTGCGCATTGAACTTCTTGACGTTGCGAGCATCGTCTGTTCATGAAAAAATGAGAAAACTTCTGAATATTCCATAGTGACAAGTGCTGATATCTGGTGAATAGGCAGAATGTGCCATAATTTCGATAGACTCCTTCCTCAACGTCTCCTGCATTCGTTTCGCTGGATGCGTGCATTATTCATTAACACACGAATAGTACCGGATCTCTAATACCTCTCAAGCAGCTTACGCTTCATTTCCAGCATATCTTCAATGAACAAGTCTGTTGTAATCGTCTGTCCATCTGGTAAAAGCAACTAGTGCACAACTCCGGTGTTATCGATCTTCGAGTATGCTTCTTGTCCGTAATGCTGTAAATCTCCTTCCGAAAACGATTCAACCAAGTTTCACATATTTACTTTCAGCAGGCATCTGGATCTAACAAGTCAAGGACAGCTTTGTAAGCAACGTACGCAGACACTCCAGAACGAAGGCGATGAAGAAGCAAGTCGCGATTTCGGCAGTGGGCAATTTCATTTTCAAAAAATTGATAGATAGAGGTAAAAATATGTTATTGTGAAATATATTCGCATCGCCTTGTTCTGCTGAAGTACATCCAGCTTGGATCTTGTACAAAGAAGTTGTAACGCGCCGAACGCTCATGGTTCAAATAGCCCAGAAAATTATGGGACACCCTAATAGTAAGCACGTGTGGGCTACAGCGACTACGAAAGCCTGATGTTAGCGGCGGTATCTTGCATAGATATAAAGGTACAAAATGCATGATTACCTTTGCTCGCCACCCACTGTTGAAGTCGTCGTCGGAGCTGTGCGGCTTCTCACCAGCTGTGGCGATAGCTAGCAGAGGGCCGAATAGGATCAGTTGAAAGATAAACGTCAGGCCCATGGCAAGTGCCGTTCCCAAGCAGAAAATACGGACCTCTGGAAAGGTTAACTAATGAGCAGTCATGAGACATTCACAATATTTCTGGATTGATAAAAAAGGAGGCACAGAAGGTTTCAAAATCGATCTTGGTATAAACAATAGAGCTCTGATACTAAAATCGTCACTAGGCGGGTGGTAGTGCAATCGGAGGAAGCCGATGGATATCCGAAGAAAGACGCAAACCAAGGGCAAAAGGAGCTGCTACTCCATAGGTTCTTATTCCCCTAGTTACTCCTATGATTGGGATGGTTGTGGACTCTTGGGATTTTCTTACCTTCTCTTTTCGTAGTATGTCGTAGTTGCTAAGTAAATGTACCACATACATTGTGTTCTGTTATGCGTGTAATAGGGTTTGCATGCAGATGAGTAGAAGATTAGCACCTATCTATATCGGTTCTGTGGAAGGCTGCCTATGCCGCTGGTAGTAGTGTAGGCGCAGTGGAGGCACGAGGAGCTATAGGACTTGCTGGTAAGACCAACTTTCATGTAGGTCCTTCCCATCTCCTCGTTCTCTACGACCAGGGGCCGGATGCGTCAACAATTAACCCACCGGGTATGCGGGGTATAAGGGATAGAGATAGAATGAGAGGTAGGGACGCAGGCTTCATCTTGGGTATCTCCACTCCATATACCCGCAGGTTAATCGTTGATGAATCCGTCCCAAGGTCGCATAGACATTAACCGCCTCTTCTGACCTTGATTTTTTGCGTATAAAAGTCCAACACACGCTCCACTTCAAGTGTCTCAATCATTCAACGCACTACTGATTATCATCCGGGAGTGAATGTATGTCTTTCGCTTTTACTTAAGCAATTATATGCTGGACCAGCCGTTCAGCTAGCGGTCGCCAAACGTCTGATTGGGGGCTTCATTCTCAAGCCCCGAGAAAACCACGTCCACTTGTTTTCTTCTCTGAGCCTTTTTATTTTGATCACAGTAAAAAACTGGCTTTACTAAGAAAAAACTATAACCGGATTTGATAGGGCAGAATCTTTAAAAATGCTCCTATGAAGCGGTTCCGCCCTCTGTCTCACGTACGCAGTTTATTCTCCAAGGTACCCAATCTAGTGGCAAGGAACAGATCGCTAGAATCCCAGTCCAAAATGCTTAATCAGCAGAAGCCAAAACTCAAGAAAAAAGAAGAAGAAAAAATCATTCAGTGCTGGTCGACCTTTAATACAATTTAATGTCCGCGGCAATCTTCCTCCTCTTCTTCAACGTTTGTCCCGCTTAGCGGCGGAGTCTGCTCTTCTGGTGTAATGACGCCACTTCGCACGATCAAATGCTTGATCGGTATGAATAACAGCTACCTTTAAGTCCATGTGCAAAGTATCAAGCCAGCGTTGCTTAGGCCGTCCTTTGGGCCGTTTTCCTAGCACGTCTGTGTTGAGGCCAATCTTCCGAACGGTGTCATATTCGCACGAAGAACATGACCATACCACCGTAGGCGAGCTTCACGTAGCTTATAGGCAACTGGAGCGACGCCAAACCTTCAACGTATGGAGACATTGCGAATATGATTCAAACGCGTGATACCAGCCGTCCAACGCAGCATTATCATTTCCATTACGCTGAGGCGGCTCTTTGCCTCCTTTGTTGCAGGTCAGCACTCAGCATCGTACATCGCTACTGGTCGGACGACGGTTCTGTAGATCTTCGATTTAAGGTATCTTTTAAGGTATCTGGTATCTTCCCGTCGCCAAAACGCCTGCCATTGTGCGCCATTTGGACCACGATGCGCTCACGCGCGAGTTCACCTCGAACGTTAGTCTACCATTAGACGCAATTGCAGATCCAAGGTGCTTGAAATGTGTCGCTAATACGAGCGCAGTGCCATTGATCTCAATGGAGCCAGTCTCGTTTACGCCTGTCGTCAAGTACTCAGATTTTTTGACGTTTAGCTTGAGGCCGAACGCTGCCAAGCAGTGACACCAAGCTTGCACTTGTCGCTCAAGTTCGGCCTTGTCTTCACTGGCGAGCATTATGTCATCTGCATACAGCAGCATCCAAGGAGCAGGATTCTGAAGGTCTCAAGAAATGGCATCCATTACGACAATAAAAAGGAGTGGGGAAAGCGCGGAACCTTGGTGAACACCGACGGAGATTGGAAACTCCATCGATGTGCCGGCCGGCGCTCGCACTTGACTTAGGACAGGAGTAAAGAATGCGCACCCATTCAATAAGATCTCCGGGAACACCGTGCTGTCGCAAGGCGTACCATATAACCTCACGCGGTACACGATCGAATGCTTTCTCCAAGTCGAGAAAAGCAGGATTCAGCGGTTTTTGTTTCTCGCGATGTCTTTCTACAAGAGGGCAAATAGCATAATGTTGTGCGGCATCCGGCTACGAAGCCACACTGGTTGGCGGTCTCTCAAATACGTCCATCCACAAATCGCTCAAAAATTTTCATACCGTGCGAGAGCAATCGGATTGGACGGTAACTTGTGTAAACCGCGGGACTGCCCTTCTTCTTCCAGATTGGTATCGTCGTGCTTTGCTACCAACTACCAGGAACCTTCTTCTCCGCAACAACCTGGTTGAGAAACTTCGTCAGCCACTCAGCGGGGAGCTAGCACCTCGACTTCCATAGATCTGCCGTTAAGTCGTCAGGACCTGTTGCTTTGCCTGGCTTCATCTTCTTCAAAGCCGCCCCCGCTTCCACCACTGTGATCTCCTGCACAGGACCGTGCGTTGGAGGGACGCAAGGTGTGGGCGAATGGGCAAACTTTACTGTTGAAATTTTATCGAAGTAGTCATGCCTTCGTTCCATGCCCTTTTGCGGTTCATCAGTAGATGTCCATTGTCAATGTAAATGTAAATGCCCGACGGCAATAATTAACCTAAACATCCCAGACAGTCTCCATGTCCCCTTACCTGGGGTTGGTGTGAGAGCACCAATGGCGAATGATAATACATTCGTAAGAGAAGTGATGCTGATACTCGGAATGCACTCCTCGTAGACCACGCCTAAATAATAAAGATTTTAAAAAAGAGACGAAATGTCAACATTAACAAAGCAGGAGCAACATAGGTCCTAAGCTTTATCCTATTGGTAAGAAGAAGCTAAACGCGTTACCCATTCTCTGAGAGACTTCATAGTCATAACGTATTTGTCGCTGCCACGAGTACACCATGAGGAACGATGCGTCCACGCCTAAGACAAATTTTGTAGGAGACAATGGATCAACGCAACCATCCTAATCAACCTACCTACTCCCATAACGAGAAACGGCATCACGAATAGCATCGAATTCACTCGCGATCCTACTAGACAAATAATTCCATAAGTGCTAGTGATGGCTAGTAGAGGACAAAGCACAGCTCCTATACCGACAAGTCTAAAATCGAGAAGACTACTTCCTACATTAGAGCTGGAACTCTGCTGACTCAGAAAGTCTTAATTCGTTTGGCATTTTCCTTTTTATTCTGCGTACTATGGAATATATTCAGCAATATAATCACTACAGATAGTCTCAATAATGTCTCACCTAATGGACAGGTTAGCAATCCTTCCCAATTTTTCCCAGGCAAAGTAATTGGGACAAAAAGAAGTAAACTCCGTCTATATGTTTCTGCTGCAAGGAACACGGCAAGATCTACGTTTTTGACATACAAAAGCTTGCGCGAGCTCAACTTGCTGCTTTCGGACAATGAGCACCTTCTATCCTTACCTTTGCGTAAATCCAGAAATTTCTGTTAAGTAGGTTATTGTAGTAGCTGCTTTCACAGGTAGACCTTCTTCTGTATCTTATAGTACTTGTTGAATATGTTCTGTGTTCTACTGTTTTCCAGTACTGCTTTAATAATTTTCCTTATTCTGTTTCATGCGTGTATGCTAAGTACCCGCGCTATAAATAAATAAACAAATAAACTCTTTATCTCGGAACGGGAGAGAACTGGGCCCGTATTCATCAACTAAGGAGTCGCTAAATCGCTACCACAGATTTACCTATCCGGCTCCTTGCCCAACATACGGGACCTTGTGATTCACGAAGGATGCGGTGAAGGATGCCGCGCCGGTAAGTTGACGGCTGTTGCGCATTGACCGCAACCAAACCAACCACAGCGCGAAGAGCGCTACAGTGTCTCTCGCAACGGCGAAAATTCAGCGAAAATGCACCGTGTCGAGATTTGGACGCCATTCGAGGGCACGAGATTCCACGGTAGTTCACCGTTTCAAAATCGTCTTTTGTGTTCTCGACGACATTCGAAGCGCAAGTTCTTCGAATGCATTATTTCTTCCCGTACCAATAAAATTTATTTAGTACTCGAGTAGGTGGGTTCTTTCCTCCCTGACCCGTGGCTGTTTTCGTTGTTTATTGTGTGACAGCTATTTGCACATTTGTATTTTAAAGACGGAACATGTTTCTGTTACAGATCTCTCGTCATAGGCATATCAATGTCACCCTCCCCTTCCCAACAGCCAGGAACCAACTCACCGACTCGCTAGTGATGGAATTTGGCGTAGGGTTTGACATAGGAAGAAAGTAATGGAAGACGCAAAAATGAAGTTGGAAGAAATAACAAGCTACATCAAACTCACTAGAAATTTACGCTCAGAGATGCGTTCTCAGTTAACGAAAATGATTAGACGAAGCTGAAAGCCGATCCAATGACAAGAGCGATATAATATATCCAAATAAAAGCTTCAAATTGACTGGTGAGGCAAAGAAGAAAATCTCACAAAACGCCCGCGAATGCCTCCGACTACTCTTGGCAGCGAGCGCAACTCGGGGTACCTCTGGGTTAGATATCAGCAGCGCTAACGGCACTTCACCTCATCGCGTCGTTTACCCTCTACCGAGTAACCGTTGCAACGGTTTTCCCCGGAAGTCTCCCACGCCGCCATGGTTCCCTGCCAAAGATTTTCTTCTTTGTTTTACTAGTCAATTTGAAGCTTTTATTTGCATATATTATATCACTCCTGTCATTGGATCGGCTTCCAGCTTCTCGTCTGAGTTGTTTTTCTTGCAGCTTTTGTCAATTTCTGAAGTTGATTGGTGTAAATAATACGAGCGACTGTGTGTCTTTGCGAAAGCAGCTCTTGCGAATCCCAGGAACAGCAAAGAAGACACTTCTTGGAGTTATGTCCCGATTTGGCTTGCGTCCTCCTCAAGGGCCACATGGCATGATGCATGTTAGAATCGTGGAAGACCCAATTCTCATCTAAAAGAACTTTGTCTTCTTTACGTTCAGCCACAGGTCCTTGTCTGCGAGGACTCCCTGCCAAAGCTGCACCGCCTTCTCCATCTGTCTCTGAACACCAACTAGCAGGGCTATATCGTACGCGTAGAGCATCTGTAGGAAAAAGCACAGTTCCAGAGCCGATCCTTGGTGAACGCCCACTGTGATGACCACCCTTACTATTAGGGGAGTTTGCACCGCCGCTTTCAAGCGTTCGCGCATGTCCTTTAAGATCAGATATTCTGGGACTCCTCTCGCTCGAGCGGCTTTCCAAAACAGGGCTCAGCGTAGCCTTTCCTTAGCCCTTCTCCAGATCCAGAAATACTGGGTAGCTCTGTTTTTCTGTTACGTGCTTCATCAGTCATCGCTGTTTTGTTAATTTCATTCAAACGCTTGCTTTCCTCGAACGTAATAAAACTGCAGGGTGCACAGAAATTACCAGCACAATGATATCACAGCGCAACTTTAAGACAAATGCGGATTTGACAGCGAAACGTAGCAACTATTTTCTTAGTAACAGAAACAAATCAGAGTCATTCGAAATGGCCGCCTTTGATGCGAACACGAGTCTTCAGACGAGCGATGAACGCATCACACGTGAACGGAGGTAGTGGTCGCTCACTTCATTTCACGCTTTTGTCTAGGAAGCTATCAGAGACGTGCGTGTCGAGTGGGACAGACTTTGCTCCCAATACCTGACCAGACTGGGAAGTCCAGGGATTGTTCGAAGTCCAGTACTCGTGCGCAATGAAGTCCTGGAGTTCACATTTGTACCACTGTTGTGTTGTCCTCGCCTTGTGTGCAGGCGCAGAGTCTTGCTCGAAGCACCATCTGTCATTTTCGAAGTGTGCGTCGGCCCAAGGCTTCAACACGTCCTCCAAAATCGTTTTCTGGTACTCGTTTTTGTTACTTTTGACGCCAGATTCGATAAAAACTAATGGAGACCTGCCTTTGAAGTGAATCACCCCAAACCACACTTGAAGCAGGATGTGCCGTCCTGCCGTCCAGTTTTTTTCACGAATAGCAGCACTTACATTCCACGAAATAATACGATTGTTTTGACGATTTACCGCAAGTCCAGGCGTGAAAAATTCTTCATCAGAGAAAATGATTGCGCGGCGCATGCTATTCAGCAACTTTTTGCATCTTTGTAGTCGTAGAGCTTTCATTTTCTCAGTCATTATGTGAACCTGTTGTGTAGGATGTGGATACATCTTGAGCGTTCTCCTGACCGCTAACAGAAATATTGAGTTCTTCAGCCATTTTTTGCAAGGAACGGCGAGGATTACGTCGAATTCGCTCGTTTTCGGAAGATACACCGTTCCACGAGGAGCATTGAGAAACATGGAAATACAACCAGCGCTGCAACCAGAAAGGTGCAAATTGGTGATAGCCGGTCGTTTTGGAAACCTCGGTGTTATGTAACAATAGTACAAAATAAATTTTATACCAGAGGGTAACGGAGGTACGAGTGGTTTTTTGTAGTATTGAGAAATCCACACACCTCGGTGGAGGTGTGATGTCGATCACGCTGAAATGTCACAACAGCGTGATCGCCAGTCGAGCACGGGTACAGTAACCCGTGGCACTCTGGCTATTTTGCAAGAGCGCGACCTCGTTGCTCTCATCACCTCAAACCCATGGATGGAGGATGGAGAGCCATCCAGGTTACTTGCGCTAACCGGGAGCGGTGTGCCCTCCGCCCACCCGGAGAGGAAACTCGGGAAAGTCACGGTAATGATTGTGTTTTCAGCAGAAAGGTTTCAAGAAGCAGCCAATCTCGGACAAGAAAACCGAGCATATGGGTCTAAATAGTGTCACGTGAGCTATGCGGTTAACTATGACAGAGCACCGGCAACGATCAAGTCATATACCAAGGAAATGAAGATGCTTCAAATATGGAGGAATGGTCAACACATGCGTATTATTCCACTTCCTCAAGCTTTGAATCTATAACTCGCTAAACTTTCCGCAGACGGAAGGCAGAAAATAATGCCGACCGTCGTAAACGCACTGAAATACTTCTATGGGAGTATCCAAGAAGCGCCTAGAAAACTTCAATCCCTCCTACTAGAAACGGGGAGACAATCTGACTTTCTACTGTGACGAGGGCCAAAATCAAGCCCTGCGAAATGAAGAGGCTCGTGCTTTTGGGGATCGGGAACTGTGATTTCAAAGTATTGCAGGCAGCAGCGCTAGCGCTTATCCAATTTGAAGCGAAGAAGATCTAAGACAGATCAGCACGCTAAGGGAGCTATAGTAGCATTCTGTTTTGACCCATTGGAGCATCAACTATGGACCAAATACCTAGATGCCATAAGTACCAATAGTTTCCTATTTCAGTCTATGTCAACGGGATTGCCATTATCCATGTCAACCCTTCGGGATAGGCTACAAGAGCTGCTCACTAGGCCTAATCTTCAAAACCTCAACATAACCTCTCATTCGTTTAGAGGTGGTGCAGCGACTCAAGCACTCGGTATGTGGATCCATCACCTCGACGTTACGCAAGTTGGGAGGTGGAAAACTCTAGAGGGATTCTACATTGAACCAAAAGTGCTCAACATTTCCTCACCATCCCTCGATGTATAAGTTACAATGATGTTCTCAACATTATCAGATCTCCTGCCAACTGTAGATACCCTATACCTCACGTGTTGATCCTTATTATTTGTGATACGAGCGTATTGAATGTAATCACGCACTAAAAATGATACTCATCTATTGAACCACATAAGCACGTCCAACTACAAACCACTATGTAATGCTTATACAACATCAAATGCATGTATTCACTGTGTACATAACAAAGCTAATGCCAACGACTTGCTGCCATCGCTCATCCAATATCCTGATTCTATCCTTCCATAACTGCTTAGGCCTAGTGTTCATCCACTGCTCGACGTGGTTTTCAAGGTCTGCTTGAGTCCTTATGTCACTTCGACCATGAAACCTTGTAGGCACAAGAAGTGGTCGTAGTCGCATGGAGAGATGTCCGGCAAATACGGTGGGTGAGGCATGTGAACGTGGTCCAGCTCAGCAAGCTTATCCGTGGTCACTTTTGCCCGATGGGGTGCGGCGTAGTCGAAGAGGAGCACCTTCATGAAGCTCTGCGAACAATTAAGTGCGGTCCACCTCCTCTATTTCGTTCACTATAGCTTTGGAGTCAACCGTCGTGCTCTTGAAAAACAGCTTCCAGTATACAAGTCCATGGGTGCAAACCCGAAAGCTCAGAAGGTGCTTCTCGCCATGAACATCTGCCGAACGAAGGTCGGTAACGGGTCAGCACGCCTCATCCGAACTGGCTGCTTGGCACGATTAAGGTAGAAGATGTAATTCTCATCCTTGGTGACAATTGAACTCAGGCTGCTCGGGTTTGGGAATTGGGCGAGTTTTGCGCCATACGGGTCGGCTCACACCCACGCGTAGGTGGTATGGGACAGACTGGGGTTTCGGCATGCTTTTGGAAAGGACGAAAATGGTAGCTTCTCACGTGGCCTTCAGTAACTAGCAAACAAACATACAACTACGAGAAGTTCGAAACCTGACTCCAGTCACGAAATATATGGGCTCGAAATGGGAGATTTTTGATTTCATATTGGAATATATTAGGGGGCCATTACTTTTGGCCCCCTAATATATTCCAATATGAAATCAAAAATCGACTTCTGCTAGTAGTCGTCGACTGCGCTGTACACTGTAGGGTAATCTATGCGCACCCTGTAATCTTGTATAAAGGAGGATATAAGCGCTATTGTCAGAGGGTATAGTTATCGAGGCTAAGAGGTTACCGCTCAGAGCGGGAAAGTCTCTTGAAGGACGAAAGCTGGAAGTTCCACGGCAGAGGTCTTTTGCTTTCGTCAACAAAAAAGCACTATTAGAGTAAGAGCATAAGAGGTTCTACCCTCGATGGTGTCACTGTAGCACCGTCTTTCTCCGCAATATTCTTTTTATCTAAATGAGGCCAAATCGGGTAGAGCATTCTTCGTCCTCGCCCATCCCTAAATGCTACTTTAAGCATGGGAATACTGCGGAAGAGGGACGAAATTTGATTTGGGAGCCGCAGACATTTTTGTCCTTCCAATTCAGAGTGAAAAGAGGAAGAAGGTTACTTCAGCAGAATATGCGGCTTAGACAGAACCGACCTCCACCCAAACATCGTAGTACTCACTTTTTGGCAAGGATTCTTGCCCGCATCAAGTACAAAACCCTCCACTGATAAAGCCCGCTCTTTGGACTTCAGTCAACTTTTCCTCGTCACAATCTGTTCGAAAAAGGACGCCAGTCAACTCACATTTTAGCCCTGTCGATGGCATGAAAATAGATAGCACTGGAGAACACACAGAACGCCACGAATACAATTATGGCGGCGAATCCTGAACGGCAGAAACAGCTTTATGAGGTGCTTATATCTTTTCTGACCTATAAGGCTTCTTCTAAAATCAAGGCGATTAGCTGTTCTAAAAATTCTTTAGACATGATTTTGAGAGGTTTTCATGTGCACAAAAATACAACGACCGGAAGCGTGAGTTACACAGCGCTTGATATGACTCTGACAACAAGAATACGCCGTGCATTTTCGCATACTCGATGGATTTATTCCCTGTGATCAGAGCATTTCCGTCGATGATTAATCGCGCAGCGCTTCATCTTTTTTACGAACATGCCTGACACCAGAGGATTTAGAGGCTTGTTGGCAAGTATGACAATGTTTAGAAAAGAGATTTTAAGCAAATTATTAGTGAGATCGCGTGGTCCAGGCAGATCAACACCGACCCAATCGAATGCATCCAGACCTTCGCGTCTTCAACACCGCCGGAGCACGAACTCTTTTATTGAACGATTTCGAACTTCATTGCGTGTCGTTGTTCACTCACATCAGTCTCTAGCAATGATAGGTGGCATCTTATCGTTAGTCCTATAGTACTCCTCGTACCGTACCGTATTGCCGTGTTTCTAACGAGCAAAATGCTCACTGGTTTATAGCACCTTCACGTCAAATTCACATTTTTTCAAACCAAATAGGACACTTTTCAAATCTAACTGGACACTATTAAAACCAAGCTGGACAACAAGTACTGTTAAAGGAATGCTCATAAAGCAGGCAATGTTTTAGGTTTTCTGCTCCTAAGAATCGTAACATCTTGCTAATAGTTGGTTCACATTATTTCAGTCATTTGCGCGCTATCTTATCGATAGTGTATGAAATAAATAAATAACTGAAAGTACAAGTTTAATGAGGGGAGTCTATCTTCATTTTCGTCCACAGAGTGCAGGAAATGTATGCAAAAAAGCCTCACGCTTCTGAAATCACACTAAAATCTTCTAAATTTAAACGAGTTTCTTCCGCATTACACTAGAGATCCTACAAGACGGTTAGAATAACTGTTTGATCAAGGAAAATTCTTTTGATTTCTTGAAATTCAGCTGCCCCTAGAAGCAAACACGCTGTTTGAAACTTTATAATTTTTTTAGAAGAAATAATACTTTGAAGCTTGTTCTAATGTGCAGGAAGAGAATAATTTTTGCAGTGCTAAAAGAAAAGATTGCGCCATGCAGTTGTCGGGGCGCTCACGATTTTCATTTGATTGATAGCAAAAACTCTGTACCTAGCAACCGTACAACAAAAACAGTTGTAAAAACACATATATCTTTACTCTGCTATTCCAGGTGAGCAACATTTGCACTATCAATAAAATTAAAACCGCCGCGAACTAGACGAATGCATGACGCGATACTTTCCTTCAACAAACTGAAAAACTGCTGATTTTTTCTGCTCTAGAATAATCTTTAAAACGCAGTTTGTCCAAATATTAAAATATTTGAAATTTCAAACAGTTTGCTCACTTATTGTGATAAATGCATTTTCCTTGGACAAAGAACTGTGGTAGAGCTGATCACTGGTAACAATTTATTCCTTACAAAAAGGAAATAAAGCAGTGAAATCCAATAATATTACTACTAAGTCCGCTTTACTTTACTCTCCTGAGCAACCAAAACGGAGTCGTAACGGAAGGATTCAAGCCATCAATCTCTTCCCGGATGAGACCGCCACCCTACCCATTAGGCCACCTATCGCCGGTCCTGAGGACGAGGGAAACCCATGACTACGAGAGGCTACTGCTCCCAGTATTTAGTAGGTTCCAACTCTTTTCTCTGCGCTATTCGAGTCAAGACACTTGAGGCAGAGGCGCTTCTGTCCATATACGATAGCTACGTCGATCAGACCTACCGATGGGATAGCCTCCTAGTTAGGCGTGAAAAGAGAAAGCGCTAGAGCACTACACGGAGGTGATGCTTAGAATAACGGACTAGAAGCAAAATTTGGACTCGTTTCAGAATGCTGACAGTTATACAACGCGCTTCACTTCGCTCACTCATTCCTCGCTATTCTCCAATTTTCTTCTCGAAAAGAACGTTTGGTGACCGGATCTTCGACGCGTACAAGGCTGCTTCTATCAGAGTACGTGTTGCCTGCTTTTAATAAAAGGATAAAGAACGGCGTTACTCAATTTCGTTTGGGATGCGCCACGCATTCTACTTCCACGGGATGTCGTGGAGGCGAGTTGAATGCGTATTTGGCCCTACAATGATTTGCGGTGGCCAGCCGATGAACAAGTCAGCGCTCTATCCGTCCCGGACAAGTCTGGTACCAATTCACCGACCCCGGAGGGATGGAAGGCTTGGTTGGCCTGGGCGGGAAATCCGAACCAGGAACCTGGTATCGGGTGCACGCGACAGTCGCGCCTCCTACGACTGCGCTCGACGCGCCCATGCTGCTTTTAATAATCCAGATTTTTGCATAGAAGTCGAATATATAAGATTTCCTAATTGTGCCTTGGGCGCGTGACAGAGCACTCGGAGGAGGTGCCGGCTGTCGCGTGCACATGACACCAGGTTCATGGTTCGGATTTCCCGCCCAGGCCAACCAAGCCTTCTATCCCTCCGTGGTCGGGAAATTGGTACACCACTTGTGGAGGGAAGGATAAAGCGCCGACTTGTCCATCGGCTGGCCACCGCAAGTCATTGTATGGCCAAATATGCATTCTAACCATCTGCACTACATCCCGAAAAGTAAATTGCGTGGCGCATCCCAAAAGAGATTGAATAACGCCGTCCTCTATCTCCTTATCCTCCAATTTTGTCTCACAGGAACTATTCGATCTTATCTTACGAGCAGCCAACGAGCTTTTCGATGTGCTCAATTAAAGCAACAAGAGCCGCATGCGCCCAACACTCCATAAGGAAGGGGCAAAGGTCGGCATTAATCAGTCCCTTTTGGGATGCGCCGAGCGCTTTACTTTTAGGGCATCTCGTGGAGGTGGTTTGTACAATCATATTGGCCTAGACAATGACTGGTGATAGTCATCCGATGAACATCCGTGTGATGCCAGTCTCTTCCCGCAAAGTCAAATCTGTCACCAATTTACCTACCCGAAAAGGGTGGATGTATTGATTGACCTGGGCGGGACTCGAACTAAAGAACCTAGATTCGAGGTGCATGCCACAGTCGACAGCTTATCCGGCTACGCTATCAAGCACCCAACAGTGATTAAATATATGATATCCATTCTTCAGAGAGAACAGCGACAAAGCGCCATCGAAGCAGGAGGCTATGCGACAAGAGTTACCTACGAGCAGCAGGTGAAGTCGCAGAGAACTCGTGGCACGGACGCCGGTAAGGTTGAACGTTTCAAAGATCTTCAGCGTATTCGGGAGGTGAGAACTTGAAGCATCAGTCATGCGGTTCAGAGGTTGTGATGCGGTTCAGTACCACATCACAACCTCTGAAATTACCCGAGAATTCCAATATCATGGGATAGAGCTGAGAGCTCCCGGAGTGGAAGAGATGGGAAGACACAACACCTTAAGCACCTTCCACGGTAATATGAATCCGCAATTGAGCTTAACGCGTGTCAATAATAATATAATCACCATCTATGTATAAAAGAGTTTGTTCGTCGAGTGATCTAACCTAAGTGAGATACGCCGCATCATCCACTGCGAGGGCGGTCGAGTGATCTAACCTGAGTGAGATACGCCACATCATCTACAGCGCGGGCAAAATTTGCTATTGAATGTAAGATGTTGCTGCAGCAGGGGAGGCGTAGTCCTTTACTGCTTAACACAACAGCGCCTACGCGCGTTTCCGAGCGTCCAGATTCTGAAGCCGACTTCGTGCAATTAGCATGAGAAGACCACTGAAGGGGTAAGAGTAGAAGGGGGACTTCGAGGGTGGAGAACCGACAGCGATCAGGGGGAGCGTCCTGGAGGGGGTATCGTGATGGGGAAGAGGGAGTAGATAGGGAAACAATGAAGCATCGAGGGGCCGGATTCATCATTCAATGAAGCCTGCGTCTCTGCCTCTTACATTTTTTCTACATGACTCTTATCTTTACACTTTATACCCCGCATACCCACGGGTTTAATTGTTGATGAATCCGGCCCCAACAGGTGGCACCAAGAAGGTTTAGGCAATACGGCGGGATCAGTAAGGAGTTACCAATAAGGGGGGGGGGGGGGGGAGTAAGGAGGATCAGCAAGGGGATCCATTACCAGTAAGGGAGACCGGATTTAGAAGATGTGACACCGATGTGGCGCAATGGGCGTTCGCTCGCCGTCGTCGTGTCGTGAGCGTGGGAGGGCTTGGGGTAGAGTAGTAAGGAGGATCCCGAGAGGGGGGAGGGATCTACCTGGAAGAAGGGACATGGAGGTGGGACCAGGACGGCGAACCAGCAAGAGGAGAGCCGTAAGGGAATTGATATGGGGAGCAAGGAATCTGCCATATGCATACATAGCCTCTTCATACTCGACACAGCGGCGACTGTGCGCGCTTATGAGCAACTGGATTCGGAAGACGGGTCTTCTGAGCTTCAGGGTCCAGAAGACGGGTTCCCTACATCGCACAACAAGCCTCCTAATTCTGAATACGTGTCACCGACGTCTGCCGTGAGCATATTAGGAACATTAAGGGGGTGGTGGTGAAGGGCAGTAAGGGAACCTCTAGGGTGAACCTGAATAATGGCCAGGAATGAAAGGAACAACCGGATGGACCAGGAAGGTGGGGACTAAAGAGGAGGAGGGAAGAACGGTAAAGGCGGACCAGCAATTAGATCCAGTGAGAAGAAAGGAGTGAGGGGGAACCTGGCTTTGGAAGACATGTCAGCGATATCTGGAAACGCTAGCTGTTGAGCATGAGAACGGTTGTGGAGGAGCAACCTGAGGGACAGAAATACTGCGCAGCACAAACCAATGCCGTTACTGGCCGGCTTGATACCGATAAAGTACGCAGCAGGTCCTAGATGTTAGCGAACTTTATATTTTACAAAACAGGTCAGTGATGCTGTGTCGGAGCACTTGTATTTGATATTTTAACAGATCTGTGGTTCATTTCAGACAGCGGCATAGTGCCAACAAAGTGGCAGAGACGGTTTCTGGTAATCACAAGGCTGTATCGAAGGCAAAGTGAGATTCCAAACTTTGTCAGGTAAGCACGTTATAATTATCATTTATAGAAATGCTTTTAGATTTTCGTTGTGAAAACGATGAATAAACGCGTATGGCGAGATTTATACTTCGTGTCGCTAGAAGCGCGGCGTTCCCAGAAACAATCGATATCGAATAGGCGGCTCAGGCGATCGATATTGATACCGTTCGTAATGCGGCACTGTTCATTGACTAAAGTATAAAGCCACGAATTAAAAATATATACGAAATCTATTAATCTCGGAATTTATATTTAAGACCTATGACTGCCTCTAAATATGTACAATTTTCAGGTCGAATTTGACACTTTCACGTCAAATTGGACATTCTTCTAAGCTCGCCTAAGACTATTTAAATCAAAGGGAACTTTCCGAATTGCAACAACCTTTATACAAGTTGAACTACAGACTCAATAAGAAAAAATAAATTAGAAAAAATTTTTGTTCCAGGAAAGTATAGAATATCTTTTTTTGAATTTTTTTTTTACTTTAGCGGCCCGAATGAGTGTAATAATTTTATAAAATTTTTACTTTTGGAGAAAAAATAACAATCTGTGTTTTGTTTTAAAGCACAGCAAAGCAACAACCATAAAGTGTACTAAAAGACTGGATTGCGCCATGCACTCGTTGCGATTTTTATTTGATTGATAGTGTAAATGCTGTTTACATGGAATTACGAGGTATGCGCGTTCTTAACAATTGTACTTGTTGCATTGTCTATAGTTTTTTTTGTTCGAGGAAAATTTCAGTATGTTTTCTTTAAACATTTAATTCACTTACTCAAGAAGTGAACACTTTATTTGAAATTTTATAAAATTCTAGTTCTCCGTGAAAATATAACGCTTCATAGCGTTTTAAAGAACAGAAGGCCGGAATTTTCTAGTGCCAAGAGATGAGATTACGCCATGCACTCGTCCAAAAAACTATATAAGACATTACTAAAGGTGGTTATGACATTAAAGAGAGTACTTCAACAATGACAGACATTTTCGAGTGCATGGCGCAATCCGGTCTTTTAGTGCACTTTATGGTTGCTGCTTTGCTGTGCTTTAAAACAAAATTTATCATGTTATTCTTTCTCCAAAAGCAAACATTTTATAAAATTATGACACTCATTCGGGCAGCTAAAGTAAAAAAAATTAAGAAAGGTCCTTCTAAACTTTCTTGTACAAAATTTTTTCTAACCAATGTATTGAGTCTGTAGTTCAACCAGTATAAAGGTTGTTGCAATTCGGAAGAGTTCTGTTTGATTTAAAAAGTCTTAGGCGAGCTCAGAAGAGTGTCCAATTTGACGTGAAAAGTGTCCAATTTGATTTCAAAAATGTCCAATTTGGTTTGAAAAGTGTCCAATTTGATTTGAAAAGTGTCCAATTCAACCTAAGGATGGTATATATTCGAATCTTTCAATTTTGCAATACCGTTGCCTTGGTAATCGAGAAGACAAATAGGCCGGAGACTCATTGGCTAATTTACTATTTGAATTTTATTTTATTTATTATTGGAAATGCCTTCGTAAACGTTTGTAGGTTTTATTTTAATGCTATACAAACAATAGAATCTTTGAATTCCGGGTATGTATGCCTTTCAATATAAAGCCCGGTTATGCTTTCCGTTAAAAGGTGCATTACTCGGGTAATATTGCGCATGGCAAGACGTGATCCTTATCTTCATTCAAGTTTTGGGAGGAAGCAACCGTTAAGTATTATTCAGTTTTGTTCCATCATCCAGTTATAAGTCTGCAGTGCTATAGAGAACATCAGGTGTTAATTTGCCCGTGCATCTGTCTGTGTGTCTGTACGCTCAGCCGGTGCTGAACATATTCGATAAATGATATCCATTTTTGTCTGATCTGACGGCACTTGGGAGATAATGTGACTATCAAGGCCGGCTACAGCTTCACCGGGTCAAAATTAACTGGATCACCCGATCAATAGTGATTGATAACATATCGATCTCATCACAACTGCTGGCTTTTGTTGCGCCTCAGTGAAAACTGCAGACAGCGACATCAAATGAGGTTCACACACACACACACACACACACACACACACACACACACACACACACACACACACACACACACACACACACACACACACACACACACACACACACACACAAATTTCCTTGGGAAGATTTGAATCCAACGGGAAAAATGAATTACAAGACTGTGACACGGTATTGGTGACACGCACCCGAAAGGGTGTGACATGGCATCGTGTCACACGGTCGTCAATGTGCTAACAAGGACTACAGACATCCGCTGCGCTTATCCTGTGCTTATCCTTATCGGCTTAGTTGTAAAGCATGGCCCGTTTCAGGAATGGAACGATGAATCGGATGCACGACCGTATGCGTGTCGTGTTCATCGTGGTGGCTGTGTGCTTCTTCTACGTGGTGTCGTTCTTCTGCGAATCAAATCTGGCCGAGAAGATCACACGCGATCGAGCGGCTGGGGTGCGAGTCTAGCCTTTGGGTGCTGTGCGATCCCAACGTTATCAGTGTCTAACCCAAGACTCAATTAACTCGTGTAAATAATCCTCATTCACCTGCTGGTATGTGCAATCTCACTTGAACTCACTTCGATCTGTGCTGTAAAGTGGAAGTCCTTTAAGCTGTTCTATGAAACCCTCACAATTATGTAGAATATTACGATAGACGTTATGACAAATGCTCTTCTACAGATGTAACCCACAGAATAAGCACGAGATTTCGTTACTTAGCCTACGAATGAGCACAGTTGTCAGGACTCGAGCCGTTGTACGCACTCGAATCGAGTTTGGGTTCGGCACTGTCCGTGGGCAGAATTTGTTCGTCTTTCGCCTCTCCAGGAGTCAGATTCATCAACCGCTTATTGCCTTTTAACGGTGAAAATACCGCCAAGTACCGACGCTGATACCATATCGGGGGTCTTGAGGTATTTTCACCGTTAGAGGGCGGTAAGCGGCTGATGAATCTAGACCTAAGGCTGTCAAATTTGGTATGAACGTGCCTGGAGCAGACAAACCCACGTATTCGTACTGCCTTGTTCGGCATCGTTCCTGAGGATGGAGTAGACTCTTATGAGACTGTTAGACTGTATAAGAGACAAAACGACATCCCACAAATCGTCTCGGAAGCATTTCCGAGTTAAAGTTTACAGTACTAGTCGGCAATCTGGCCTAGATTAGGAGAGATGAGGACGTCAGACGCGGAGTCAATCAAACCGCGTTGAACGGGGCGTGGAGGTGTGTACAGTAAGTGACATGACTGGGTGGGGCATGATTGTTCAGTGGTTGACCGGATGTGGTTAACTAACGCATTATCGTTCGATGTAGGCCAAATTGCCGACAGTACCAAATTTTCCGTGAAAATTAGCCTCTGGACGCACACACGGTGCAGTTCCAGGCTAGAAGCCGGAAATCATATTGTTGTAGTCGAACGCCTCACTTCCTTCAAGTAAACCTGCTCAACGCTCCGCAGGTGATGAGCAGAAGTCTTGAGCACGGCGGAATCTCTTCGACTAAAAGACCGAATTCTCGTTGTTGTTTGAAACAAGCTTGACACATTCTTCTCTCAAACGGTGAGGATTCTATGATCATACAATCAGTGTGGTCCATTCTTGGACACCGATCATATATTCATTCATTCATTCATTCATGGCTGCACCTGAAGTGCGCATTCGAAAAAAGCAAAAGAAAAATAGTGAGAATAAAATAACAATGTCCAACCTGAAACAACCAACGCCATAATGTCGTGAGCAACTTGTGTAACACTAGCTGGATTATAGAATTGTTTTTAGAGATTATTTAGAAGACCCATTGCGAAGGCTTAAAAATATTAGGTTGATCGAAAAGTCTTGCAACACTTTACGCTACTGCCGGTTAAATTTGTTAAAGATCTTACAGTATTAATCTTGTGTGGTGGCGTCACTGTACGTTCTGGAAGCTTCCTTACGCATACTATATAAGGCCTCATCGAGAACGAATACAGCAACAACGTCAACGATAAGCAACAGCATCCTACGACCTATCGCCTACTACGAATTTCTGCAAGGCCATTCCGTAAGGACTGCAGCCTCCAACATCTGCGCTGCATTCAAGGAGGAAGTCACTCACTATTCCACAGTGGCCCGTTGGTATCAGCGCTTCAAGGCTGGAGATGTCTCTCTCGAAGACCGACCTCGTTGCGGACGCCCCTCTGTTGTTGAAGAAGACAGCTTGTGCGAAGCCTTCACGGTGAAGCCAAATTCACCCACTCGCGAATTGGCGGCGACACTTGGATGCACGCAAAGCACCGTCGTGAGGCAGCTGGAGATCCTTGTGAACCGTAAAGTTTGGTCGTCTTGGGTACCACATGAGCTGCGGGACTCCGACAAGGCATGCCGAATCAGTGTGGCGGAGTCGCTGCTTCTTCACCCGCACACAATGAAGGACATTGTTGCTGGTGACGAAAGCTGGGTTCTTTGTGTTAACCACACCCGCAAGAGCCAATGGCCTGTGGAGAACTGGCTCCAAGACAACCGGAACGTGGACGCCACGAAAAGAAGGTTCTTCTGTGTTGCTGAAACGACTCAGAAAGCATGCTTTACTGGGAGTTGCTGGATAGTGAGACCACAGTCACAGCATCTGTCTATGCTACCCAGCTCCAGAGCTTAGCCGACGCCATGCGCCAAAAACGTCCAAAACGGGAAGATGTCTACCTGCTGCACGACAACGCGCGCGCATCCGCATGTCGCAAAAGTGAGTCGCGAGAAAACTCAGGAGTTAGGCTGGGAAGTTCTGCCCCATTCGCCGTACTCTCCAGACCTCGCTCCTTCTGACTGCCACCTGCTCAGAGCTCTGAAGCAGCATCTTCGAGGTAGAGAGTTCGATGACCGCCGTCAACTGGAAGTGGAGGTTTCTGAATTCTTTGATTCACAGCCTCGAAATTCGAGCGGAAAGGAATTGAAAGGCTGCCTGGAAGATGGGGCAGGATCTCAGACTTGGATGGGGAAATATCGTGGACTGAGTTTTTGTATATTGTATTGCATTGTAATATTGTTGTGCTAGTGTTGCAAGACTTTTCAATCAACCCAATATATGCAGTTTTCTTAAAAACTAAAACGGAAACTTCCCAGAACATAAATTTCGCTTAACTTTCTTTAAACGCGTCCAGTGTCATTTTGATTCTTTTTCGGTGTACGGTTTAAGATAGGCGCTTAGTAGCGCAGTCGGTGGAGGCACTGGCTGTCGCGAGCATCCAGCTTCAGCTTCCTGGTTCGGATTTCCCGCAAAGGCCAACCAAGCCTTCCGACCCCCTGGAGTCGGTGAATTAGTACTTCACTTGTACTTCATTTGTTCATCGGCAGGGCACCGCAAGTTACAGGCCATTTACGCGTTCATGTTGCCTCCATGACACGAGTAGAAGCAGAAGGCGTGGCGCATCCCAAAATGGTTTGATTAACGCCGTCCGTTATCGTTTAGCCCCTGATGGAGGAACGAACTCTGCTCGGAGAACGTCGTGGCACGGCTAATCGATGATCACCTGTTTGCTTGGCATCAAAAGAAGTCGTTGTCTCTGTAGTAAATACACAGGAGTACACACAGGTAGCTAGTCAGGCTCTGTCTTGCGGGCGAGGAACTCCGGGCAGCCAGAACACACCCACATACTATGTGAGGTATGAAACAGCAGAACACAGCAGGAGCAAGGAGCCCTCGTTCCTCCCATCACCGGAGACGCGTCTTATGAACCGCATCCAGCTACGCCAAAATGATACCGCCTGTGCAATTACACCGCAGCGCACACAAATGACGTCCCCTGCTTGATTCTCCACAAATACTGGGGGTGAATATCTGCTTTTTTCGCTCCTTCTTCCTCAAAAATGCAGCTGTTTGCACAGCATTGACTCCGGAATGTATATATTGGGCTCCTTTTGACCTTAGGTATGAAAAAGCCGGTGTGAATTTTCACTAAATTAATCCTTCAAGGAATTTGTCTAAATACTCTGGATATTAAATTCTGACGGTTTTCTATTTTCTCATTTACAGCACTGGCTTGATTCATTTAAACAGCACGTCTGAAACCTATTTACTAGCATTGATAACCATTAAACTGGTAGTTTTTGATGTTTTCAAACATATAAAGTTAATTTCCGTCGTTAAATTGTGTAGCTAAAGTTCCGTCCATACATGTAAGTGCAGCATATATTTGTTCCTTTAATTGATTTTAACACCTTGGAAGTCGCTAAATTCGTAGATTAAGAAGCTGAAGGAATTTTCTTAAAGTAAAAACCGGATCTATCCTAGTCCGGGGGGCGGGACATAACTAAAAAGCATGTAATAAATCGACTTGAGACTTACCGACCAGCTCCTGCAGAAGAAGATAAGATCTAAACGAACCAAAAAAACGAACAGACAAACAAAAAATAAAATCGCCGCGGTTGTACAACCAACTCGGCGGGTAGAGAGCAACGCAACGAAGGCTTGCCG
Organism: Heligmosomoides polygyrus bakeri; assembly: GCA_947359475.1. Classification (NCBI taxonomy): domain Eukaryota; kingdom Metazoa; phylum Nematoda; class Chromadorea; order Rhabditida; family Heligmosomidae; genus Heligmosomoides; species Heligmosomoides polygyrus. Next base: position 16,275,192 of record OX375867.1, read on the forward strand.
CGTGCTACCACCGTCTGACATGTCATAACCAGGATCTAACATGGCGAGGAGGGCACATAACTTTGCCTGCTTACAATTGCGACAAAAACAAATGTAATTTTTTGTTTTTTTTTTCCTTTGTGAATTTTTCTAGGTTAGGTCCTTTGTTCTGCAGGGGCCGCTCGGCAAGTCTCAACTCGCTTTATTACATACTTTTTAATTATGTGCCCCCTCCCCGGACTAGGATACATCCCAAAAACCACTTGCAAAAGTGATAAAATGGTAAAGAATTTACGTTGCTTGAAAATAAGAGTTTATTACCAGTAGGCAAAAGTGAACGATTTCAGTGGACAAGGATAAAAGGATAAAGGACGCCATTAATTAATCACTTCTGGGATGCGCCACGAATTCTACTTCTGTGGGATGTCGCAGAAACCATCCAGGGGAGGGCAAAAGACATTGTGGATTTGGATCTGTACTGAGCCTAGGATCGAGTTATATTGCGGACTGAGAGTACCACACGACTGGTACTAAAATAAAAACACTTGAATTATGGAAAAAACAAATTTTAATGCACCTCTAACGAATATAATAATCCAAGCTCCGAGCCTAAAACACATAGGTTGCTTAATTTGATTCCATTTCTTAAAATTTGCAGTTGAAATGTTTAAAGCATGCGAAAAAATCTAGTTAATTATTCCACTTCATTCTGTGTGAAATTAGAAGTTTTGGGCGAATGCTTGGAGAAACCCTGATATCGGGAAACTTCTATTTTCATTCGCTTCCATAAAAACTTCATGATTCTCCACTAACTCCATCGGCAGCGAAATTGTAGTCCGTTAGTCTGTTAAACTTACATTTCTAGGGGTTTTTAAAAGGTTTCTTGGGTATATACCATTTTCACGTCGAATTGTACATGTTTCAAATTAACTTGAATTCTTCTAAGTTAGTTTTAAGATTTTGAAATCAGAGTGAATTGTTCCAAACCGAAATGACCTTCAGAGGGGTTAACCTACAGACGCAGTAAGTTGGTTGGAATATTTTTTTTTTGTTTAAGGAACATTTGGAAGACCTTTTTTTGAAATTCTCTAGTTTATCTTCCCCATGGGCGCGTGTAGCGTAGTCGGAGGAGGCGCGATTGTCGCGTGCACCCGATACCAGGTTCCTGGTTCGGATTTCCCGCCCAGGCCAACCAAGCCTTCCATCCCTCCGGGGTCGGTGAATTGGTACCAGACTTGTCTGGGAAGGATGGGGCGCTGACTTGTTCATCGGCTGGCCACCGCAAGTCATTGTATGGCCAAATACGCATTCAAGTCGCCTCCACGACATCCCGTAGAAGTAGAATGCGCTGGCGCATCCCAGAAGGGATTGAGTAACGTCGTCCTTTATCCTTTTTATCCTTATCTTCCCCATAAGTGGGATAATTTTATACAACTTTTATTTCAGAGAAAAAATAATAAATTAAAAATTGTCTTGAAGCACAGCAAAGAAACTACCATGCTGTGTATTAACAAATCAGATTGCGCCATGCACTCAAAAAGTTCGCCGCAACTATTATTTGATTGATAGTGTAAATGCCACTTACATGAACCCTCAAAGGGATGATACGTGTATTCTTTACAGATGCTTTTGCTCATTCACCCAGTCGTTCTCCATCCGAGGTTGAGATACCAGCCTTTCGGCTGCTTCCATAAGATCAGTCGGGTTGCCTTACTTCCTATTCGTTTCATTCTCTCATCAATTTTCGAGGCTCCTGTAGTTTGAAATGATCCATGGACGAGGCCTCCATAATAATCTTGGCTCAAGAGCTTTACAACATCCTACACCACTGTTAAACGACATGCCACGATTCAGCGACAGACGAACGTGGAACAGTTACTCTTGTCGTATCGTTAACAGGTATCAAACTACATGCAGACAGAAATTCTGCTATCACTGGAATAGAAATCGCGACGTCTTGGGTGAGGGCATGGCGCAATCTCTTTTTGACACTAAGAATAGCCGCCTCCCTGCTCTTTGAAACAAGCCGTAGACCACCATTTCTCCTTAAAAGACATTTTTTAAATAAAATTTCGAACAGTATGTTCACTTATTGGTAAGCTAGTTAAAAATTCAAGGAAAATGATACTAAAATTTTCATTGAACAAAAAATTCTTCTCACCTTTGGAGAGTCTATAGCTTAATGTAGAAGAAGCTGCTTTCGATTTGGAAGAGTTTGCTTTGATTTCAAAAGTTTTAGGCTTGCCAGGCTGGTTAGGCTTATAAGAGTGTCCAATTCAACGTGAAAGTGGTATATATTGGTTCGCATCAATCATTCTAAGACTTGTTTATACTTGTCATCGGACAGCGCGACAGCCGAATCGTTGATATTGATTGGACGCGCGAGGGATCGATAGCAATGGCAACCGTATGGGCTGAAGTATAGACTGACAATAAGTACTAGAATAATCGACGCGATTAAAGGAATGCAAACGGTGTCTTTTAGCACTGTTCGACAAGCCATAAGACTTCGCGGAAAACGAAGCTACTGTAGATGCCTAAAGTCCATATGAAAGCGAATGAAAGCGTTTAGAAGTCCCATGTATGTGACTGATCGGGATTGCTCCATGCGTTCTTCCAAGACATCACCCTCGAGACCTTCGGTTCGGTCGAACTAGAACCTGTTCTCAAGCGTGCGTTGCATTCATCACGTTGCAACACAACCGAAGGAATCTCCTCAAGCCACGACGGCACCAGCGTGGAAGCGCGTCGTACGAAGAGCTCGAGAAGCAGATGACGACTGTACTCGTTTCAGAATGCTGCAGCTCATACGGCGCTCGTCGTTCTGGTCATCTTTGCCTCGCCGCTCCTCGATTTTCGTGTCACGAAGAGCGTTTGGTGATCGAATCTCCGATGCGTATAAGTCTGCCGCCATCAGAGTACGTAGGGCCTTCTTCAGGCTGGTTTCTTCTACCATTCGCATTAACATATGATGACTTCGGAGACAGGGTTTGCACCTACAAGGGAAGGGTCTGAAGCGTATTACTGAACGGGGAAAGCGAGTCATATAGGAAGAATCTCCACCCTCAATTTGTGTAAAAATGTGTTTCTTTTACGCCAAGTCGTTAAACCCAAGGAGTATTGGATCGTTGAAGTCAAGGTGGAATACGACGCATCATGAGTTTGGAGCTCTTGTACGCCCGCGATGCCAGTACCGGCAACCGGGGTGGGGCGCAGTGGATAATGGCTTCGCTTCATGTGATGGAGGGTGGGGTTCGGTTTTTCCACATTGCGGCATCCTTTTCATCTCAATAAACTGTTTGAGATTTGAGGGGTCCTGATCTCTACACAGTTTTCCGGCGTATTTTGCGCATTTTTCCAGCTGTGTACTGTGGAGAGTAACATCCTTGCTGTAGATAGTGTACATATGTAGATAGTGTACTTTGTGTTTTTTTGTGACGACTGTCCTATGGACGGCCGTCGGTTAGTGCCTACTGTTCTATCGTTGATCGAATACTCAGTCGTGAACATTGAACAGGACTGGAGTCGTCGAGACTCTCTCACTTGGGTGTGATCTCTCACCCCTCTGATTCTCTGTCCCGGAGCCCTAGGGCGGCGGGCGCGAACGCATAAGATTCATTCTTCGCCTGTGTCGCGTCCTGAGCGGTGGACTTTTGAACGATCTTCCTGCACTGTGCCGCGCACCGAGCGGCGGATTCCCCGGACGATCTATTCTGCGACTTGGCCGCACATCGAGCGGCGGACGACTGTTTTCCCCCGGAATCGTGACGAAGCCCGGCGTCGATCGAGAAGCCTGGACGCCAAGAGTACGGGATGCTCGGACCATTGCTGCTCCCAACGAAGGACATCCACGGTTAGCACCTGAGGCTGGGGAAGAAAGTCCACCCCTCTAGGTCACCATAGGGGGTAGCAGCGCGCCAACAACACCCTGTTTCCGTTACATTGCGACTTGTTTATTACTGACCGGCTTTAAACCAAAAAGGAACGAAAAGGTATTCAATTCATATAATGGTGTATGAACGTTGAACACGAGTGGTACATAGGCAGAAAGTGTATGAAGCAGAAGGAGTAGTAGCAATACGGAGAGCTAAAAACTCTTCGCAGCTTATTTTCCTGCATGGACCAATGACTGGCACTGCCCTGCCCGGATTGTCAAAGAGACCAGAATGCGACGTCGTAAAAAAACCAGCTGTTAAGCGACTTAATATAAATGAGAAATTCATCGTCAACTAGCCGAAGCTGGCCGGCCGCACCCGAAGGTTACTCCAAATATTCAAGGTCCTTTTTCGAGGTATAGTAGCTTGAATCGCCAAGTGATTTGAGAAGCCTGCCCGTGAATCTCGAAGTGCAGCTATCTGGCATCTATACGACGAAGACATGCTGAATGAAAAAGAGCATGATAGAATAGCCTAGATGGAGAGCAGAGCATGTTGAATAGCTTTTTGTTGCTTCATGCTTAAAAGCCGGTCAGTAATAAACGAGTCGCAAGAATGTTACTCTCTGCAGTACACAGCTGGAAAAATGCGAGAAATACGCCTGAAAACTGTGTAGAGATCAGGACCCCTCAAATCTCAAACTATCTTTTGATGTGAAAAAATACCGCAACGCGGAAGAACCGAATCCTCGGTCTCCCGCGCATGAATCGAAGCCATTATCCACTGCGCCCAACCCTTGCCGGCACTGGCATCGCGGACGTACAAGACCCCACCCCCTTGCGCACGTGAGGCGCCGATTCCATAGCAAGTGTAAAGGCCCCCACAGACTTCTGCGGCGCTGCCGCAGAACTCTGTGGGGGTCTTAAGGCCCCTGTTATACTCCCGCGGGAGCTTCCGCGGATGGGCGGAAATCGCGTCGGGACCCCGCGCCGGGCCACTCGTTGCGGCCCGCCACGCCCGCCACGTGCACTGCACCGCGGAAGGCTGTCGTCCCGCGGAGTTCGGCGCGGGAAACGCGCTCCGATGCGACGCTAGCCACCCCGGGACGACAACGACCGTCCGCGGTGCACCGTCCGTCCGTGGACGTCCCGCGGAAGCTCCCGCGGGAGTATAACAGGGGCCCAAGGGGCAGAACTCATTGGGTTTAACGACTTGGTAAAAACAAAACATTCTAATTGAGGGGAGAAATTCTTCCTGTGTGACTTGTCTTCCCCGTTCAGACATATGCTTCAGACGCTTTCCTTGTTAGTCCACAACTAGCCAGGATACTATCTCAACGGTAGGTCGGAACGGCCCAAGTGTTGTATATGGGCAAAACCGCGTCTCCCTGGGAAGTAACAAACTGCAGGTATCCCGATCCCAAAACAACTCTGCACAGAGTTAGGGGCGACGGAAGTCGGGTGTTGGCGGCATGCTGATTCACGTGCTCCCCAGCTGACGGATGAGGGCTCGTATCGCGGCTCAGCGCAGTGTGCAGATGGCGTAGTAGGGAAAGGCCCGGACTCGTAAGCGAGGGGTCTGGGGTTTGGATCCCGCAGACTGCTTTTGTTCTGCACTTCTGCAAAATTCATGTCCATCATATGGGTGATTCGCCTAGGGGTATTATAGTTGTGGAGAATGGAGAACTGCCTCGGTTCTTTAGAAGTAAACATTTTAGCTAATCTGTAGCTTGAAGCATATATGTTATATGTAAACATGCTCCATAACATACTATAATGCTCCTAGGTGGATCACCTATATGATAAACATTGAGTTTGCAAAAGTGTACAACAGACGCAGTCTGCGGGATCTAAACCTCCGCCCCCTCACTCACGAGTCCTGGCACTTCCCTACCACGCCACCTGTGCACTGCGTCCAGCTGCGATACGAGCTCTCATTCCGCACGCGCGTGTCAGCTGGGGAGCACGTGAATCATCATGCCGCCAACACCCGACTTCTGTCGCCCTTATTCTGCACAGAGTTGCATTGGGGTCGAGATACCTGCAGTTTGTTACTTCCCAGGAAGAGGCGGTTCTGCCCATATACAATACTTGGGCCGTTCCTACCTACCGTTGAGATAGTATTCTGGTAAGCCACGTGTCAGCATGGGATCAATCGATATCGTTCGATTAGACATGCAGTCATCGGTGTCGTTTCAGAGACCATCGAAGTCGAGCACGTCGGAAGGAGGAGTCTATGCGACTCGAACGGCCTACAACGAACAAGTACAATCGCAGAGGACTCGTGGCGCCGACGCTGGTAAGGCTCGCAGTTCCAAATCTGACCATAAGGACATATCACACGATAGATATTTCTTCCAGAAAGCGGAGTAGAACCAACGAAGTGGCAGAGACGGTTTTTGGTGCTGACAAGACTGTATAAAAGACAAAGCGATATCCCACAATTCGTCGCGTAAGCCTCTTCTTATTAAAATTGCCGGTACTAGTCGTTAACCTGGCCTACATTAGGAGAGGGGAGGGATGCACAAGACCAATCAGGTCGCCTCAAGCGTGGCGTGGAGGCGTGTACGGTCCGTGCCCTGACTGGCTGGCTGTGAGTCATTGGATGTGGTTGGCTGATTCGTTACTGCTCCATGTAGGCCAAATTAGCGACTAGTATCAAATTTTCTTTGAAAATTATCCGCTAGAAGTGTTGATAGTGTAATTCTAGGCTAAAACTGCAGAATCACATTATTGTAGTCGAACGTCCCATTATCTCCCTTTCTCCCAGTGTAAACCATCTCAACGCTTTGGACTTAATCCATGCAGATCAAACGCATGGCGGAATGTTCCTCTCACAAGGAGAGCTTCCAAACTGGCGGTGAGCTTTTGGATGCAATTTTTATAGGATGTAGGGTTCCGTGTGGGAAGTCCAAAACCAGGGTTACTTTTTTCGGAATGCACTTCTGTGGTAAAAGAAGAGTGTGGACGCATAAGCGCGGAGTTCATTATGCCCTGCTGCCGCCCAGCCCAGTGTGGTCGGGTGGCGTGGTGGTAGTGTTGTAGCACCCACAGATGCATGGTCGTGGGTTCGATTCCCCTTGAACTGGTGTTTTTGCATTTTGCGATTTATCGTCAGTGGAATCCTTTACCCCCATTTCCAACACATTTTGAACAAAAACACGGCAACAAATATCGTTTAGTTCATCGAGCTCTTTGAAAGTGAAAAGGTGAGAATCTTTGACTTCCAGGTTAAGCAAGTAAAAAACTGAAGTGATCAGCACTCCAAATAACCCCTATGTTTTCTTATGACAGGTTAGAGGTGTGAGTAAGTGAGGGTGGTGAGGCCGGATGCACCAATTTCACCCAAGCTTTGTGCGTGGGGGTTACTTGGGGTGTTGATCACAGATCTGGCATCAGTTTTTTACTTGCTTAACCTGGGAGTCAAAAATTCTCATCCTTCCACTTTCAAAGAACTCAATGAATCCAAACGACATTTGTTGCCGTGTTTTTGTTCAAAATGTGTTGGAAATGGGGGTAAAGGGTCCCACTGAGATAAGTCGCAAAATGCAAAAACATCAGTTCATCGGGAATCGAACCCACGACCATGCATCTGTGGAGCTACAACACTACCACCACGTCACCCGACCACACTGGGCTAGGTGGCAACAGGACGTCATGAACTTCGCGCTCACGTGTCCACACGCCTCTGTTTTCGACCACAGAATAGCATTCCGAGAAAAAGTAACCCTGGTTTTGGACTCCCCACACGGGACCGTACATCCTGTAAAAATTGCATCGTCAAAGCTCACAGGTAGTATGGAGGCTCTCCTTTTCAGTAATATACCGGACTTTCATGCTGTTGTTGTGTAACAACGTTGACATGTTCCTAGATGGAAAGAAAGAAACAGCAAATATATCCTAGTCTGTCCCCCCCCCCCCCCCCGATCAACCGTAAAGTGCCAGATGTGTGCATCATCCCATTAACACAGCCATGTCCTGAGACATAAGTAAAGCCTTCGCATGATCTTCGCATGAAGCTGAAGGCCTCTTAGAAACCCCTGTGAAGAACTAGACATGAAAATGAAAAGTGAAAAAAGATAAAACTACATGCTCCTTCTGATTAGAGTAGATTCAATATATTCTTATATCGAAAAAATAAAGACTCTGATCATACATTCAGTGTGGTCCATTCTTGGACATCGATCCTATGTGCAGTTTTTATGATAAATTTTTAGAAGGTAAATCTGTCGTAATTTCCTTTAAACGCTCCATTATTATTTTGACTTCGATATTTTTGAAGCGTACATTTTAAGACGAGCGCCTGGTAGCGCAGTCGCTGGAAATGCCGGCTGTCGCGCACATCCGGTTTCAGGTCATTGGTTCGGATGTCACACCTAGGTCAACTAAGCCTTCCATCCCTACGGGGTCGGTCAGTTGGTACCATACCTGTCTGGGAAGGATAAGGCGCTGACTTGTTCATCGGCTGGCCACCAGAAGTCATTGTATGACCAAATACGCATTCAAATCGCCTCCACGACATCCCGTAGAAATAGAATGCGTGGCGAACGGAGTGACTAAAGGCCCCCACAGAGTTCTGCGGCAACGCCGCTCGCCGCTATGGTTAAGGGCCGCGGCGCTGCCGCAGTACTCTATGGGGCCTTAACGCCGTTCTTTATCCTCTTATCCTTTATGTTGGCAAGTAAGCAAAAAATATCGGTCGTGTGACCGTTATCGATTGATTTTATCGAATTTCGTCCGGAATTGACTGCTTGCAGTGGGAATAACGTGAATAACGTCTCACAGTCCAGAGAAGTTACAACAAATAAACAATTTCAATCGTCATCATTACTTGGATGAGTCCTCAGCCAGTTGTAAGCCGCAGGCCCGATGGACTGCTGTATGTGGCTGAAAGAATTTTCCCGAAATGCCGGAAGGGATTGATTAGCACCATCCTTTATTCATCTATCCTTTCCAGTTTAGGATAAAAGTGGCCAAACAACATGGGAAGTACAGAGATCGTCCATTTCGAACTGGACGGTGATCAGTTTGATTTAAAAAGTGTTGCGAATCGGTGGCCCCGCTCGCGAGGGTACATGCTCCTGTTGACCGGGTCCCCCATTCGCCCCGTGGCGCTACGAGGTAACCAGGACCCCAAGACCGTGGTGGAAAGTAGGGGGACACCAAGACGTGAATGGGCCATGCCCTCTCTCCCTGACAGACGGGGGTCCTGTGTGGTAACCTTTAGCCCCTCGCACTGAACAGCGCCTTAATTGATGCACGCCAGTCATGGATGCCTACGGGCGTGCTGTAGTGTACCCCGACTGTAGTGCATGGACACAACCACCAAATATTACCCGACAACAGGAAGGTACCCCAACATGATAACACAACAATACCCAATATGACATACTAACAGCAATATACACCAATACCGACAACGTACTACTAAGGAAGTCACCGCCTTCCTCGTCGTATGTTGCATAATATAATACATCCACGGTTTATTCCCATACCATCATCGCACAACCATATCAAGATATAGAAGGTGAATACCAGATAATATGGAAGAGACAAGACCGCCCCGGTTGAATGACTGAACTTGCTATCCGTGGCTTGGCGAGACCCATCTGGACTCGCCGTCCTCCCTGGAGTGCTGTAGTGAGCGTAGAGGAGCAGCAAGGATCGAGTAGTCCCCGGGATGGTAATAGAAGCAGGCTCGAAAGTGCTGCGCCCCAAAGCCGCGCCCGCGCAGCCGCTCAACCTGACGACTGAAGTATAGAATGAGCCGGGCGCGGGCAGGCCGCGATTTGGAAGCGTCTCACCATGGTTCCGAGCGGATACGGCAGTCCACGGAAGTTTGAAATGAGAAAAGGGAGCGAGCTATCGCATTCGCGACAAAGTGTCCATTTTGATTTATTTATTTTGTCCATCACGTGGACCGAGTCAACACTAACGACGGCGACGATGAGACGCAATTGAACCCGAAACGTCGTTGCACTGGGGTGGTGATGAGGACCAATTCGGTCAGATTCTGGCAGTTGTTAGTTGCTGTGGCAGGCGACCTTCTCGGAAAGATAATGTGCTCTGCATGAGGATTTGGTGTGAAAATGGTATATGAAACTTCCTTAAGGCATAAAGTACGGTTTTATTCAGTATCCTTTGGGATATGCCACGCACTCTACTTCTGTGCGAAGTGATACAATTCAATTTCTTTAAGTCTCAAGTGGCTGGTGTTGAAGTTGTAAGTTGTTATAACGATGTCTTGTTGCGATCAAAACTTAGCGCTGTGTGGGACTCGAACCCGCCTCGTGGGAATTGCCATGATGTCGCGTTCTATCAAACAGCGCCGGTGGTTTAACGGCGTAGAGCATTCCCGCTCGGTCAGCGGGAGGAGCGTTCCCCGCCTGGCGCTAGAGTTTTATTTGGCTTTTCATTGACTCGCGGTGGCCAACCGATAGGCAAGTCAGCGTTTCATCTTTTCCAGGCAAGTTTGGTACCCGTTCCTGACCAGTAGGGATGGACGGCTTGATTGCCCTGGGCAGGAACTCCGAACCAAGAACCTGGTATCGGGTGCAGACGACAGCCAACACCTCCTCCGACTGCGGTACACGGGCCCATAAAGCCTCTTCATCGCGCCAAATCTCCCATTGGATTCACCCGAATTCTGATCGATTTATGCTATAGACGTGTGTTTCAGGAGCGCGACGATGAATCGACTGCACGACAGGATGCGTGTCGTGTACATCGTTGGAATCGTGTGCTTCCTCCATCTTCTCTACCTCGCACAGCGTTCCGTGGCCGAAACGATTGCACACCGCCGAGCGGTCGGAGTGCAGCGCTAGCCACTCGACATTATCTCGTCCAGTGACCAGTCTAACCTCATCATACTAGTGTTTACTTGTGGTCATAGTTCTGTGCCATCCATTTCAACGTTAGATACTAGGATTCTCCTGTAGTTGTTAGAGGGGCATCGCCCGCTAAATCTAGATGACAGAAGTCATGTCTTAACTAGCATGCCAAGCATGCTTTAACTATGCTGAAAATGGAAATCGTCTAGGCACCTGTGTCAAGTATACCGGTCGATTTTGTGATAAATCTTCGTAAACAACATTTTCTAACATAGAAAAAACAGAGATTACTCTGTGTTGTCAAATTCAATTCGCTTACTCGAGTTCGACTCCGCGCAGAGGTCGTTCATGCTCACCAACTTTTTACGAGCGTCTGATCCTACCAATTTACCTGAGATCTTACGCTCGATTTTCGGAATTACTATAAATTCTTACAACCGAACTCGGGAATCCACGAAACTTCAGTAACAGCTCAGGCAAAGCAAATGAGAGAAGAGTCCCACCTCCGCCAAAGTACGGCGCGAGCTTCCTGTTCGCGTTGTTGATCTCCATGTCCAGCACAGCGGTGCCAAAAACCTGTAGCGCTGGAAATTAGGCTGGGCAATCTATGAAGAATATGTAGCCAACTTACAAGCAGTTGCACTTGCGAGTCATTGTTGTAGAATCCTAGGTTGTACCTATTACTGTATTTGTACGCCGCTATCTCCCATAGGGGGAAGTCGACCACGGCCTCCGGTGTGTCTTGATTACCCAGCAGAAACACGGCGATCAACTGGAACATTGAGGAGCCTTTCGATTCTGGTTCTTCAGAGGGTCTGCTTCTTGATGGTGAGCAGAACCTCTTGCGTAGTAGGCCGACCATGCTACTGCCTTTCTTGCGAAGGATAGTAGTTGTGAATTTGGCTAACATGGAGATTGACGCATCAGACCAATCAAGCCGCATCGATCGGGTGCGCCATTCAGAGGAGGACGTGAATGGTGCCCTGATTGGCTGCGATTGGCTCCGTATTCCTGCCCTCCTATGGAGGCAAAATCAGCGACCAGAACCTTCAGAAGTACTCTAATCCACACGGTTATACAAATTCACCGCAGACACCGTATCGGGCAAGGCAGCCGCCAGGTTCCATGAAAGACTGTGTCATGAGTTGTATCAACAACCTCACCTTTACGTACTCCATGTTCGTGATTTGCGACTCAATTGGTTTGCTTAAATTCACCTTTTTCGAACTACCAAACAAGGAGAATAAATTTGATTCCTAAAGAAATTGCCCTTACAACGTAACGCAAGGATAACACAATGCACTCAAATGCTTCTCACTGTTTATCCACACCATCCAGAGATTAGGCAAACAAAGGCACATTAGGCGAAGTCGGCTAGAAGCTACGATCCCGTGCGTACCACGAATCGACTCTAGAGTTGGTTAGTTACCTAGCTCCGAGTTGGTAGCTGGCACGTTGGTGGCTGGCACTGTTCTTACCTTGGAAGGATGAATCACTAAATTGTACATGTGACGGCCGCACCAAGTCATTCTTTAAAATGAGCATCAAGTTTGCCTTTGTGATCCTACGTGGTAGTGCAGTGCATGGCGCATCCCAAACGAGGGTTTGATCAGTCTCCTTCATGACAAATAAGAACATGCCAGCTGGGCTAAGGAAACCTCGACAATACTGAATTGTGGACAAGGCTAGAGGTCTCAGGGGGCAGCTGACCAAACCAAAGTATTCTGCGAGTTTGGACGTTTGTAAATGACGAAGGGACATGTTGTTAAGGCCTCGTTTAGGCCTATGTAATACCATCGCTCACCGCGAGCGATGCCTAATGATAGGTTCCCATATCGATCGCGCGAAGCGATGAGTCGATATGGGAGCCTATCATTAGGCTTCGCTCGGGGTGAGCGATGGTATGCCATAGGCCTTAGGGGTCGTTTAGTGTGCGCGCGACGCGCGACGCGATGCATGTGTAGTGGCCAAATTGATCGAGTGACGCGATTGATCAATTCGGCCACTGCACATATCATCGCGTCGCGCATCGCGCGCACACTAAACGACCCCTTATACTTCGTCGCGGCCCGATGCGATGCCACGCATAGTGGCCACATTGATCGGGCGACGCGATTGATCAATATGGCCACTATGCGTGGCGTCGCATCGCGCCGCGACGAAGTATAAACGGGGCCTAATGCGATCAGTCGCACCCTTAAATTTAAACTCCCGCGAGCTACCGTATACGCTCGCCACCCCTGAGGTCGGGCCTACCCACGCACGATATTGATCGGCGATAGCCCCCTCCCTCCGGCCAGGCTCATTCTATACTTTCGTTGGCTTGTCGAGCGGCTGCGCAGGCGCGGCTCTGGGGCGCCGGCCTCTCGCGCCCGCTTCCAACCATCACTCGTCCGGGGAAGCTCAAGCGGAGCCTCGTCGCTCCCTCGTACACATTACAGCCGGCTGCAATATAGGAGAGCGGTGAGCTCGAATGCGGCTCGTTGAGCCTCGGATAGCCACTGAAGCCATATCAGCCGGAGCGGCATCGTCGATCACCATATTCCTTTAGTATTCACCTCCGGTATTCTCTCGTAGTCGTGTGATGCTGATGTGTGGGGTGAACTGTTTGGTATTACAGTGTGCAGCACATGGAGAGAAAGGTGGTCTTGTCTTCTATTTGCGTTGTGCTCGTGCGGAGCAGTGCGAGAACATGTTGGTTGCTGTTGTTGATGGTGGGGATGTTGATGTTGCGGTTGGCCATTATGTTAGGGGTGCCTTCGTACACTACAGTCGGGATCCACTACACGCCCATAGGATGCCTACGGCTCACGTGTGGTGCGCGCGTGCGTCTGTCCAGGCGCGTGTCATGTGCAAGGATTAGGCCGGGGGCATACTTCCATCGCCGCGATGCCATCGCGGTGCTCATTCCGCCGTTCATGGCCATTCCGCCGCACGCGGTTGAATAGTCAAAGCAAACCTCGCCTCGGCCGCCGCAACAGTGGCGGTCGGCATGCGCGATGGCTTCCCGCGCCCATCGCGGGCATGGCATACTTTTTTCGCGCCGCGCGCGGTGTTTAGCGTTGGTCCTAGACGGATCGCCGTCGCGCTCCCTTGCAGAGCGATCGGCGATGCGACGAGCACAGAGAAGTTCAAATTCTTTCGCGTCGCTCTGCAAAACCCGTCGTCGCGATTCCATCGCGGCGACGGGAAGTATGCCCGAGGCCTTAGAGGCTACCACGCCGGGCCCCCCTCTGCCAGTTAGGGGCACGGCCTATTAACGTCATGGGGTCCCTACCGACCTCGGGATTGTGGATTTTGTAGACCACGGGGCGAATCAGCTCAAAAGGGGCATGTTTCCTCACGAGCGGGACCACCGATTCGCGAGAGAACAGCTGGGGCGAATATGATTCGAACCTGTCCTTTTGGCGTGGGGTCGATTCGTGGTACTCATGACACCAGCATCTCCCACCAATTGTGCCAACGGAGTTGCTAATCAAAGCTCTTGTCCTGAAAAACTTGAAGCGTTCACCTCTTCAGTGTCCTCAGTTGCGTTCTTATCGACAAGCTCTACTCCAAACAGGCATTGTTCGAGCGGAATACGTATATTCCAAATTTCACCGAAAGGGTAGGAGAGATTATAGAGCGATGAAGAGAATTTGCCCTCTTCTTTCGCTGCTTTGTAACAAATGTCGTAATATTTCTGAAATCAACAATACGATTAAGCCGAAGTCCGATTAAATGATGACCCAACAAGCCGTCTACACTCGGAGACCCCCGAGTTGACATGAAGAGATGAGTCGTTGCTCACAATGCGTGGGAGGAGCCCGTGTCCAAACCTATCGTACCCTTCTGGAACTCACTGTGGCACATCGGAAGCCGGTGTCATACTGCACGCCTGCTCTGTGATGACTGCCACAAAGAAGTTGAAGCCGTTTTCCCCCGACTGGGGACGTCATGAGAATGCCAATGGATTAGTAACTTGGACGTCCAATGCAACGTTTAAGGGATTGGCGCTAGAGCGCCTTGCTGAGTGTAGACATATGTTATACTTCGGCGACTCCTCGGCGACGCGGCGACCTGTCGCGAACAGCGCGGTAGCCCTGCCATGACGGGCTAGAGTGCCAGCGACAAGCTGTCCTAAACGTGCCGGTGACAGTGTCTTCGACGAGGAACATAATACCGCCCTGCGGCGCGGTTGGCGACGGCAGCGCGACAGGAGGTACACCCGCCCCCTGCTGGGGGCGTGGCGTCAGGAGGTACAGCCGCTGTTCTGCGGGCCGGAAACTTTTGTTTTGTGTGTCAAAGGATTCGTAAGGCAGCCGTGGACTCTCGATGAAGCCTAGGGGTTGGGGGGGGGGGGCGGTGAGCAAGGGGCATGAGAGGAAGATCGCACCCCCTCAGCGGGGGGCGGGTGTACCTCCTGACCGTCCCCCGTCGGCGACAGTGTTGCGCGGATTGCACCGCGGAAGGCTGTCGATCGCCGACGCCGTTTCGAATCCGGAGCCGAAAACGCCAATGCGAAGCGAGCAGTCCCGGCTCAACGACTACCGTTCGTGGCGCACTTCCCGTCCCCAAACACTCCCGCGGGGCAGTAGTATACCATAGGTCTAGCCCTTGTAAAACTCGTCACAAGGTTCACGACGAGATCAGCTGTTCCTTGGACAGGCGCTCCACCTTCACGAGGCAACACATGAAGCAAAGTGCTGGCTGGAATGTTCTGTTGCTTGCAAAGCTGAAAGGAAACCGAGCGGGCTACTCTGAAGGAGATCATAACTTAAGCCTATCATTGAATTCTCTCTTTTCCATACTTGACTACGAATGATATGAAACCGGAAATGGAATGAAGACCTTGAAATTCATGAAGAGCCTATCGGCTATACAATAAGGCTTGGTGCACAGTTGCCTGTAGATAAGTCGGCGTTGCCCGTATTTCATTGTTATGTTTTGGATTTCATTTACGATATGTTCGGCTTCGTCGAGTAGCTCTTTCCTGTGCATTGTTCCGCCGTCTTTAGCTAGTAATAATAATGTCGTCGTCGTAGGATCCGCTGAAACAACCACCGTATTGACACCATGTGTGTTGCCTACTGTTTACGAGTAATGATAAGAAGGCTGAGAAAAATTGCGCACTGGTTCAAAACTACTGAACTAAGGGAAACATCCTTCTGTGTGTGAAGAGGCCAGCGTTTGTCCGTCCTTCTGTCTTTCTTTCCGCCCGTTTACCCTT
Organism: Heligmosomoides polygyrus bakeri; assembly: GCA_947359475.1. NCBI lineage: Eukaryota > Metazoa > Nematoda > Chromadorea > Rhabditida > Heligmosomidae > Heligmosomoides > Heligmosomoides polygyrus. The sequence continues at coordinate 16,291,084 of OX375867.1, forward strand.
CGGTCTATTGAGCGAAGTGCAACGACCTCTCCCCGAGCTTCACGTCTCAATCGGCACTGCCTTTCAGCTGATGACAATTATCGTGATCCCCCTTGAAGGGCTAATATTTGAAGGTGGTGATAAGTCGAATATGATGGCTGACCGAAACGCTTCACAACTGGTAACGGCACTTACCACTACAGAGGTCAGGGAGAGGTCGAAAAAATTTTTCTCCCAAACCTCGCCACAGGGTTAGTTGGGGTGTTGATCACGAACCTGGCATCTGTTTTTCTTATTACGCTGGAGTACGGTAGGTTACAATATATGCGGGTGTCTAAGGTCATGGTCATTGATTTCGCCCAAGCTTCGCCTACAGGGGTTATCTGGGGTGCTGATCCGACATTCATATTTGCTATTACGCTGGAGTACTGTAGTTCACGGTAGGCACGGATAAGAAATGCTTCAGAACGGATTCGTAGAGGCATACTGAATATCTAGAGCTAAATCGGTGGCCATGCCCCTAATCGTCCGCACCTACCGTAACCTATCGTACTCAAATGTAGTACATTAACCGGATGTCAGATTCGTGACGAGCACTTCAAATAACGTCCAGGGTGAAGTTTGTGCGAAATCGGGTATTATGACCTCGACAGCCTTAGTCACCCGTACCTACCCTAACCTACCGTATCTGCTGGATTTCTAAAAACGAAAGGCAGGTTCATAATCGGCACCCCAGATAACCCCCACTGACGAAGTTGTTTTAGCAAAATCGCAGACCATGAGCTTAGTCATCTGTACCTACCGTAACCTATCGTAATCGGCCTAAATTTCAAAAACGGATGTCATATTCGTGATCAGCACGCTAAATACATAGCTGTCAGATTCGACGAGGGGATTGGCCCCCATGTCAAGTTGTGTGGCGGACTTTGATTATTATTTGATTGAGCCAAGGGAGGTATTGTATATAATACATTCGTCTCCCGACTCAGTCCGCAGGTGGATGCAGGGTTATTTATGCCAACTGTCCTGCCTGCTTCTCCACCCGGAGAACTTAGTCGGTGTCCTTCTGCGCCGTCGCTAGGCGAACAGGCAGAAGGGCTTCTAGAGGCACTTAAACCGTGTAGGTCTACCGACATTATGTTCTTCTTCGTTAAGTAAACTCTTCCGAAGCTACCGGTACCTAATCCGACTTGACAACTCAGAGAAGGTCACCTAAGGTCCCCTAGTGTTTCTTTTATCTCCCCTCTAGATACCAGACGGCTGAACCGTTTGTCAGACGGTGATGACACCGTAGGTTTTATAAAGTTTATATAACAAAGTAAAAACCTCAAACACAAATGCAACGGTTCACGACAACAACAACTTCAAGGCAACTGCGACGATGAATCCAAATATTGTGAGAAATGAATTCAAATGATAAAAAGGTGTCAATGAGTTCAACGGGAACTAAATGGGCTCAACCGAATTAAATGAACTCAAAAGAATCAAAAGTATGCCACCAAGACTGGGTTAGTATGTGAGAATCAGCTGGGGCTCGTCCGATTGTTGAGGTTTGGAATCCGACCGGCTGTCTCGCTCTTAACTCCCTCTAGGCTCCACTCACGCAACTAGGGCGGATGGGATAAGGGAGGAGCAGGGATAGGCCACCAGGTGGAGACCAACTGAGTTAGGTACTTACCTAATCCTCAAGGACAAATCTCACTTAGCAGTGAGGCCGACTACCATGCAGCGGTAGCTGCGTAGCCCAAGCCCGGGGAAAATGCGGGGCGAAGAAGGTACGTGAAGTACCAGTGAAAAAGCCCACCTAGGAGGGTCAGGCTAAGGCAACACCACTAGGAGTCGCTAGCCGACTGCTAAATAGTTAGACTCTCTCTACTAGATGGAGCTACGCCCGAGAAGCACCCCCTTTATTTCTCACAGGTACTAGCGCCTACTAAAATTCAGGCTGACTACACTCGTCCCGACCAGGCTAGGAGGCGGACGCGCAACTCCTGCCGAGATTCACTGGGGAGCCTACACTACGGGGGAACCGGGTCGAAGACCCTTAAGAGATACCTAGACTCTTCCCCTGACTTAGTGGGTCTCCACCCAATGAATACCCCTACTGCGGAGGCTCAAATTTTGGCCTACTACACAAAGAAGGGGAATTGGGCTAACAAGTGTTAGCCACGAATAGCCCGGAGCCGGCTGTGATGCTTATGGCTGGGCACACGGTTGGTGGGAGAGATAATTTAATAATGTCAGCCGAAACAGTGGGAGAGGATGAGGGGACCGTGGGGAGTGGAGCACAGAAGAAATCAAGAGCTCTAAGGCTCCTGGTCGCCACGTTCAGCGAGACACTCACTCTCAGCGGAAGGGGAGTATGCCTAACCCTACCGCTGCCTTATCCGGGGGACACCTGTTAGCGTCCCGGGGCTACGAGAGGCGAAGCTAGTGTGACGGCGCCGGGTCTAACCGACGATGCAAAACCTAGCCCGTAATGTTGTGCTCGTTACACTCCGAATGTCTCCGGGTGAGATGTTGGACCCCTTTTCCCACTTGAAAACGGTTAGAGGATAAAACGAAATGAAGAAAACGAGAAGAATGCGGCTCTCAAGGCCGGACCGGCTGCTTCGCAGCAGGGAACGGAGACTAATGTTCTGGGGACCCGGCCGCTGCGCATGGTCCGATGCGGCGCGGCTCCCGCGGTGTCCGATCCATGTGGATCAACCCCCTTCACCATGTTCGGACGGGCCCCGGCTATGACAGGAGGCAAGGTCCGAAGAGAGAGTAGTCTGACAGAGGAGGGTGCCGACGGTAAGAGAGATATCGACACCGATCGGCCTGGGGGGATCCAATGGACGCTTGACCTGGACTTGACATAGCATACTTGAGCGAGATTTAGGAGAAATTTTTTCTTCTACCTCTCCTCGACCTCTGAAGTCATAAAAGTTCAACAGTGCCCAGTAAACTAATACCATCGGTTTTTTAATATCAATCGATTTTATAAAAAAAATTTCCAGAGATTTTTGCACATTTGACGTGGGATCGTGTCTTCGCCGACGAAGAATCTAAACAATAGGTAAACAATATCGGTTTCTATCAATTGCTTGGACGAAGCTCCAGCCAGCAGTCCGACCGGTCATTAGACCTGCTAAAATGAAGATTGGTTGAGCCATTTGTTTATTATTTTCTCGCAAGCTTTTTCTTTCCTTCGTTCCTATCAGCCGCGAGCTTTTTCTGTCGTAGTGCCGGATTCCACGAGATCTTCTGTCCACTTTCAGTGAATGTTTTCCCGGTTGCTTCGAATTTTAAGGATGCCTTCCTCCATCGCCGAATCCTCCGTAGAATATGTCCACCCCAACTTCCCCGTTACCTCCTTAGCTTCAGCTGGGATCGTGATGTTGACGGTCTATTTCGGAATGATGTGGTCAAAAAATCGTCCGTAGTAATCACTTAAGTATATTTAGCCAGGAGTCCATCCGCCTCTGCAACTTCATGCCAGGCGGCGACATTTTCTGGACCAGTAGGGAAGCTTTGGCAACATGAAGGAGAAGCTGAAGCTTTCCGACAAAGCTTTCATGTTCGAGCAGAAAGCAGCAGGACACCCTACTTCGATCCCCTCCTATTAGGACAAAACCGAACTGCCCCTTCCATTTGCTTACCTAACACCTCGTAGAATTCTCGTGCCACTTGTGCTTCTTGGCGGGATCTCGACCCGTAGGCCGTGAATCCTTCTCGCACATTGTCCTTGAGTTCGATCTTCATCATGCCGTAGGAGCACGATGAGATCAGCACCTACAGAAGCACTGAATTAATCGGACACGGCTTGAGGGAGTTCCTTCAAAACACCTAACGTACAGCAGCCAGTAGGAAGAGTAGTGGACATTTTCCGATACAGCGACCGAACCAGTTGAAGACGGGACGAAGGGAGAGAACGCTGGACACTTTGGACCATGGCGACTGTTCTGCAAGAAACCTGAAGAAGTTACGGTACCTAACGTTTCTATTACAATTCAGATCAGTTTCCTTAAGCCTCAAGTGGCTGGTATCGAGGTAGTAAGCTGTCACAACGATGTTTTGTTGCGATCAAAACTTCTAGCGCCAGGCGGGACTCGAACCCGCACCTCCCTCTGACCGGGCGGGAATGCTGCGCCGGTGGTGTAAAGGCGTAGAGCATTCCCGGCCGGTCAGAGGGAGGTGCGGGTTCGAGTCCCGCCTGGCGCTAGAAGTTTTGATCGCAACAAAACATCGTTGTGACAGTTTCTATTACATTCAGTCATTTCGCATTCACGTTCGGTACTAAAACTACGCAGGCGCATATCTATGGGCTAGATTTCTGAGATTTTTAATACTGAACAGGACAATCTTCGCGGGACCACCCACAGATCTAGTATGCACAATTGTGCTGTGTGCTGGCGCATTACAGTGGAGCACTAACGTGTTTCAAACCGTATAGGTCAAACAAAAAGGTATCCCTTTTGACATCTTCAAATCAAATTGGATTGGATTTTTTATGTCAAATTGGACACTCTCCTAACCTAGCCTAAGACTTTTGAAATCAAAGCGAACTCTTTCGAATCGAAATGAGCTTCTTCTATATTAAAAAAGAGATTCCAGAAAGGTTGGAATAATTTTTTGCTCAGGGAAAATGTTAGTACAACTTTTTTTAAGTTTTAATTTGCTCTCCAATAAGAGAACACAGCGTTTAAAATTCTACAAAATTTTTATTATATTTGTTTAGGAAAAAATGATTTAAAATTTGCTTTGCAGAGCAGGAAGGCGGCCATTTTCTATCGCCAAAACAGAGATTGCGCCATGCCCCCGTCCGAGACTTCGCGATTTTTATTCGATTGGTAGCAAATTTCTGTTTGCATGCAGTTTCACACCTACAAACAGTGCAACATAAACAATTTGAAAAAAACACATATCCCAACTTTCCTGCTGCAGGTAAGCAGTATTTACACTATGAATCAAATAAACATTGCGTCTTGCTTTTCGAGTGCATGGCGAGATCAAGTCTTTTAATACACTACATATTGCTGCCTTGCTGCGTTTTGAAACAAAATTTAATGTATTATTCCTTACTCAAAAAATGACATTCTTATAAAATTATTGCACATCTTGGGCAGCTGAGCTAAAACATTTCAAAGAAAGTTATACCAATTTTTCCTTGAACAAAAATCTGTAAGTCTGTAGTTTAACCTGTATGAATGCCGTTTCAATTTGAAAGAGTTCGCTTTGATTTCAAAAGTAGCAGCCTAGCTTAGATGAGTGTCCAGCTTGATTTGAAAAGTGTCCTGAAAACAGTATATTAACGGTAAAATGGTATATGCTCGTGAAAATGGTATATTTATTACGTCGTATAAGACAGACGCAAAAAAAGAAACTTTAACGAGGTTAATCCTGTCTGATAGCGAACGACTTCCGTCTGACTGACGTCATGTTAAGTTTGTAACTAAATTCGTGGACTTTCAAGCACCTTCAACAAAAGTATTTATTAAGAAATAACAAATAAAAATTTTTTTATCAAAGTACGATCCTTTGGAACGCAGAACTGCTTCCCTCAGGTAGCTGATCGATCCCACGGCTTTAAAATTCTTCTACTTTTGAGGAAAAGATTCCTTGCAGGTTATATTGCCGTCTGCCCAATACCAATGCCACGCGGGTCTTATACAGGGTGCGCCAAAATTATGGCGACAAGGTATTCAATTCGCCGAGAGAGAAAATGCGGCACTTTCGAGAAACCAACGATGAAACAATGTTGATTAGTCTATTGTGAACTATACACAACATTGAGATTCGAAGATATCTCCATCGGCATCGATATAGACTTTGAGACGCTTCGGGATGGCATCGACGGCGGCACGCAAGTAAGGTGCGTTGAGCTCATCCCACGCCTTTCTTCAAATGATCCACGGGGCGGTGAGGTTTCCAGCAGGCTTTGGCTTCCAGAGCTGGCCAGACCGTGTAATCCATAGGATTCAAATCCGGAGAGTTGGCTGGCCACTCGTGGAAGCTGGTGAATGGCGGAAAGTTGCCTTGGCACCAGTCTTGCAGCATTCTTGCTCTGTGAGCTGGAACTCCTTCCTGTTTGAAGGTACAGGAGGGTGCACGCGGGTCTTCTTGTAGGCCTTAAGTCCCAGTTTACGGAAGATTCTTCTCAACGACGTCTCCATGATGTCCACTTTCCCGACAACCGGCGGACCGAGAGCGCCGGCTTCCTGCGAATTCGTTCACGTACCTTCCTAATGTTGTCCGTAGTTGTCACAGATACGTGTCTTTCCCGTCCGGATCTATCATCCTCGGTTCCCAGGTCTTCTTAGCGTCTGATGAACCTATTCATAATACTTTGATGAACTCCAAGACGGTGGTGAATGTAGTGTGCCGAGAAGCCTTGACGGTAAAGTTCAATGATTTAAGAACGGTGGCACGAACGTTTCACTATTTTGAAAAACGGCTTATTGTTATGTTTGACTGAGGTAGGCATGAACTAATTAACTCAATAAAAACAATAAGAGCACGAAAAAAGCAGACGCTCCGAATAAAAGGTCAAATTGTTTGCGCATGTGCTGTCGCCATAATTTTGGCGCACCCTGTAGTTTTGCACCGAACCGAACTCGAACCACACCTTCACTAGCCTGTCGGGGCTCGTCACACCTCAAACTTGGGTAATTAAACTTTATTTTTAAAATTTTTACATTTAATAAAATCGAGTACATCGGAAAATCGAAAAAATAGGCAAAAATAGGCAACGAATTGACTGGCAACCGGAAAAGGCATACTGTAGAAGACGACCGGCGGAGCAACTGAGACAACTGACTTCCGTGAGCACAACCGGCTCTATTTATGCGGAAACGAGAGGTCGTTCCGTGGTTGGCGTTTGATGAAGCTTCAGACAGAAACATGTTGAAAATTCAAGCCACAGATCAGCCAGTAGATAGCGTTAACTACGGTTACAGAAATGAGTCGTCGTGCGGAGGCTTCTCAGTGGAAGAGGAAAACTGGCAAGGAGTAAGTGAAAAAATAGAGAGAAAAAAAAGATCTACATAGCACAACTGATAGAGGATCGATAGGAAATAGCACCAATTGATAGAGGATTAATTAGAGACAGCATCACTGATAGGAGATTAACGAGAGATTAATAGAGGAATCTCTATACAGGTGCATTTTGACCTGGTCCATATTAATTAATCGTCTTCCAACCAAGAAGTGCTGCAACGAACTAAAAAGGTGGTAGTCACTCGGTGCACGATCTGGGCTGTAAGACAGGTGAGCAAGATGCTCCCGGGCAAGGACTTCGGTTTTTTGAAGCGTCCAATTCGCGACGTCCGATCTGGCCTTGTCTTGCTGAAAGATAATTCCGCTCCTGAAAAGCTGTCTGAACCGATTCTGGCGCAGTTCAGCCTGCGCGCGGCCATGTTGAGAAGAGTAGATTTCAGCATCAATGCTGGAACCGTTCCTGATGATCTCCCAGAAATTAACACCTTCTTGATTCCACCAAACGGAGAGCGCTTCGCGAATCGGACACTTCAAAAAATTGAAGACCTTGGCTGGGAGCGTCTAACTCATCCACCTTACACCCGAGACTGTGCACCGAGTGAGTACCACCTTCTTAGTTCGATGCAGCTCTTCTTGGTTGGAAAACGACTTATTAATGTGGACCAGCTCAAAATGCACCTCCATGGATTCTTGGCCCCAAAAACACAAGAAATCTACAGCCGTGGGATACACCAGCTATCTAGTAAACGGAAAGCACTTCTACGGCCCAAAGGATCTTATTTTGGTTAAAGAATGTCATTTTGTTATTTGTTAATAAATACCATTGTTGAAGATTTTTGAGAGTCCACGAACTTAGTTGCCAATCCAATAGATTTACCCAAAATGCCAACATTCCAAGTGATTTCGCCCAGACAGGAAAATGCGCAACATGTCTATCGACAGAAAGAAACCGTACCCAGATCCTCAACCGCAGTCGTTTCACTTGGCACTTTTGCTGTTTGTAGATCCTCAGGGTCCGCCTGTATTCGTCCATGCTGACAGAAGTATAGCGGCCAAAAGTTAGGTGGCACTCACATCTTGTGAATTGTGCAGCAGCGGCTCTTCTGCACTGTTCCTCTGCGGCATTCCTCAGAAGTTGGAGGACATGCCGCTGCAGCAGGTGATGAACGAATGACTCCCACCGATATATCCTTATCTAAGGCATTAGTACAAATAAGTTCAACCGCGCATAGAATTCTCTAAACAACGGGAAGATTTAGCAGTGAGGCTCCGTGTGATGACAAAGATAGGAGTTCTGAAAACTGTCACAGTCGAATAAGGTTGCGGTGGTATTCAATTTCCGACGTTCAGCGGCCGCCAAACGTCAAGTTAGGAGGGGAGGAGGACCCTAGGTTCACGTCGTTTGACCACGAATCCTCATGGCGCGACATCGGTGACAGGTCCTCTGAACCCGGACGCTTGTGAAACGACGTCTACATCCGTCTTTTGAATCCGTTCCGGACGCCTCACGCCTCGTCCCCTCTTAATGGTTCCCCTTGCTGGCCACCTTTCCCTGGTCCCTCTCATTGTTTCCCCTATCAACCCCCACTTACTGGTCCCTTTTGCTGGTTCCCCGTCGTGGACCACCCTCGAAGTCCTTCGAGCAGCCACCCGCCCCTCTCTTACTGGCTCCCCGTCTTCTGAAGTCGGACGCTTGTGGCACGACGTCTGCTACACGTCTTCCGAACGCCGTCCGGACTCCGGGAACGTGGTCCCCTCTTGGTGGTTCCCTTTTCCAGGTTCCACCTTCTGGTCCTTTTCCTCGTTCCCCTACCGTCCCTATTTCCCCCAACCCCTCACCCCCCCCCCCCCAAATTAACGGGGTGAAGCAAGTGACGAAACGTGCCGGACGCTGCTCATCGGTCAGTTCATGAGGCACCCACTTCGACATCTTCTTCATCTTGCCAATTCCCGCCAAATGCCTTTTTTCGGGCTATAATGTACGCCAAGTTCCTCTGCTAACGTATGTGTGTTCGCCTCCGGATTTGCTTCGACGGCTCTCCTCAAGACTTCATTGTCAAGCAACGACCTACGCCCGCGACCCGGTTTTTCTTCGAGATCAAAATCGTCAGAAGCGAATTTTTCGAAGCAGAGCCTCAGCGTTCGTTCGCAAGCATAGTCTGCTCCAAAGGCGCTGCTAAGGTTACGGATGCCTCTGCCGCAGAATGTCCCAATTTGAATCCGTGCGTGATGACTCGATAGTTACGTTGTTCATGACTTTGCGGAGCCCTGGAAAAGGTCGTCTAAAAAATTAGGCAGACATCGGCATATGTTGTATGAAAGAGCGGGAAAAACCCTATCGAATGGCATGTGTGGCTTTCCTTGATATGGGACGATTTAGGGTAAAAAAAAACTCATTTGTACACACCTGGAACGGAGATGAATTTTGCGGCAGCCTAATATAACCCTGATCCATCATAGTGAGGGAGATTCGGTGAGACCTACCTTAATTTTTTGTGAGTTTTGTCAGTTTAGGTCCTATTTTATTCACTAGAACCCTCTTCGTAAGTTCCAAGTCAATTGGTTACATAATTCTTAGTTCTGTTCCCCTCTACCCCCTGATTCGGATTACATCCTGTCGTGACTCGAGTCCGACATGTCTTCACAGGTCGCCGTCGCTGGGCCGCGCCGGTCAATCGACCTGGTGAAACCTGGTCAAACGCGTCGATCGACACGTCGCCGCCGCCGAAGCTTCCAGAAGCCAGCAGAGACGCAGAGGGTGCGTGCCTCTGTCGTCTCTGACCGGCTGGGTCGCCAGTCCCGCCACCACCGCTCCCGCTGAGCGGCCGGGCTTCATCGTCGCCGTTGCTCCCAAGGGCGAGACCCATCCGTCGATTGGACCCCGACTTCGTCGCCCTCGAGCTATATCTTCCTGGTCGCTCTGGTCGTCAAGTGTCATCGTCGCCGGTAGCCGCCAGCCGTCGTCAGTGAATCGAGGATCCGTCGCCGTCGTCGCCATCATCGCCGGGGGTCGGGGGACGCTTCGACCAACGGAGATTCCTCCGGAGGAAGTCAACATACAAGAGACGCTATCATGTGGGAATGTAAGGTCACATTTAAAAGGGCACGCGGCAATCAAGATCCGCTAAGGGCCTATCGGGTAGGAATAACCGCGTGGCAGTGAAAGCCCACTGGTCGCGAGCCGCGGATCCAATATGCCACAGCTCGGGCCGTAGAGGGGACCTCGGCCTCCACCGATGTACGGGCGGAGGTCCCCCCTGCGGCACGACACATCCCATTACTTACAAAGCTAACAACATTTCACAATAGAGACCGAGGTAAGCTGAAGAGACGGATAGAGAGCACGAGTTCGAACTAAGTACTAGACTACAATTATTTTAGCCTTTGTATTTATTTATTTTGTTGGGCAAACATGAACAATGAAACACATACGAGAAACAACACAGCAGAAGATTTAAGTACTGATTGGCGTTTAGTAAAAAGAAAACAGCTAATGAAAAGGAGACTTAAAAGGAGAGAGAAAAGAGAAAACAGGGGAGAGGAGAAGGATGCCTGGCTGCTGCGAGAATTCAAACAGGAGTAAGTCGTGGCAGACAAGATGTCGGCATGAGTAAAGCTGCCAGTGAAGCCTTGGCGGAGCTCAACATAAGGATGCACCTTAGCAGATGCCTCACGATACTACTACCAGCGGGCAGAATATGCGGTCTAAATTGGGGCGGGTCCTGTTTATAAAGGCTTTTTTAAACTGGTACGCACCCCGAAGACTGCCCTGCGAGGTCGTGAACAACTATTGGCATTCTGCTAAATTCCCAAAACAGTGTAATGCAGTCAGGCGAAAAAACGTATTTACATTGTCACTTGTTGACACGCTCCATTTAGAACACACAGCGCGCGAGGCTATGCAGAGGTAATCAGGAAAGCGAGTTAAAGGAGAGCAAAGGAGTTCAGAATATAATGTCTTCCTTTGGCGAGGATAATCATCGACGAAGCACATTCGTGATGAGATCCACCGGTTACGCATCGGGATGCCGCAGTTGAGATCAGAACTTCCTGAAATCTCCAATGCTAGTCTGCACCATAACGCGCTAGCAACACAGCCATGTAGACCAGTTCCCTTGAACTACTCAACGGCTGATCTTTCTAGAACCATCTATACATCTATATAAGGCGCCGGAAAGGAGCATACCATCGTCATTCGCCAACCACACGCGCTCTGGAGCAACGAGGACAGCCCACCCTATGGTCACGGAGGTGTCGCCACCTACAGAGGGCAATCCGCAAGGAGACGGCGCACCAGTGGAACTCGAACACCAGGCCGATCTACATACGGAGGATACCACGTCTGCGACCACAAAGGACAGGGTTGTTGTATTGTTTGTTGTGTGTGCAATAAAGAGTTCGCAGGATTTTTTTTATTTGTCAGTGCTCCTCCATCTGATCTGCGAACGGGTCCGCTGACGCAGTGACGTCCGCAAGCGCCGAACCTACGGACGAAGTTAAACTTTGAGGCGCTGCCTTGAAGCGGCTGAGACGGGATCACTGCCGTCCGCCTTTCTGTCGGAGTGCAATCCTAGATGGAGGGAGCCACCCGCAAGTTCGCAAGTGCTTCCTTCTGCTTTACCCCATCATCACCAACTTGGAATTACCAGGAGCGCCCTGATGTTCCAGACGGTCACTGGTTCTTGAAGAGTTTCAGAATAGATTTGTGGTGGAGCATATCACCACGTGTAAATATCGACTGCCTACTTCAAGTATGTAAAGGGCGACCTCGGTACCGCAACAACACTGCGAAAGCTCATTCGAAAAAAAATTGCCCAAAACGCATTTTCATGAACTTCTTCTTCTTCAGCGTCTGTCCCGCTTCGTCGCGGGTCCGCTCTTCTGGTGTCAAGACGCCCCCTTTCGCGATCCAGCGCTAGATCAGGGTGGACACGAGCAACCTTCAAGTCCGTATGTAACGTATCAAACCAGTGCCGCTTTTTCCTTCTACTTCGGAGTTAAGGCCTTTCTTGCGGACGTTGTCTTCCTTTCCACGCAGAACGTGACCGTACCATCGCAAGCGAGCTTCGCGCATCTTCTAGGCTATCGGCGCGACACCGAACTTCTGCCGAATGACATCGTTTCGGATGCGGTCCATGCGCGTGACTCCAACCGTCCAGCGCAGCATCTTCGTCTCCATGACGCATAGCCGCGTTTGAGCTTTCTTGTTCTCGAGCCAACACTCAGCGCCGTACATCGCTACCGGCCGGACGACTGCTTTGTAGATGTTCGACTTCAGATGCTCTGGTATCTTCTTGTCGCAGAGCGCTCACGCGTGAGTTCACTTCAACCACCAGTTTGCCGTCAGACGCGACTGCTGATCCCAGGTACTCAAAGACCTCAGTGCGTGGAAGCTCAATACCGTTATCCATGATGGAGCAGGACTCCGTCATTGGGTGCTCGGTCTTCTTCACGTTCAATCTGAGTCCAAACCGCTCCAAGCGATCACGCCAAGGTTGCACATCTCGCTCGAGTTCATCTTTATCTTCCCTAGCGAGTATTACGTCATCAGCATAAAGCAACGACGTAAATCTTTCAAAAATGATGCATAAAAGGCCGTACATTCTCGTCGTAACATTTCGTTAAAAACTTTTAACAAAAAAATGCCGTAAAATGTGGTGAATCGCTGAAGCAATAACTGTTAAATGCACACCCCTGCTCCGAATCGAACGCCTGTCGTTTCGCGTAAATCAACCAGAAACAACTTTATTACTGACATTTATTACAAGTGGAACCACATCCCTTACCGATTATACGTACATATCACATTCAACGATGCACATTCCCATTAGAAGAAGAACAGCAAGAAAACTCTCTCTCTCAAGCATCTCTCTAGCCACCAGCTATCACAGAAAACAGGTGTTAAGAAGGTAAAACTCTTTAAAACGGTAGTCTAGTCTCTTTCGGTTAGATACAGAGCACTACAACGCAGTGGCATCATCGAACTCTTAGCTTACGTACATGCGAGACAAACCCATAGCGGGAAGGGGTGAAGCATAAAACTACTGCCTCGGACGCGAGCCCTTCGCTGGCTCCTTCCGACATTGGAATCAACGCCATCACAAAAACAAGAGCCGTCGTCGTCGACAGGCACCGACGCGGCGGTGTCAGTAGGCGGAGCGACGGACAGATACTCGCTAAGCGATCTACGGCCGTTCCTGAGGTGGATGAACCGACGAGTGGTAGTGATGTGTAGGGACGTACGGCGTCTGATGCTGCGCCTGAAATCACCGCAACTAGTGGAGAGTGCTCGTTTTCCTCAGCGGGAGCTCAAAGATCGTACCGTATCCGTCGTGACTTGACTGAATGCGCTATGAGGTGAAGCGATCAGCGGTACCGAGGGAATCGGCAGTGGATTCGTCGCCGTGTACTGAAATACACCGTGTTGAGACCAATTTCACAACGAACTCGACACTTTTTCAGATCAAATCTGACACCTTTCGCATTTAACAAGATGCTTATCACGTTAAACTGAACGCCTTCCTCAACTTAACTGAACACTGCGCATTTTCCTACCATCATGTGCCAGATTCTCGCTCCGGACAGAACAGAAGCCTGTCAATCTCCACGCAAGACATAATTCTATGTATGGGGTAGGGAGCAAGCAAGAGCATTTTTCGGTTCCGGTATGGGCTAAGTTATAGTCCCGTGGGAGCGTCCGCGGACGATTGTTGTCGACCCGGGATGGTCCGCGGCCTGCACCAGCTGTTTATATTAGGTTGTAACGAAATAAATGGCACTGAACCACTGTAAATTTAAACAGTTAATATCTCGGCTTGTAGGCAAGTTTATTAATCGAAATAAAAACCCTCTGATTCAACACATCTTTGCCAACGTGACACAAGCTTTTTTATTCCAGTAGCACAAAAGTCAGAAGTTCTGGAATTGACGAAATCTTCGAAGGCACTTTCGGCATCCTGTTGGTATTTGAATATTTTCCCTACCAAGAAGTCGCCAAGATGCTTGAAGAAATGGTAGTCCGTTGGGGAGAGGTCGGGAGAAAACGGAGGATGTGGTAGAGTTTCAATGCTCAGCTCATTCAATTTCTGCAACGTCATTCGTGCTACATGGGGGCGAGCAGAAGGAGAACTCGCCTTCGGTTTACCAAGGCCGGCCGGATATCCTTCAACTTTTTCACCATTTCTTCAATTTCAATGCAGTACTTCTCTGCCGTGATGGATTCACCGGGAGGGAGGAAGCTGTGGTGAATAATTCCCAGCGAACACCACCATACTGTCACCATTACTTTCTTTTGGTGCAATTCCGGCTTCGCAAAAACCTTGGGGCTCTCATCGCTGTCCACCCACTGTGCCGATCGTCGCCTGTTGTCGTACATTATCCATTTCTCGTCACAGGTTACGATGCGATCATGAAATGGGTCCGTTTCGTTCCGTCGAAGCAGTGCGGACGAGATCTCATATCGTCGGTTTCTGCTCAGACAGCTCGTGAGGCACCCATCTTTCCAGCTTTTTGGTCTCTCCAATTTCTTTCAGATGCCGGGCAGCTGTGTTGTGACTGACGCCAAGAACCTTCGCTATCTCCCTGGTACCTTTGTGTGGGTCCTCCTCTACCACATCTCTCAGCTTGTCCTCATCAACATCACTATGCCTCCCACGACCTTCATGTTCTTCCAAGCTCTCATCTCCATTCCGGAACTTCTGATACCAACGATACGCCGTCCGAATTGTGGAACATCCTTGACCGAATGCGGCGTTGATCCTCTCGTCCGCCTCCTTAGCTGTAGTGCCCAGCTTGAATTCATACAAGTAAAAAAGTCAATAAAACTCTAAAGTTTTCCCACTTTTACATAGAAAATTTGATACTCTCCGGTAGAGCAAAGTTTGCGCTTCTAAATGATATGCCACATGTTACGGCTTGTTCTTGATCAAACGCGTAAAGACGCGCCAAAAAATGGCGCGAGCCAGTGCCATTTAATTCGTTACAACCTAATAAATTGGGACGCGTTTTCAGAGCTGAACTTGAATCGTTGCCTGAAGGATCAAAATCCATAGCTCAGCTCCTTCAAAAGGAATACAGTGCTCGCAATTTTATTTAAAAATATTCTTTTAGCACCAAAGGGTTTAAATTAAAGGCTTATTTTAAAGGGCAAATAAGTGACAATTCTTGAGTGCTTCACAAGAAGAGACTGCACTACGTCTTCTGTTTATCTGACTGATGGTCTGCAAACGCTGCGCAATGGAGATACGCGTAATCTCTACAATTGTTTCTGCTTCATCGTTGATTGTGCCTGGTAACACAAAGGTGTCGGTTATTCCGTGCCCCTGTGGTTCTTCCACAGACTGAAAGTCGCGATGTGCTGGAGCACTGCATCGCGCTCTCTTCTTGCAGTATACTCCAATACCACCGTTCTTCTGTACTTTAAAATAAGTTTTGAACCAATATTTTTCTCAAAAACAAAAATTTTGTAAGATACCAAGCACCGAATCCCCTTTTCTGGTAGAAGAACTACAGATTTTTCAGGAAGGTCATAAATTTTCAGAAACTTTCGACTTTCTTAGAGACTAGTTCAATGTGTTCGTTTTGATTCCAAAGAAATAATTTCGAAAGTGTCCAATTTGAAGTGAAAACGGAATGAACATCGCCTCGCACTGCTCCGTTGTTTTCTTGGTGTTAGAGCTTTCACGTCAGAGGTGGTTAGTTCTTCTAACCACAAGTATTAAGTTGTCCGGAAATAAATGAGAGTTTTCAACTCAAATATTCAAATTATCATAACTCCGCTCAGAAAAACTTTACCAATCAAAACAATAACCGCTAAAAGAAAAAAGATAAAGGACGGCGTTATTCAATCCCTTTGGGATGCGCCACGCATTCTACTTCTACGAGATGTCGTGGAGGCGAGTTGAATGCGTATATGGCAATGACCTGAGGTGGCCAGCCGATGAACAAGTCAGCGCTTTATCCTTCCCAGACACGTCTGGTACCAATTCGCCGACCCCGGAGGGATGGAAGGCTTGGTTGGCCTGGGCGGGAAATCCGAACCAGGAACCTGGTATCGGGTGCACGCGACCAGCGCCTCCTCCGACTGCGCTCCACGCGCCCAATAACCGTTAGAATCAATAAATCTCTGCTAACGAGAGCCAAGTTTAATAATGCCGGTAGCTTAGAAATCCAGAGTTCTGGACGCGATGAAAGCGTTGAAGGCATTTTTGGCGTCGTCTTTGTTTTTGAAGCATTCCTCCTTCAGGAAGTTCTTCAAATGTTTGAAGAAAAAAAAGATAAACGGTGAGGGACACATTTGGTGAATATGCTGGATGTGGCAGAGTTTCGTTTTCCCATTCGTCCAGTTTTTGGACAGCAACTTTTGAAACGTGCGGAAGCGCGTTGTCATGCAGTAGGATTGTGCCTGTTCGATTGACCAAAACCGATTGTTTTTCAATCAACTTCTGCTGCATCACTTCAATTTCGGGACAGTACTTCTCCGCTGTGATAGTCTCTCCATTCTTCAAGAACTTGTAATGGACTATACCGGCCGCTGTCCACCACACGGTCACCATGGTCTTCTTTGGATGGAGACATGGTTTCGGCACCTCCTCGAGACTCTCATTCTAGTCCAGCCATTGTGCTGAGCGACGATGATTGTCATAAAGGATCCACTTTTCGCCGAAGTCACGATCCTGTCCAAAAAAGGCTCCCTTAGACTGCGCAGCCTTAACGAAACACAGGTGTCGTGGCGCTTCAGCACCTGCCCAGCAGTCAGTTCGTGTGGGATCCATTCATCCAGTTTCTTTACTTTCCACTTAAGCGGCCACTGATAATGCTGCCGTCAACGTCGAAGTACTTTGCTGGCTCTCCACCTGGCTTTGAGCTGGTCGTCGTTAAGGAGTGATGGCGACCTTTACGGACTTTCATCTCCACATCGAAACCTTTCGAACCAGTGGCGAATTGTGCGTTGTATAGCGAAATCCCCCTCAGATACAGCGTCGATGTTACGGGCCGTTTCAGCCGTACTTCACCAAATTTGAACTCGAAGAAGAAAAATTGGCGAAAATTGCGTTCAGAGATCCGAAACGGCAAAGCATAAAATTGGGAAATTTTTTTGCTCTAAACAAAACTTGAAGACATGGTTAAATAGAGCATGTGTTCAACTTTCCAATGGTATAGAGCTCTGCAGGGTATAAAACATACTTTACTGAAAACTACTCCAATAATAACAATTGCAAAACGCTCATTTATTTGCGGACAACCTAATAGAATCGTAAGTCATTACGATACCTTAGGTCTAATCCGAGCGCGGTGAAGACATGCAAGGGCATCGGTTGAGCGCAAAAGTTGAGAGTGAACCTTGCGCCCGAAGTTGATCTCTACTCTCCGGGGACATTGTAGGTTCGTTTAGGACTTCGATTGGAGACCTTATCTTCGGGTCTGACCTAAAAGGGATTCACCAACTACTCGTCGGACAGACGTTTTTCATCGACAGTCTGGAAACCATTGGGAAGCTCTTGCTGCCTAGGTTCCGATCGTTCAATCGACCAGCCTACCTTGATATGCGATTTTGTGTTGTTTTGTGCAAATAAAAATGTTGATGTTCGACGATGTACACCCTGTTTCGAGAAATAGGAGAACCCCTTGTGATTCCTTGGGATCTTTCTAACAGCAGGTTCATGAATGTCTTGGAGGCAAATCGAACACAATCACACGCAATGTCCTGCCGCCGTTTCTACGTGAAACTGAGTCCAGAACCAGCTTCCCAAGCCTATAGCAAAAAGTACAGAGGACGACATTCGTCAATTCCTACGTGTGGCGTACCACACATCCCACTTCCCCGAGATATCGACGGTAGGCGATCCGGAAAAGTGCATTGCCTTGCAGTGGCCACCAATGAACAAGCCAATGTTATATGATTCCCAGAAAAGTCCAACAACAATTCATGGACCTGAGGGGGATAGGAAGTCTTATCGTTAGTGCCAGAGGAAAACCCGAACAAAGAACCTCGATTCACGCCGAGCATGTACACAGCGCCGAGTAAGATTTTTAAAAAAAATTGGCAAAAAACATACCTGGGTAGCGTGCGGAGGACCAGGCGGTGTTGGATATTGAGGAGGAACTGGAAATTAAAATTAACCTCAGGGAAGCAATAATTTTGAGGATTCAATACATTATTTGCACATGAAGCCTATTACTTCCGGCTTCAGATAAATTCCATTAACAAACTCTGACGGCATAAAACCTTGAAGCTCGGCGAAACTAGCAAGGAAGGGTTCCCAACTCAAGGTGAGCCTTTGCGATGCTATTTTGAAAGGATGTAGCACCATGTGAGCGGAGTGAAGAATTACAGGTAGTTTTTGCTGAACTCTTCTTTAAAGGCCGGAAAAATGGGTGTGAAGACGTGTGCGCAACACTGGTCAACCCCTATGACACCCCACGAGATGTGCCTCGGTGGCGCAGTCGGTAGGAGTGCCGCCTCGTATGAGCACACCGGCTGGTTTTTGAGTTCGAATCCGCGTACTGCCAGTACTTCTGCACATGTTAGCTCGTTGTTATTACGCTATCTCTGATCATAGGAGTCAATTTTAGACCATCAATGCTTACAACAAACCAAAGCTGTCTATTTCCGCCTTCCTACGTGCAATTTTTCAACGATGCGTATCTTACAACATAATATCTCTGGAAAGAAAGATTCCTCCCTTGCTCTTCCCTTTTAGTCAATAGCTATGGTACAAAACTATGACACAAGTAAACACAAGCACGTGTCAACCAGCAGCATCTTACAAAAGCCAGTGAGGAACCGTCTCCTCCTTAACAAGGAATGACCACTTCTTCTTCGTTGATTACCTAATCCGTGAGTATAGAGAAGGTTCCTGGGTGAACGTCAACATAACCCGTTCCCACCCACGCATATAACATCGTTGAAAAACTAGCATATATGAAGACGCAAATAGACGGCTTTGGTTTGTTGTAAACATTAAAACTGACTCTTGTGCTTATGAGGTAGGTAATAACAACGAACTAAGATGTGCAGAAATATTGGCAGTATGCGGATGCGAACTCAAAAGCCAGCCGTGCACTCTATGAGGCGGCGCTCCTACCGACTGCGCCATCGAGGCACATTTCGTGGGGTGTCATAGAGGCTGACGAGTGTTCCGCGCACTTCTTCACACCTCTTTTTCCGGCCTTTAAAAAATGCGTTCAGCAAAAACTAACTGTAATCCTGGACTCCGCTCACATGGCCCTAGATCCTGTCAAAACAGCATCGCAAAAGCTCACCATGAGTTGGAAACCTTTCCTTGTAAGACAATCAACCCACCATGCGTGGCGAAAGCCTTCGACAGGTCCGCCTGCGGCATGTATGGCTGGTGCTGCTGCTGAAGGTAGTGCTGATGCTGTGCGTAGGCGGCTGCGGCCGCCGGATTGTAGTTCACCGCGTAGTTCTGGTACTGCTGGTACTGCTGCGGGTAGTACTGTGGTTGTGAGGTCGGCGGGGAAGACGACGCGTCCTGGTAGTGTTGCTGATAGGTCGGATGGGTGTGCTGCTGCTGTTGATGCTGTTGCGGATGGCCTGCGGCTTGAGTAGCAGAATGCGACGATTGAGCCTAAATGCGCTCTGTGGTCGGCAAAATTATGGCTTTTCTCGGAATTCATTAGTTTGCTGGTAAATTAACACGACTTTTTAGCCTCGGGTGGAAATAGCGATCTGGGGCCGGATTCATCAAAGTTACTGCAGTAACTTTAACGGAGAATTGTAAGCGAAAGCTAAGATAACGCGGCTTATCGCTCACTATACCGCTTGATAGGTCGCGTTATCTGAGCTTTCGCTCACAATTCTCCTTAAAGTTACTGCAGTAACTTTGATGAATCCGGCCCCAGAAGGACAACGTGACCAACACCGGGTAACTACACCAAAAAGAATGTGATGAATAGCCAACAAGGGGTCAGATTCATCAACGACTTACATAACATCGGGAAACTCAGATAACGCGGCTTATCGCTCACAATGTCGCTTGATAAGCCGCGCTATCAGAGATTTTGACTGCAATTGTTGATGAATTTGGCCCAGATGACTAGAGCTAATGGCTCAGCGCGAGTCATCAAGCATGTGGCTATATCTAGCTCGAAGCTACACTTACAACGATGAAATTTTCACGGACGAGTTGTCCGGGCGCGCCGATGGGCTTGGGGTGTGGTGCCCATCGTGGAGCGTGGTCTGTGGGCGGAAGAATGCCCCGCACTTCACCACAACCCTACAACCCTTGCTCCGCCCGGATGCCCCGAGCACCCCAACCAAAAATTGCGGTTGCGACCCAACCGCCGAAGCAGTGGGCCCGAAGCTGGGCACTGCGAAAAACCCCTCGTCACTATGCAGTGGCGTATGCGGCGCGGGTTGTCCGAGAATCGCTCTCGCGGCAAAGAAAGCAAAAATCGATACGGTGGCGTTCCACCATGTTGTTGTTGTAGCCCGCCCCGGACAACTCGTCCGTGAAAATTTCATCGCTGTAAGTGTAGCGTCGAGTTTATATCTATTCTTCAGCGAATAAAACACACCTTTTGCGTCGACTGCGGCGACCCTTCAGCGTCTGCAGCTGACGAGGACATGCTGTACTGAGAGGCAGTGCTAAATGGCGGGGATCCGGCTAAAGGCGACGGCGGCGACGCTGGAGAAACCGCGCCCGAATGTACGACGACTTCTGTCTGAAAGGCGGATGATTTTATTGTACCTACCGTCGCAGAGAACTCATCAAAACACTGACACTGTACGACCAATTGCTGAATCATACAGAGAACTGTTAAAACTATAAAGGGTAAATATCGGAATTGATGGCATGCACCACGCATTTTACTTCAACGGCATACCGTGATTAAGTCAAACAACGACTTGCGGTAGCTAGCGACGGTCAAGTCAAAATTTTATCCTCTACAGACAAATCTAGTACTTATTAGGGTGTCCAGAGAGTATCTGCAGAAAACTTCGCAATGTTCCAGATTTTTTCTAGAATGTTCTGAAGATTTCAACATAAGTGCTATATACACTATCCCGCTGTATCTGCGTAGCATATCCAGCTCCGTCTTCCCTGCCTATTTCACTGTACGATGGACAAACTGTCTACCCATAGACACATACTCCTTTACGAGTTTGAATCTGGGAACTCCGCTGCAGAAGCCTGTCGAAACTTGTGTCGTGTATTCGGCTCTGAAGCTCCTTCTGTACGGTCTGTGTATAGCTGGTTCGAACGCTTCAGAAGCGGCAACAGAGTCTCGAACATGAGCCTCGCTCTGGTCAACCGAGAACGATATCCTTCGATGAACTGAGGAAACTGGCGGAGCAGCATCCATATGAAGGTGTGCGTTATTTTGCTGCAGCTCCTGGCTGTTCCCGATCCACTGTGTACAGAGTGCACCAAAATTATGGAGACAAGTTATCCAAAGGGCCGAAAGCGAAAACGCAGCACTTTCGAAAAACCAACGACGAAACAATGTTTATTAGTCTATTGTGAACTATACACAACATTGAGATTAGGATATCTCTCCATCAGTGTCGATACAGGCTTTGAGACGCTTCAGGAAGGCATCGACGGCGGCACGCATCTATGGCGCATCGAGCTCATCCCACGTCTTCTGGAGAGCTTCCTTCAAAGAATCCCCGGAGCGGTGAGGTTTCCCGCAGGCTTTGGCATCCACAACTGCCCAGACGGTGTATTCCATCGAATTCAAATCCGGAGAATTGGCTGACCACTCGTGGAGGCTGATGGAGGCCGGGAAGTTGCCTTTGCATCAGTCCTGCATCATTCCCGTCCTGTGAGCTGGAGCTCCATTCTGTTGGGAGATCCAGGAGCGATTTCCAAAAAAGACACTAGCCCAAGGTAACAGTTCGTCCTTCAGAAGGTTTAAATAGTTCTCCCTGATCTCCATTTCTCGCGACATCCGGTGGACCGAGCGCGCCGGGCACCTTAGAATTCGTTCACATATCTTGACAATGTTTTCCGTAGTTGCCACATAAACGTGTCTTTTTCGCCCGTATCCTATCATCCTTGGTTCTTCGTAATGTCTGAAGGATCTATATAGAATACTTCGATGGAGTCCAAGACGCTGGTGAATGTCGCGTGCCGAGAAGCCTTGACGGTAAACTTCAATGATTGAAGCACGGTGGCAAGAACGCCTCACAATCTTGAAGAACAACTTATCTTTATGCTTGATTGAGATAAACATAAACAAATTGATGCAGTAGAAACAATAAAAGCACAGAAAAAAGCAGACGCTCCGAATAGGAAGTCAAATTGTTCGTGCATGTGCTGCCGCCATAATTTTGGCGCACCCTGTACAATGGACTGCGATCTCTTGGAATGGTTAAAAAGCTCGGTCAGTGGCTCCCACACGAACTGACCGACGACAACCGTCGAAGACCACCTGGACATATGCACTCAGCTGCCTCCCGAAGTCGCACTTTGAACTGGCTGGACACCTTCGTCACAGGAGACGAAAAATGGGTCCTCCACGTCACCACGCTCGTAAACGTGCGTGGTGCCAACGCGATGAAGTGCCGAAATCTTTCGTCAAAGGTGAAATTCATGCGAGGAAAGTCGTGCCGAGCGTCTGGTGGGGAGATTATGGGATCTACCATTTCGAGCTGCTGCCTGACACTGCCGAGGTCTACGCTACCCAACTGCAGAGACTGGAAGACAAGATGCGCAGGGAACAGCCTAGGCTCGACAAAGTTCGCTTGCTGCACGATAACGCGCGCCCACACATCGCGAAGACGACTTCTTAGAGGATTCTGGAACTCGGATGGGAAGTTCTCCCGCACCCGCCGTACAGTCCAAATCTGGACCTAGCCACCCCGAAAATGACCTCCGAGCTTTTTCGCCTCCAAGTCGCCGGATTTCTACGCCAGAGGAATTCGAAGTCTTATGGAACGTTGGCGGAGGGTAGTCGATGTTGACCGAAATTATTTGGTTGATTAAGAAAATGTCGATAAAAATTGTGTTATTTTGAAAAAATTGTCGTATTTCTGCAGATACTTTCTGGACACCCTAAAAGCTATGGTCAAGATGGTCCATGGGAAACTTCATTTGTTACTGTTTTTCATATCTAGCACAACTACAAATAAAATAGTAGAAATAATCAGCGCGCAGAAGAAATGCGCGCTGTTCCACGCGGCAGTCACCTGAAATTCGCGTGTCGTGAAAGGGTTAACGATACAACAAAAACAACTGTAACGAACACACATATCTTGACTTTGATGGTTCATGTAAGTGGCATTTACACTACCAATCAAATAAAAGTTGCAGCAAACTTTTTGAGAGCTTTTTAACGTGATCTGATCTTTTAATGCGCTATATGCTTGCTCCTTTGCCGGGCTTAAGACAAATTTCAGCCTCCTTTAATTAATTTTTTCTCTGAGGACAACAATTTTAAATTCTCTAAAATTTCACTTTAATTTTAATCTAATTTCTCTTAAAAATGACAATTTTAAGAAACTATTACACTTATTGGGGCAGGTAAACTAAAGTTTTTTGGATCTATCCTAGTCCGGGGGGGGGGGGGGACCACATAAGTAAATAGTGTTATATAACAAATCCACTTGAGACTTACCGAGCGGCCTCCACGGAACGACATGGGACCTAGACAAGTAAAATCACGAAGAAAAAACGAAAAAGTTACATTTGTTGCGGTTGTAAGAAGGCAAAGTTGTCTGCCCTCCTCACCATGCTAGATCCTGGTTATGACATGTCAGGCGGCGGTCAGCACGCGGTATGCGCCCTCCACACCATGTTAGATCCTGGTTATAACATGTCAGCCGGCGGTCAGCACGCGGCATGCCTCCATTCCGTCGCTCTTTGCCCACCGAGACGGTTGTAAACCGCGGCGATTTTTTTTTTGTTTGTTCGTTCGTCTTTGGTTTCTTTTAGGTTCAAACTCGTTCTCTAGGAACTGATCGGTAAGTCTCAGTTCATTTTGTTACCTACTTTTTAGGTATGTGCCCCCCCCCCCCCGGACTCGGATAGATCCAGTTTTTTTAAAGCTATGCCAAATTTTCCTTGAAAAAAATTATTCTAACCATCTTATTGATTCTGTAGTCTAACCCTCCTGAAGGTCATTTCGATTTAGAAGAGTTCGCTTTGATTTCAAAAGTCCTAGGGTAGCTAAGGAGAGTGCCGAGTTTGATGTGAAAAGTGTCCAATTCGACGTGAAAGTGATGTGCGTCCAAGGTAGCTCATCGACATCTCACAGAAGCGTAACGTATCTACAGAAGGTCTCTCTCATGCTGAGAATTCTGAAGTGTTCTACTATGTCGCACGACGTGATGGATTGTTTTACTCGGCTGATGGTTCCATTTACATGTGTTACTGCAATTCTAAACGTGTTTTGTTTATAAATTTTTTACACTAGAATCTTGCCTACGCCCTGAACAAATAAATAAATAGATAAATAAAATGTGTATGTGATTCTCCAGACAGACTGGCTAACGTCGACCTTTATTCATTAACCTTTAATAGGAATTTGGCTAGAATGAACCCGCTTGCAATCCATAAGAAAATCAAATCTCTCCAAATTGCCGACATCAGTGCTTGCTTCTCTGCAATTGTTTTTCATCATAAAATCAGAACGTGCCTGTGAAGAATGACCGGCTTCAACCCTATTCACATCCATGACACACCAGATCACTCTTGGTACACGAGATTTGGGATGCAAATGCAAATCACCGAAGTCTTTAAAAACAGGACACCCTTGCAAGAGAGATCACCCGCCCTCTGTGCCCCCAGAGCGAATTCGAAGAATTGGGTCATTCTGATACAAGATAGAGATTGACGTCGGCATCTACTAGCACGTTCCGATTCGACGAGACCAGAATGAACTTCTCTTGAAGTCCAAATCTCCCCACCTTAGATACTTGTAAGCACCACAGGGATCTGACAGCAGCTACCCTCCACTTTTTGACAGTTACTTATTTCCACGGATCTCCCTCGATAGAGAGCCTTCGGGCTCTCTTGTTAAGAGGGATCTCGGGCCGCTTGTCGCAGGGCCACGTGGCGCGTCCCCGGGTGGTGGATAGGGGAATTAAACGCGAACCAAATGCGACCGTGTACTGCCCAGAGACGCAGGTGGGATGCAGGGGATGGACTCCTTGCTCCTGCTGTGTCGGGTCGATGCGTTCCTTGTGCGTGGGACCGGCATGTTCGTGCACAGTGTGCGTGGATGTGTCCGTGACTGTGCGGATTGTAACTGTGTCGGCTCGGCCAAAAGCTTGCACTCGGTAGACTGGGAGTACATGTAAGGCGATTCGAGGCCGCCTTAAGTCTCGCCCCGTCCCTTCGGGCAGTCTGGCTGGCTGCCCGGAGTTCTTCGCCCGCACGACAGAGCCTGACTAGCTACCCGTGTTGTATTCCAGTCAAACACAGCAGCACTAAAGGGCCTCATTCCCCTGACCCCGAAAGAGCCCCCATTTCTGCAGCGATGGGAAGGACGAGTACGGAGAGGCTGCTAAAATCTCAGGGCCTAACCAGGCTGCGCAAATTGAGAAGGACTAGGATGACGATCTGTACTTACAATGCCCGCACACTTGCATCGGAAGCATCCGTCGAGGACCTGATGATGCAAGCCAGGAAGATCAAGTACGACGACATCGGACTGACCGAGACGAGAAGACACCACCCCCTACACGCCGCCTACGACTCCGGAGAAGAACTGTTCCTCGGAACATGCGACAGCAGGGGAGTAGGCGGCGTTGGTGTCCTCGTCAACACGCACTTGGCCATGAACATCGATTCGTACGAGTCTCTGACAAGCCGAATCGGACGTCTGCGACTGAAGCGATGTGGCTCCGTGCCAGCCTTGACTGTGTTCGTCGCGTATGCCCCAACATCCGACTACGACGACGAAGACGTCGAGGCCTTCTACGTGGAGCTGGAGAAGTTCTATAAGGAAGATCACACCTTCTACAAGGTGATCGTCGGCGACTTCAACGCCAAGATCGGGCCACGAAGGTCGCCGGAAGAACTTCACATCGGAACCCACGGTTTGGAGTGGAACGAGCAAGGTGAAAGGCTGTCTGAGTTTATCATGTCGACCAAGACCATCCATGGAAACTCGCAGTTCCAGAAGCCTCCCTCCCTACGATGGACCTGGGAATCCCCCGGTGGCCAGTTCCACAACGAGATCGACCACATCATCTTCAATCGCAAGTATTGCCTGACCGATGTCTCCGTTGTCCCCAAGTTCTACACGGGATCGGACCACCGCCTCCTTCGCGCGAGGTTCCGCTTTTCGCGTCAAGGAGAGAAGGCCGCGAAGTTCAAGAAGAGGAGTCCCAGAACGACCATCAACTGGGATCTCTACACCTCTCTTGCCGGCCTTTGGGAAGATGCCGTCATGGACAACGTCGACGAGGAATACGATCGCTTCGTGCACCATCTCCACGATAGTGCTAAGGGAGCCGAGAGCTTGAAGACCACCAAGAGACGCCTGTCTCCGGAAACTCTCGAGCTGATACGCCAGCGTGGAGCAGCACGAGCGTCAGGCAACTATCAACTGACGTCCGAGCTTGCAAAGCTATGCAGAGCGGCGATAAAGGAAGATCTGAAGGAGAGAAGGGCGGAAGTGTTGGCCGAAGCAGCAGAGGCAGGGCTGAGCATCCGCAATGCCCGCCGGAACTTCGCCAACTTCAAGACCAAGATGACCGCTCTCCGACGTCTTGACGGAACCGTCACCTCTTCCAGAAGGACCATGGAGAAAGTCATCCACGACTTCTACTCCGATCTCTTCGATAGCCACGTCCACCTGCCCCTACGCCATCTTCCGCAGGATGGATACGTCATCCCCTCTGTTCTCCCTTCCGAGATCCGACACGCCATCTCGTCGGTGAAGAAACGTACAGCACCCGGTCCTGACAGGATCAGAGCTGAACACCTGAAGAACCTCCCGCCAGCGCTCATCAACACCTTGGCGCAGCTCTTCACACGCTACCTGTCCGAATGCAAGGTTCCATCTCAGTGGAAGACCAGTAAGACCGTCTTGCTGTACAAGAAGGGAGACGTGCACGACATTGGCAACTATCGCCCGATCTGCCTGTTGTCCGTAGTCTACAAGCTGTTCACTCGAGTCATCCTGAATAGGATTAGTAGAACGCTGGACGAAGGACAGCCATGCGAACAAGCAGGATTTCGGAGAGGATTCAGCACGATCGACCACATACACACCATTACGAAGCTCATCGAAGTGTCGCGAGAGTACAGGCTGCCGCTGTACCTTACTTTCATCGACCTGAAGAAGGCATTCGACTCCGTCGAGACTGAAGCGGTCATGGAAGCCCTGCTCACCCAGGGCGTTCCTACTCAGTACATCAGAGTCCTTCGAGAGCTGTACAGTGGATTCACGACCAAGATCTCACCATTCTACAACGACATCGTCATTGACGTGAAGAGAGGGGTTCGACAAGGGGATACCATATCCCCGAAGCTCTTCAGCGCCACCCTCGAAAACGTCATGCGCGAACTAGAATGGGATGACATGGGAGTGAAGGTCGACGGCCGGCAACTGCACCATCTTCGCTTCGCTGACGACATCGTGCTCATAACACCGAGCATCAGTCAGGCGGAGCGAATGCTGGCAGACTTCGATCGTGTATGTGGAAGCGTTGGACTGCAGCTGAATCTTACGAAGACGATGTTCATGAAGAACGGATGGGTTTCTGATGCCCCATTCTCGCTCAACGGAACGAACATCTCCGAATGCTCCAGCTATGTGTATCTGGGTCGCGAAGTCAACATGGCCAACGACCTAGCACCAGAGCTGAGCAGGAGGAAACGAGCGGCTTGGGGAGCTTTCAAGAGCGTCGAAGAAGTCGTGAAGAAAACGAAGAACGTCCGACTCCGTGCCCACCTATTCGACTCCACTGTTCTTCCTGCCCTAACATACGCCTCAGAGACCTGGGCTATACGAAAGCAGGATGAACACGCGATCAGCGTCGCGCAGCGTGGAATCGAGAGGACGATGCTCGGAGTGACACGACTCACGCAAGTGAGAGAAGGCCTCCGGAGTTCCGAGCTTCGCCGACGTTCGAAGATCAGAGACGCTGTCGCATGGGCCAAGTCGTCGAAAATTAGGTGGGCCGGCCACGTAATGCGCTTCGCAGACACCCGCTGGACGAGAGCCGTCACAGACTGGATTCCGCGGGATGTCAAAAGAACACCAGGACGCCCACCAACGCGTTGGTCAGACTTCTTCGTGAAAGCCCTGAACGACCGATATGACGCTCTTCGTGTCCCTCGAGCGAGGAGGATCCATTGGACCACTCTGGCACGCGACAGGGACGAATGGAGACGCTGCTGGCGCCCGCTCGAGCAAGTCGATGATCAACGGGACGACAGGTGATACAGGTGATACTTATTTCCGTTTATACTTCAAACTTAAATTCAGCGTGTCCTTCATGGGCGCATAAATAAATAAATAAATAAATAAATAAAACGCTGAGCAGAGCGATGTATGGCGCCAATATCGATCACATGCGCCACCTAATCGATATTGGCAACCCTTATAGCGTCGAGTCGCCATGCGGCTGAAGTATAAACCTCTCTTCAGAGAAACCACTAAAGAACAGAAATCGACATGAAGCTGGAGCAATTCTTAGACTCAAAAGATACGCTCCCCTAGTAGTGCTGACAAGAAATTCTTGTTCAGATACCCCTGTTTGGACTGCCAAACAAAAACATCTGTAAACCGAATGAACATGGAAACAGCCACTTTCTTCGCAACTAACGGACAAATAACTGCAACCCTGCTAGTGCAACATCAGTCACTTTATGAAGCCAGAAGAACGGCCCAAAGACCTTCCGCCCTTGATTAGCGAGTAGAAACTCACCAATTCGGGGATATTTACAGGAGCAGTAGGCGGCGCTGCGGCAAAGCTAGACGGTGCCGGATGAGGTGCAGCTTCTTCTTGGTCCGATTGTACGTGCTGCTGCTGGTGGTGGTGGTCCGACGATGATGCGACCGTCGATAGCGGCGAAGAGTCGACGGCGGTGGTGGTGGTGGCCGGTGCAGCGCTAGCTGCAGCTTGCGATGCCGGTGTCGTTGCGAACGGTAACGATTCCTTTAATGGGCCACGTTTAATTGAACTGCGGAACACTAACAGAAGGGGATATCAA
The DNA here is from genome assembly GCA_947359475.1 of Heligmosomoides polygyrus bakeri. Taxonomy (NCBI): domain Eukaryota; kingdom Metazoa; phylum Nematoda; class Chromadorea; order Rhabditida; family Heligmosomidae; genus Heligmosomoides; species Heligmosomoides polygyrus. Next base: position 16,320,180 of record OX375867.1, read on the forward strand.
GGGCAAACCTCAGCAGACGACGGAATCGCCGGCGCGATCTGAACCCGCGATCCTCCTATCCGACTTGCCGACGCCACCGATGTTAGCGATTTCGCTTCCGGCTGCGCTCTGACCAGGAATCGGTTAATTATAGTGGACTAGGTGGTACCTACCAAGCACCATGAATGCAAAAAAGTTGTGTGCACCATTCCCCCGGGGAGCATTGCGAAACGAGCAAGCAAGTTCTGCTCGCTAAACTATCCGAATTTAATTGGGAATGAGCGGAGGATTAATGAAGCCCAACGCCAGAGAAGTGGCTCCTATTCATGGAATATCAACAAGAAAGACGTGACAATGACACGTGATGAAGCAGCCTTCGTCTAAGCAGTCCAGCTGTCTTACTCTTACTCACGGTGCGACTGGAGGTGGAGTCTCAGGCAGAGTGTCGCGAATCAGCTGCGGCAGTACATTGCCCATCCGGCTGACGGTCATCTGATGCAGCCCGGGCACCGAGGAGAACAGCCCTGTGCTGCCCATCACCAACAACATGTTCTTCAGCGATTCCGGCACCGCCTGATTGATCAGTTTTACTATGGATATCTTCATATAGCAGGTCAAATCATACCTCATTCAGATTTCCACAGCTATCTATCCGCAGGTAGCCTTCCATGAAGTCCAGTAATCTCAACCACAGGCTAGGGAACGATGGCAACGTTGATAACGCGCTAAATTTCACGAATTGGGGAGGAAGGAAGCCACAAGAGGCGATGCTTTCCTCACATACATCTAGCTAAAGCCTTGAATAACTCACTTGAGGTGATTCAGCAGTGTCTTCGCCACAATCTGCATCGCACGCACCCTTGTATCCTCCATTCCTATTGGATCCATAGCCGAGAACACGTCGAGAAGCTTGCCCAAGAGTGGGAACAAGACCTAAACACATAGCTGGTCATTTTTTCAACCAAAAACCATCTGTTCTTAAAAGGAACAATTTGGATGTGAATATGACTCTGTCCCCTGCCAACGCGAACGGTTATCCCCTCTGAGAGGCAGTTTTTTAGGTCTATTTCAGGTCTAATCCCACTAAATGAAGGCAAACTTCAAGCAAAACAGCAAGCTAGGCTTCGGAATAAAAACAGAATAAAAGTGGAGCTCTGATGTAAAAGCAGCAGGGCTCCGTTTTCATTCCGTTTTGCGCGTATACCGAATGATTTTGTTCGGTTCTGCGCTCGCAGAATGAAAAAGGTTCTTTATACGTTTATGACCGCTTCTCTATAAGAGCCAAGAAGAGAGAAAATATACAAAAAATAAAATAAACATGACATAATAACTAATAAGATAATGAAAAGTGACGTAATCCTACTATATATAATCGGTTAATGTCACGTGCTCGTCACGGGGAGGGGGACTGAAGCCATGAGATGCCTACGACAGTGCGGCGTATGCCAGCCGGGCTTTATTGAGCTTAATCATGGGCGATTGCCGGCAAATTTATAACCTTGGCGGCGGTTCACCCAAATTTACAAATTCACGGGCAACACGTCAGGGTATGAACGGGGACCAAGTGCGGAGCGTAGAGAATCAAAAGACGTGCCCTAGACGTCGTTCAACGTGCGTCAAGATTCAGAAGACGTGCTGAGAGCGTCGTCCAAAGTGCGTCAAGATTCAGAAGACGTGCTGAAGACGTCCAACTTGCATAGGGATTCCGAGTTAGGGAGACCAGTGAAGAAGGGAGCAGCAAAGGGAGACCTCTAGGGGGTGGGGAAGGGAACGTATGGTCAATAGATAATAAATAAAATGCGGAATTTACGTCAGAAAATCGAGGTCAAGTCAACCGCCACCGGTTCACTATGTCGATACCTGCTTCCTTCAAAGTTGTGCTCCTCCGTCAGCGCGAAACGGCTAATGTATGCGCTTGGAGGGCAGAATCCACTTATTTCCGGGCGAAATTGATGGACGTCAATAATTGCACTTCTATTGGTAGCGAAAAGCTGCGTCAGTCGCTTTCGCTCAGGGAATCTGTATACCAGTGTTCAAGCAAGAATTTGTCCTTCATTTCTTCTCAACTGAAGAAACTTGGTTCCTTTGCCTTTAAGAAACTACTACCGATTCAGTACGTTTCAAGTTCTCTCATCTTGAAACCTTGGCATTTTCGTTGTACATGTCTTGTCTGTTCTTTGCCAATGATGCTTTTAGGTGAAATACTTATTTATGGCCCAACGCTTCGACCCCCCCCCCTTCGGAGGCCTAAAAATGGTTCGAGATATTAGACTTGTACGTTACCCAATCAAACACCCCACCCGCGCTATCATTTTGACCTAGAGTCAAGAGCAAAATAGCACAATAGCCGCCCTGCAAGCTGAAATGACCAGGGGGACAGCTATGGCAATGGGATGACGGCATAGTCAGTCCCAGTCGCTACTGGTCATCGACTAACTCTGGGTGGTAGCGCAATCGCTACTCGCCAATTCTGGTGAGTTTGCTCGACAACTCGGAGTTTCGTATTGTGCCCTTGACTCTAGGTCAAAATGCTGGCGCGGGTGGAGATAAGGTAAAGTACCAGTCTTATGTCTGGAGCCATTTCTGGGCCTCTGAAGACGACGACAGGGTCGAAACGTTAGTCCACAAATAAATATTTTACCTAAAAACCTCGCTGGCAAAGAACAGACGTGACATACTACCGATTCAGTTCGCTAGAAGACTTCTAAATCTTTTTCGAATAGCATCCGACCACTTCTTGCAGCGCACTTATCAAGACGTCACTATGACAAGCCTGAAGTGAAAGCATCTGCGAAAAGGATGAAGAACAAAGAACGGCTTTAGTCACCCAATTTTAGGATGCGCCATGCATTCTACTTGAACCGGATGTTGTGACGGCAATATAAATGCGTATTTCACGTACAGAATACTTGCGGCGCCAATCCATCGATCTCGGAGGGATGTAAGGCTCGGTCGGTCTTGATGAGATACGAACCAAAACGCCTGATTCGGAGTTTACGCGATAGCCGGGCACCTCCGAGTGCTCTGGCACGCGCCAGAGTGTGTCTGTTACCCACCGTTTATACTTAAAGCCTTGGGGGCTGAACGACTAGAATTGTTGATATCGATTAGTTTAGGCTTAGGTTGATACCGAGGTGAAGAGAACGTATCGAATAAAACGATAAGTAAAACATATTTTGTGCACGGTGTGAATAAAAAGCTTGTAATTACCATAAAAGCAATGCTGAAGAAGCACACTCACCTCTCCAAAGCACGACTCCCACTCGGCTGCTCCCAAGTTCACCATATTCGTCGGCAAGAAGGCTCGCTGAAAGTGCTGTTCTATTGGAAAGCAGTCTAGTACCAAGTTCAACTTCAAGCTACGGTCATTCTGTGGCTTCTCAGGAGTCGTCCATTTTGAATCAGAAATATCAATGAAAAAGTCAATCACTAAATCAAAAACCAATACAATGTGGTGATCACTGTTCTTCCTAACCTGCAAATGCGTGAGCGCAGCCGCCCTCACCAGTCGACGACAGTCGCATCCAAGTCTGGCGATTGCCTGCAGGAGCGGCCGCCACACGGTGCACCAAACATGCGGTATCGATGCGTCAACCTGGAAATCAAACGCTTTCGCATCTACCTATAAGAACCCGTTCAGATCTATGTGGACAGGAACAACACCCACATCCGGCTGAGTTTTTGCCCACTGTGCAAGAATACCTGGCGCCAAACAGTGCAATGTAGAGCATAGATCGAGCAACTGGAGGGAAACCTAGAATTCTGACAATAGAGGTCTTAGGACCACAGTGAAGGAAATCTCAAGATTGACCTGTTGATAGCTGGCCGTAAGCTGCTGTTCTTCGCGTCTAACTTCGCTCTCATCCACACCAACATCGGTCGTAAGCTCTTTCTGGAATAAGACCTTGACATCTGGAGGTTGAAGACCAGTTGGAAGCATGCTCTTCGCAATTTCTAAACCAATTTTAGTTCGATATTAAAGCCTATGATAAGTCTTCGCCGTTTTTTTTTCAACGATTCACTGCAGATTTCGCCGGCGGTCTCTTGCATAGTGCTGCATAGCTTTCGGAAGAGAATGATTTGCTCTATCAGAACATCTATTGCATTTCTTTTTTCATCATGAATTTTGTCAATTTTTAGGTCGTTGAAGTGAAAAGTGAAAAAGTAGCCATTTGCGCGCTTGTTCTCTCCGCTTAGGTTTGTAATTTTTTTGCGCAGTTTTTTACAGCACTTGGAAGACAATGTTCTGTACTACAAGAATATGTGTTGGTCCTATTTTCTCACTTGCCCTTTATTGATTTTTAGGTCATCAAATTGGGACGTCCGACTTTTTCAATTGTTGATATTCGACAGAAATCAACGTGAGCCAATAAACGCGACACAAATTCTTACTGAGTAAGACATTCTCTTCCAAGCGACATATGACACCAAGCAAAAAAGTCCAACCACAGAACCGGAGTTTTGGTAAAAATTCGGACGGAGAAGTCGGAATTCCCAATTTGATGGCCTAAAAATTAATAAGGGAGAAGTGAGAAAATAGGACCAACACATATTCTTGTAGTACAGAACATTGTTTTCCAAATGCTGTAAAAACTGCGCAAAAAATTACAAACCTAAGCGGAGAAAACACGTGCGCGAGTGGCTACTTTTCACTTTTCACTTCAACGACCTAAAAATTGACAAGATTCATGATGAAAAAAGAAACGCAATCCATGTTCTGATAGAGCAAATCATTCTCTTTCGAAAGCTATGCAGCGCTGTGCAAGATACCGCCGGCGAAATCTGCAGTGAATCGTTGAAAAAAACGGCGGGGACTTATGGGACAACTCAATAGATGGTTAGCATACCAGGGATCTGCGTCGCCGTCATTGCAAAAAACAAAGAACCCTTTCCAAAAGTCTATTCAGCTTCGTACTGAAGAGCGGTGTACCAGATGTACAGGCTTTTTTTTCTGGCAAGCGGACTATACCATGGCTTCCACGGCAATAAACAGCGCTTTGGTGCAAAAAAGGGCAACGCTACAGAAAACCCAGTAAGTGAGCTCTTCCATTTATCGAGTTTTTCAAATCTTCAGCATTTCAGACATACTAAGATGGTGATTCTGACAGGAATTCTGATAGGAGCATGTGCTACGTCTTGTCGAGAGATCAACATGCACACCCAGTAGATAGGTGGCCAGGGTTCATGATCAAATTTTTCATGGGTAATGAGATTTGGGCGCGTGTAACGCAGTCGGAGGAAGCGCCGACTGTCGCCTGCACCCGATACCAGGTCTCTGGTTAGGACTTCCCGCCCAGGCCAACCAAGCCTTCCATCCCTCCGGGGTCGGTGAATTGGTACCAGAATTGTCTGGGAAGGTGAAGCGCTGACTTTTTCATCGGCTGGCCACCGCAAGTCATTGTACGGCCAAATACTCATTCAAATCGCCTCCATGATATCCCGCAGAAGTAGAATGCGTGGCGCATCCCAAAAGGGATTGAATAACGCCGTCCTTTATCCTTATCCTTAATGAGATTTGGACGAATTATCTGTCAGTCGTCCCTGCTCGTGACAAAAAGCCCAATGAATCTTCCTTGCCAGAAGAATATCACGGAGTCGAAATCCTTCAACCCTCACCATTTTGAGCGAACCGCTGCATGGACTCTCCCTGTTATCCGACCTCTCGAAGAAATACATCAAACATTCCCAACGCTCCTTTTAAAGTTTCCATTTCTGTATGCCCGAAACGGTTTAGACATTTTGAGCTCGAGAAACACAACCAAAACGTATCTGTTCTGTGGGCTTCTTCCAAAGAACCCGACACGAGATACACACACAGGCATGATTGGAACCCACACCCACCTTTCCAGGCTTGCCCATCGTCTTCGTTCTCTTCATGCGATCTTCGACTTGACTTCGGAGTCGATTCTGAGCTTCTCCGCTTATCGGTCCCGCTGCGTATCTGAATCGACGGGAAACTGGATGGGCTCTGTGCTATAACCAAGTCAAAATGGATGAGAACCCACCTTCCACCGTCCAGACTGGCCTCCACCATTGTTCGAAGACACGACACACATGACTCGAAGTTGTCGGGAGTTACATGGATGGCGTCGCGTAGCAGGAACGACAGCGTGTCACAGACCTGGAGCTTCCTTTGTAAGTATAAGTTATTCATGCATTGCATCAGATCTAGGAAGGTTTGGCGGCGAGATTCAAGGAAAAGTTCATTTTTGCATACTGAAGCTGGATATGAGAACAACTACTGGAAGAGAACACGCTCACACAGGACCAAAACCTCACTAAAACATGCCCGAACCGATGACTTAATACGTTCTCATGCTTGAAACGACCGTCACCAAGGCTATAAGCTGTTAGAAGAACACCTGGGGTCGGAATCATCAACGACTTACAGAGATTTAACGGAGAAATTACAGCAGAAATTCCGGAGAAAACGCGACTTAACGCGAATTATCAACAAGCGATATGGTGAAATATTGGCGTTATCAGGAATTTCGGTTGTAATTTCCCCGTTAAATCTCTGTAAGTCGTTGATGAATCTGGCCCCTGGTTGCCTAGTTAACCGGTATGCAGTTTGAGTCCGGCCTGATACTATGATCACAACCATATATCCTTGTGACTGAATAATTCCAACCAATCCGAACAAATTTGTTCGCCTAGGCTTATTTTTCACTCACTTTTAGGAACGAGGCCGGTTCATGTCTTCCCAGATTCGATCGCAGCACCAGTGAGCCTCGAAAGAAACCGCAGGCTCTGGCAGCGTTTCCTCCCAGGGATCTCAGAGCGTCCTCCGTAGCACGACGAGCATCACGATGATCGAGATGGATCCACTCGCGGCTTTGATTCAGCGACACAGCACTGTCCGCATCTGCACCAGCACTCATCGACCCACCTGACTCAGCTGAATTTTAGATTTGAAGAACTCGGCCGAACAGAGGTGGCAAGAGGTAGTTGTACCCATTTTTGGATCATCCGACGTGTAGCCTCGGTCGTCGGTTTGAGGTCGCGTCGACATCGCCTCTCCGTCAGAAAACGCCTGTCTCTCGGTAGCCGTGGAGGTCTCGGGCTGCAAGGGAAGTACTTATGCACAATAAACTAAGGAATGTCTAGATGGTACTACGCCATGTCCGACCAAAAACCTTCAGAAAGACCCGCAGGGATCAGATTCTGAAGCATAACCAAGTTTTGGGCTAATTTTGGTGGACTATCTTGACATTTTACCCATATATTGACTAATTCTTATCCTATTTTCACGTCAAATTGGACACCTCTCAAATTAAACTGGAGATCTCCTATGCCAGCTTCACATTTTTGAAAACTAATCAAACAGCTTCCAAAACAAAGCGAGCGCTTTTCAGAATAAAGAAGAGACTTTCCAAGGAAGTGAAATTCATTTTTTGTCCATGTAAAATCTAATAATATTTTCTTTGAAACTTTTAAAATCACATGTTACAGTAAGTGAATATACTGACCGAAATTTTATAGAATTGTTGTTGTTTGAAGAAACATTGCGGATAAGGACTTGACTTTAAGCGCAGGAAGGCAATTTTTAGCGTATGAAGAAGAGATCACGCCACGCACACGTCTAATACGTTGCGCTATTCATTTTATACATATGTAAATGCTTCCTGCTTCAAGCGGCGAAGAATATGTGTGTCTTCTACAACTGTTTTAATGCACTATTGAGAAGGGTGTAACCTCATGAATTTAACAGAATTTTTCTGTCAATCAATGGAAAACCACAACATCTTGAAAGAGTGCATGCCGCAATCTCTTTTTTCAGCACCAAAAAATTCTGCTTTCTATATCATACCTAAAACAAGCTTTAAACCATAATTTTTCCTAATTGCTTTAATCAATCCTTAAACCATCATTGTTTTCTTTAAATACTAAATTTTATAAAATTTCAAAAGTGTGTTCCCCTACTGGAGCCAGTGAAACAAACAAAATCGAAGAAAGTTGGACAAAAAATGGAGATTCTCTAGATTAATCTGGAACGCGACCATTTTGATTTTAAAGATGTTCAGCTGGATTTCAAAAGCGTCGAGACCACTTACAAGGGGAGGATACTGGATGACCATGGACTTTGAGATGAGATGTATACCACGGGATGCGGCTTCGAACACTGATTCCAAATATGTGATCCGTTTCCGCTGTGCGCATCTGTGAACGGAGTCACCGACCATTTTCAGCTTGACTCCTTAGCCCTCTAGCTGCACGTAGAGCGGGCCAGTTACAAGAGATCGAACTCAAGTAGGGTGGAAATAGAGCAGAGGTGGCGCAGGGGATAGAGAAACGGGCTGGTGAGACGGGTGGTTCGTGGTTCGACTCTACTGTGGTGCAGGATTTTCGCACTTCTCAAAAAATCTCCCACGATCAACCTAAACTCTCTATGTCAAATCGCAACGGAAAAGTCACCAGTTTCGTTGGTACTATTGTTGCTCTTAAGCAGCTGCACTGATGTATTTTTTAACCGCTGCAGTCACTGCCGACAGCCGTTAAGTTTAAAACATTTCGTAGTGCTATTTCACAGTGCTAGTGCAACGCACTGTTTGTTTTCGCCATATTTTTACCAACTATTCAATAAATTGGATCTCCGTGCCAGTATGAAGTTGTCCTTTCTGAGAGCTTAGACTTTTTTGAGAAGTGCAAAAATCCTGCGCCACAGGAGAGCCGAACCACAAACCACCCGTCTCTCTACGCAGCTTCACTAACCCCTGCACCACCACTGCTTGGGGGACAGTGCAGTTCCACCGTACTTGGGGTCGCTCTCTTGTGATTGGTCCGCTCTGCCGGAAGGTAAAGGGCAAAGGAGCCTGCTATGAAAATGATCCATAGCTCCGTTCATAGACGCGTTCAAAAGAAGCGGAACACATATTTGGAATCAGCGTTCGACGCCGCATCCCGCGATATACATCTCATCTCAAAGTGCCTAATACCCTACCCTTGTGAAAACAGTGTCCAGTTTGAAGTGAAAATGGTACATATCAACCTTTAATGTAACGACTCTTCAGTTCCAGCGAGGCGCGAAAAGCTCCCTTATCTTCTTTCAAACACCCCTTCAAACTCACCAGCAAGTCATCCTGCAACGCAGCGGCACCGGCAGCCTCCAACAGCGCGAACAATACAGCCCAGTGTTCCCTTCGGTGCACATTGGCCGCATTCGTTCGCAGCAGTTCGTGAAGTCCAAACGAAATTTGACGAGAGAACACGAACATGGCCTTCGGTGACAGACGCTGAAGCATCGAGTCGTCAGAAAATTACCCCCTGACACCTCTGTGCGAAGCGAAGGAAGTGTCCATTTACCAGCAGCAACGACAACGACTGCAGCACATCATCCGCAACCGTATTGTCACGGAACAGATTCCGGTTCGCTATACGCAGAAGACCAACAACAGCTCGTTCCACTAGCAGCTGAAAAGTGAATTTTATGCTGCAGATCCGAAAACTCCACCTGGCTTCAAACCATGAGATGTACTCACCGGACTCCTTCCAAATCGTGCTGACAAAAGCCACTCGAGGTGCCGTCGAACCATTGGCCATACCAATGACAAGCGATCCTATAACAGTAAGCGTACGAGCCCCTTGTGAAATCATTGACCTAACAAACCACTGTGCAAAAGTGCATAGAAATGCTCACAAACCTTATTCTCCAAACATATCGTGATTATGAGCTCGAGGTAGAACACCAGCGCGTCCTCGTTCTCTCCAGTCAGAGGAGATCCCTGCAAGTAAGTATGGCAGTTAAAGTGAGCTCAGTGCAGTTTAAGAGTTTTCTAGAAGAGCCATAGAGCAACATAAGCCATTATGTTCATAAAAGTCTTCACCGGTTTGTGCGACTCCGCCTGCTGCACCAGCGCCTGGCTGGCATGGATTAACGCATTCAGCAGCTCTGACAGCGCAGTACTCGTCAGGTACTTGCTATCTGTGAACAGCTGCGAAGGTTTGCATTCAGCTATCACCGACTGTGCGAGCTGAAACCGTAGACAATAAACGTGCCTTAATTCTATGTAGTCAGAGACCACTCACCGCAATAGCATTCTGCTGATCTTGCGTCAGTTTCTTCCGCTCAGCTTCACTGACTCCTCCGCCGAGACCAAACCACGACAGGAGGCCGGACTCGGATCGCACTGGTTGCGGGTCCGCTACATGCTCGCGTATCAGCGACACCCAGCCCTTCTCATCCACAAAGTCGTCCACTTCAGTCAACTCGGGTGGCAGTAGACGGGCGCGGAACAGCTGCAGCAGGCAGTCCAGCAGATTGCGCCAGCCCTAAAATCTTCAGCTTTGCAGACTGCTCCAGGGCTACCTTGCTGATAACCTACCTCTCTCAGAATGTCTCCGCTAGCGTGGACCAACTCGAACATGGTCTTCGTCGCCATGTGGGCTTTGCGATTCTCTCCGAACGCTACCGCTATTCTTTCATGCTGTACACCTGGCGTCGCCTCATTGATACTGCGTTGCCGTTGCAGCTCCAGATTATCTTCTCCATGGCCTGAAAGGCAACCGTTCAGACGGAATTAATTTTGGACCAGGAATGAACGGATTAACTGCTATGCTTCTTCGGCTTAGATGGCGGGGGAGGGGAATGGGAAACGTATTTCTGCGCATTGTTTGTTCGCTATTCGATGGAATTCAAAGGGGAGAACGAACAGCAAATTCATGTATAATACTTTCCATAAAAATTAATTCATACCATTTCCACGTTTAAGTGGGCACTTTTCAAATCAATATGACAGCTTCTTAAGCTAGCCTAAGACCATTGAAATCAAAGTCAACTTTCCGGATCAAAATAAGCTTCATGTTTAAATAGACTCCAAAAAGTCAGAGTAGTTTGTTCAAATTTTAGTATAGCTTCCTTTGAAGCTTTGCCTTTGCTGGCACCATTGGTAGCCAAAGGCGGATTACTCCTTACTCTCAAATCTTTCAAAAAAAAAAAATTGGTTGCCCTGACGGTACCATCTTCATCTTGATCTGTCTTGCTTTTATCTTAATATCATTCGTTCGCGTGTTTTTCTCTGCCTTTTTAATTATTCCTGTGTTTTATTGTTGTTTTTCTTGCTCTATTTTTTTCTTAGATACTTAGGTTATGTTCGCTTGTCGTCATTTCTATTTCTCCGCACTACTTAAATGTTTTTTCTTTCTCACCAGAGCATGTGCATGTTCAATGTTCTTTGGAATTTGTTTTAGGTTCGATTTCTGCTAATTCATCCCACGCTCATGTTAATGTGCGTCTCTAGATAAAGATAAAGATAAAGCTTTAATTAATCTACCCATAATATGAACACATTGTTTGAAATTTTATAAAAATTTTGTTTTTCGAGGAAAAATAATGGGTTAGAACTCGCTTTAAAGATCAAGAAGGCGGCCATTTTTTGGTGCTAAATAAAGAGATTCCGCCATGCCCTCGCAAAAGACATCGCGATTTTTATTCGATTGATAGCAGAATTTCTGTTTGCATGGAGCACGACACCTGTTAACGATACAACAAATCAATTGTAAAGAACACACATATCCTCACTTTGGCGGTTCACGAAAGTGTCATTTACACCATGAATCAAATAAAAATTGCAGCGAACTTTTTCAATGCATGGCGCTATCTGATCTTTTAATGCGCTATATTCTCGGCTCTTTGCTGCGCTTCAAGGCGAAATTTAGTTTATTATTTTTTGAAAACAAAAATTTTATCAAATTATTGCGCTTATTGGGGCAAGTAAACTAAAAAAAATCAAAGAATGTTAAACCAAATTTTCCTTGAACAGGAAGTTACTCTAACCAACTTATTGGGCCTCCAGTTTGACACGTTGACGACCAGAGCGATTTTCGCTCGTTTGTCATGTGGAACCAAGCCCCTCACGACACGACATCCCGTAACCCAAACGTCATCCTAGGGTTATTTGGAATGCTGAACACGAATCCGATGTTCGTTTCACCGAATACAACAGAAGACCACCCATATCGACAACTAAGGTGGTCGGGTCAAAACCACCGACTTGGCCCAAACTTCGCCTAGTGTGGCTGCTTAGGCTGTTGCTTATAAGTAAGAAGTCTGTCCTCAGTTGGTTTATCATTGATAATATGCGTGATTTTCAAGTGCCCTGCATGTGATAGCGCGCGCGAAAGTGAGATACGACATCGTGCCTCAAAATTAATCAGTAACAATCGATCCTCAAACATTAACCGTTCCTCTGATGATGTTCCTTCGATGGTCAGACACACCTGCATTCCGGTTCTGAAGATTTGCTCATTGGAAGTGAGGAAGACGAGCTTCTACACGATGATTCCAGATGCCTTTGCGGTATCAGAAGAGTATGACTCATCAAAAGATGATTATGAAGACAACGATGAGGACAATGCCGAAGTGTGAGATGAAGATGCTGTGGCCTATGATCGATCCATCTTCACTTAAGAATGCGGCCTCATCCGGATTTAGAAGACTGTGAGAAGCCCATTTTTTATCACCCTCATTCACCTGTACCTACCGCAAGGCGCCGTATTCGGTGAAACGAGCGTCGCATTCGTGTTCAGCATCTCAGAAAACCCCCCTAGGCGAAGTTTGATCCAAATCGGTGATTCTGCCCCGACCACCATAGTTGTGATATGGGAGGTCTCCGGCCGTATTCGGTGAAATGGGCGTCGTGAAGTTTGAGCCGAAACGGTGGTTTCAAAGCAATTTTATTAGAGGTGCGTCCCAAATTCGAACGCATTGTCCGACGCGACCGAATAAGAGCGCCTCAGTTTGGGACGCATTGTCGTCAACGTGTTAACCTTCCCGAAGTTCATTTCGATTTTGAAGAGTTCGCTTTGATTTAAAAAGTCTTAAGGCTAGAGGAGTGTCCAATTTGACGTGAAAACTGTATATATTCAGCATGTATATGGATTCAATCACCCTGGGGAGATTATTTCCGAAATGGATAACAATCACGCGGTTCGAGTCTTAAATATGCAAGAAGGACCTGCAGGTTATTGTAAGTCTCAAGTATTACAAAGTAAACATTAAATGTTTAAAAAAAATATCCACCCACTCTCTGAGTTGCTCGCTAATGTGCTGAATTTGCACAGGTGAATGATCAGATTGTCGAAGACGTCCTTCATTCCGTAGTGAGCAGCAATCGATGCGCATTTGCGGAAACCATTCAGCGCTTTCTGACACACAATTGTGATCATACTTAAAGGTTCAGAAGAGCACATCGTTCGCTCGTACCTGCAGTATGACGTCGTTCTCTGATTTGTCGAACACATACGTCAGAGCGGCTACAGCCGGACCCCATGTGATCGAGAACAGGTCGTGGTCGTTCCAGCCGGTTGGCGCATGCTCAAAGTGACCCTCGGGTGACTCACCTCGCCGAAGCAGCACCTAAAGTTCCATTAACCTATGTGGAGCTACTATGGTGGCAATTGCTGACACCAAACGTTCCGTACCTTCCAGAGGTAGTTCTCCTTCACTATTCCGGTCTGCTCAGCCGGCATCACAATCTCTTCCGACTTGATCGCGTTGTACATCGTCATCAACATATCCGGGTCGAAATCCGCTCCACCATTGGTGCCCGACAGGTTCCTCTTGAAGCAGTCCACCGTCATCGGAGGCTGGTTTCGACGAACCTTTAAAAAATGGACTTTCATACTTAACAGTTATCATTAGAATTCATTTCTAAGCACCGCAAATCTCACCTGTGGATTGTGCTGATCCGTGTTCAACATAATAATCGCATACGAGAGAGTAAAGGCGGCATCGACATGATTGAACGGCTCGTGATTGGCTCTGTACCATTGCTCTGCAACAAAGACCATGCTTATTCGGCAAGTCGTTGGATGGGCAAACGTTCTATTTCTTCCAGATAATTCTGGCACCGATTTTCCGCGCCTTAATAGTTGATTAGATTGGTGAAGGTCACATTAACGACTAGCACCACCTTATTCGATTATCCTCGAAAAAAAATCAAAAAACTCAAAAACTGGCGGTGTGCAGTCGGAACGCCTCGGTTACGAAGATTTAATGGAGGGTTCTAAGGTCTAGCTTCTAGGGTAGGGGTTCCTGGATAGCTTTCTTATAAATCTTTTGCAGAAAGTGCCAAAGTTCAGTACAAATCGTTAACGTGGCCCTCATAAAGCGGGGACGCACAAGACTAATTAGGCTGTACTGAACGGCCATGCCTAAAGGAACCGTATAAAGTCAGTGCCAGATCTTCTGATGCGTGCTCGTTCGCGGTTATTTGGCTGCCGCATCTACGCCTCCCCATGTAAATCACATTAACTACTAGTACCACCGTTACTGTTCTGTTAGCCCCGACAAAATTACTCCACGAACTAACAGCATGAAGACAGAATGCATCGTTATGGAGAATCTATGGAGGCCCCTAGGGTCTCATTTGGCTTTCCTGCACAGCTATGCATCGACCTTTTGCAAAAAAAAAAAAACACATTTCAGCACTAGTCATGCATGTAGCCTACATTGGGCTGGGAGGGAAACGCACCAGACCAACTGAACTACATCAAACGGTCGTTCCCGAAGAGAGCCGTATAGGCTCGCCGCCCAGATTGGCTGACGCGTGTTCGGTCGGTGATATTTACTAGGTTGTAAGGAAAGTACTGCAAGGAAAGTACCCGCCACTTGCGCATTTTTTTCAAATTTATTTCTTTCGTTGCATACATACCACAACTAACGAACGCATGCACCATTATTATCTACAACGTAATGCCATTTGTCAAGATAATTTGTGGATCCAGATTCTGTAGAATTCCTGGGGTTTTGACGAAAAACTCAGCGAGGCACTTTTCAAGCTGCCCCGGTCGTCAAATTGTTTCCCCTGCACATGGTTCGACAACAAAAGAAACAGATGACAGTCCGTTGGAGCAAGGTCCGGTGAATACAGCGGGTGGGCCAGAACATATCTTCTGAAACACTAGAGTTTTTCCTGAGTCTCCCTTGCGATGTGTGGACGCGCATTGCCGTGAAGGAAGAAGTTTGTTTCCCAAGAAGAGCCGCTTCAACGCGATCTAACTGCCTGCAGTAGACATCGCTAGTGGCAGTAGTGCTTGCAGGTAGCAGCTCCCAGTGAATAACTCCTTTGCAATTCCACCAGATACTGGGCATCAGGTCCTTTGGGTCAAGTTCCGATCTTGGCGTGGGAATTCCTGCTTCGACGCGACTGAGCCAGCGACGCTTTGGCGTGTGGTTAACGTGGACTAACCACATTTCGTTGCCAGTGACCAGATTCTCGAGCCAAGAGAAATCCCGCCGTAAAGCCAAGAACTTCATGCACGGATCCTGGCGCACCTGCAGCTGGTGGACGCTAAGTTCATGCACCACATTTCCATGTCTTCCGAAGGCCAAGCAGGAGTTGAGCTATGGTGTGACTGCGCTGGAGTTGGTCTGTTAGCTCACGGGTGCAACGACGGGGATCCTAATGAACCAGTTCCAGAAGGCGCTCCTCATTCACTGCAACTGGCCTTCCAGACCATGGCTGGTCCTCGAACCAAAAGTCTCTGTTCTTTAACCTCCGGAACCATATTTTCGCTGTGTCGTAGGAGACGGTGGTAGAACCTATCGTTTCACATATGTTATGCACCGCCACTCTTGCAATGTTTTTCCTTTTTGGAACTCGTTAAGCAGAAGCAGTCGCCCTTGCTTGCAGTCGAGAGCGATTTTCTCTACCATAGACGTAACGGAATATTACGAAGATAGTGGTAAACGTAGGCCATCGGTCAGCCTATATCCTTGTATTTGGGAGAAGGTTCCAGAACAGTTTTCAAAAATTTGGCGGAAGGCCAAAGTGAATGACAGGAAGCTTTCCTAACAGCTCTCACGCTGTCGCCCCATATACGCCACATTAATAACTTGTACATACGACTACTTACCGCCATCGTTTGCCCCCCACCTAACGCTGGGAAGGTATGCCTTCATGGACGACAACAAGAAGATTAGGGGTGGAATCCAACAAAAGTCTCTGCAATGAAGGACACCCCATCACTCCAATAACTAACGCCTCCCATCAAAGGCAAGCCTGACATACGTCTAGCAAAATGAGCAGACGAAAAAACGGTTATAACTACACTTGTAGACCAAGTTAGACTGTTAGAAGCTACTTCTAGCTTTAGCAGCCACTAAAAGGGTAAATGTTCTCACCTGAGAAGTGCTGCATGACCATACTAATCTCAGCGGCTTCGCCCGGAAGTCGGAATGTCTCCAGGAACATCCTAAGGGCGTCGTCCAGGCGGGTGTTCTCGAACGGAAACGAACGTACGAACGCTTCCAGAACCTAAAGTGAAGGCGTTATGATGGTAAAGGCCCTAAGGAAAGCCCAGCACTCACATCGGCATGCTTCCTGCTGCAGATGTAGTCGGCGATCCTCTTCTTGTCCAGCTGTGGATTCGTGCGCAACCAGTTCACCACACTTGCCGCATCGGCTCCAAGCAAACCCTTCTCTCGCAAGTACTCAATACCTGAAAACAAACCGCTCAAGTCAGGAGAATGGCGCTCTTTGAACAGCCACCTTCACAATTGTTCTATGGAACGACCTTTCTTCGGACTCTGATTGAACAGTTCCGTTCCTTCAGCGAATATTCTCTTCCTTTTCTTCTGATCAATGACCTAAAAGAACCATTGTGATGCAATAGACTCCCATCGCAGAAATATTGCCTTCAAGGCTTTCCTACCTGTTCCATGGACGGCATAGAATGTGAGGGAGCATGTCGATTCGCACAAGGCATCAGCGCCTTCGGCAAAGGCTCCGGAACCACTAAAAGCGTCATATAGTGCAGACTACACATGGATGAGCAGCCAAGAGTCAACTCTTATTCGACATATTTCTCGATTTGCGTTCTAGGGCCAGATTTATCAACGACTTACAGCAATTTGACGGAGAAAATAGCGCCGAAATTCCTGATAGCGCGCCTTATCAAGCGATATAGTGAAGCATTTCGCTTATCAAGCGAAATGCTTCACTATATCGCTTGATGAGCCGCGCTATCAGGATTTCAGCTGTATTTTCTCCGTTAAATTGCTGTGAATCGTTGATGAATCTGGCCCCCAAAGTATCAACACCATCATATTGAGAGTATTCTTTCGTTAAAACTCGTACTATAGCTATGCTTTCAGAAAGTTTTCGAATATTCGAATGAATTGGAAATTTTTGCGCACTCGAATAAGAAAATATTCGAAAACATGATTTTTCTTAATAGTTGAATTAGAATGCATTCGAAAAACAGTATTCCGTGAATATTTGGATTCCAAAATATTCCAAAGACTACTTTTTCGAATATCCTAATTCTAATACTCAAAATCAAATGCGAATAGGTTAATCGGGCATATCTATCACTTGGACTACAACAAGGACGAGCGAAGTTTCGCCTTACCTCGTTCTGGAGAACTGTTACTTTGCTCACTTCCACTGGCCAGAATTCGCTGACCGATCTCATAACCACTCAGTATTGGAAGCGGTAATGCTGCTGCAGCTTTCGATCTGAAATGGGAAGTAAATTAAATATATTATTGAATAAAAAAAGATAAGATAAGATGACTTTCCTTCTACAGAGGCCAGCGATCAAGAACCATCAATTTTATACTAAACTGTGCCTAAGAATAAAAGCGCCCCGTTCCCTGGCCAAGAATTGTGAGTAACAGATGGAAAGGAGATTGTTTTTGCTTCCACTAATCTGTGGTGCAGAGACGGAAGGCTTAGCCGGTGTGGACGAGGCTCCAACCCTTGATTCGAGGTGCACGCGACAGCCGGCTCCTTACCGACTGTGCTAGCACACGCTCGCATTTCCTGCATCTGCTACCGCTGTCGCTATTCTCAGACAAAGTCGGTTAGTGACCGAGCATGAAAGGGATGCGCAATAGCAACACGTGCTGCGGGGGGAAGGGAGGTCGCCGCCTTTCGTGTCGGTTCTAAACCCCTTTACGGTCAACCAACTTAAGGCCCCCACACACTTCTGCGGCAACGTCGCTCGCCGCGATGATTAAGGATAGGGCAGGGACGCCGCCGACGGCGAGTTCTGCGTCCCTGCCCTATGGTTAAGGATAGGGCCGCGGCGTTGCCGCAAGTGTGAAGGACTTTAGCCTCTGAGACACGACGAGGTTCAAAACCGAGCAGTAAATCTGTTCCAAACCCTTTCATGCTCGGTCACTAACCAACCTTTGTTGGAGTTAATATACACCTGGACCTTTGTCAAGTGAAAAGCGATGCTATATAAATCGAATACAGTTGAACCTTCTATGCTAAAGAATAGTGATGTACGCCAGCAAGCACCTAAAATTAGGGTAGTTTTTCCCTAGAGTTTTATAACGTTGGAAACCTTGCTTTTAGCTAGACCTCCAAACAATTTCGAACCAACAGATAGGCATACCTCTACGTCCACAAAGGCGCGAACAGAAAACACAGTATGAAAGAAGAAATAAAAATAAAGCTCAACACACAGGGTCAGTAACTCTGCGAAACGCCACAAAAGTTTGAAACCGCTAAAGCAATCGCTTCTTCGAGAGTGGAATCTAATTACTCTGGATGAGCAGCGTGCTATCACCGTAGATTTCATGGGAAGTCTGAGGCTGTGTATCCTTGCTAAAAGCGGCTCACAGTTAATTTGTTAGATTTTTAATTTAAAAAAGGCTTTGTAAAAAAATGTTTTGAGTCTGTTATTTTGCCGCAACCTGTAAAACCTACTCTGTTTCAGGCGGCATTAAGGCAGCTTGTCGACACACGCAGTTTTGATCGATCGTATCGATCACAACCAGTAGCGCATCCAAGGAGATTAGCGAATGTGCATGCAGACCGGACATCGGGAACGCATTCTCCACCAGCAGCTTCGTCAGCTCTTCGAAAACGTTGCTGCAATTCATTGGAATGTGACCTCTGTGAAAGCGCTCATAGTTCATCGACTAGTTCATCGACTTCCTGCGCAGCTTAATCGACTAAGCCGCATGGATGTCGATTTTTCCCACAGCTTCGCGAGCGCTGTCTCAAACACGAATTCCCCTACTAACCTGCAGTAAAGGTCACAGTCGTAGTTCAGATACAACTCGGTCACCAGCCCAGGAATTCGCCACAACTGCACAATCGACTCCAGAGCCATCTCCTTCTGCTCATAGCTCGTCGTACGCTGTAAAAATGTCGCAACTGATTGAAGTAGCACATTGAAGACAAGTCCTGCAAGCGAGATGATCTAGAAAGCACAGTACCGACTCTACCTGTTCATTGAGAACAATGCCCTTGAGCTTGTGGAAGTAGGCCTCCAGTTGGAATTTCAGTTGGCCCCTCATCGATTCGAACAGAAGGAAGCAGGCTCTATTCGTTGCTGCTAGCACTGGCAACTTTTCCGTGTCGAGCAACTGGAAAGGGGAGGACTATAGCCTCTTCCTCCTTCATAGCTGAAGAAACCAACCTGCAGCAACGACCTGCACAGATTATCCTTGAGAAGCGGCACGAGAAAGGAGTAGTGGCTGAGATGGTCCGCTGCGGCCTGAAAAACCGGTTGGAGACAGAAATCGACGGAAGAGTGGGCTATAATGCCTACCTCAAGAGCAACGGTTAGCAGGTTCAGACCCAAGATGACCATCGATTCCGTATTCTGGCGATCCAGAGGATTCGAAAGGGCTATGAGAAATCTGAAGGCGGCCACTTCAGAGAATCCCCATCATCATAACAGCCATTCGATTCAGCTTACCTAAGCAATTCCCTACAACAAGGCAATCCATATGGCAGTTGCACCGTGCTTCCACTTGGTTCCATGTCGTCCTCTTCATCCACTGGCGACATATCTCGAGTTGGAACCGGAGCTGGCAGCGGAGCAGTTGGTAGACGGGCAGGAGATGTTGTCTAGAAAAATTTTATTTCCAGGGGTGAACCCTCGTCGATAAATATGCTCGGTTCACCTCCATCGTCAGTGCATCGTCCTCTCCCTCACTGTCAGCCTCATCAGCCTTTTCTTCAGCTCGTTCTACGGCATCCAGACGCTTCTCTTCAAGCGTCGCATCTGGCGTTGTCACCGCATCAACTGGAGGATCAGTGGTCAGAACCAAGTCATAGCCTTAATCGCGGTAATTTAGACAAATTTGAGCAAAAATTAAAATAAAACGCTTTACTAACATTTATTTATTTATTTATTTGACCAACACAAATAATGGCACGCATAGGTAAACAGGGAAGATTTCAGAAAATGGTTAGCACTTCGCAAAAAAAAACATAGAGAAGCTGAGAAAAAATGAAAGAGAGAGAAAAAAAAGGGACAGAAAACGGGCAGAAATACGCCTGGCCGCTGCGAGATTGCGTACAAGAGTGAGTGATTGTATTAACTAAATCATATAGCTCAGACAGATAAAACCTGCATTCAAATCTAACAAAAGCTAACTCCAAACAGCGATGCGCGTGGAGCTTGAAGCTCGTTGAAGGCCATCGCAACACAAAGGAATAATTTTTGTCCAAAGAAAATTTAACATGACTTTGTCTAGAATTTTTAATTCACATGCCCAATAAATGAACACACTGTTTCAAATTTTATAAAAATTTTTGTGTTAGAAGTAAGAAGAAGAAGAATGCTTTAAAGCTTGTTTTAAAGATCAGAAAGGTGGAAATGCTTAGCGCTAAAAGAAGAGACTGCGCCATGTATTCGTCCAGGATATCGCGAATTTTACTCGATTGCTTTTTTTTAGAATTTATTTATTTATTTAGACGTGCAAATAGTTACAGTTACACGCAGTGAAAACACAAAACACTCAACAACACGAAAAACAACACCTCAGCACAACGCAGAGTAACTACTTAGTTACTCTAAGAGATACCTGTCCACGAGCCTCTTGAACTGAGCTAATCAATTAGGGAACACTTTTTTTAAATATTAAAAACTCAGAGCCGGCCCTTTGGGTAAAAAAGGAAGCACGGATGGAACTCTTGGCCTTGGAGAAATGGATTTTCCTCTGGTTACCTCTTGTGTTGGAATTTTAGATCGTGTAGAACTCATCAAGCATTAGTGCTACCAATTCAGTAATCATTTTGAAATTCATGAGCAGGTCATTCCGTTTCCTACGAGTCTCAAGACTGGAGATGTTGAAAATTTTGTTGCGATTAGAGGTAGAGGGTATGGTGGTGTAATCATACCCATATAAGCGAATCCAGAGCTTTCAAGTGGAACCATTTTGATCTGCTTCAAGCCTTTGTACACTACTCTTCAAGTGGGGACTAAAGACTGTGGTACCGTATTCTAGTACAGGGCGAACATATGATTTATAAGCTATAAAAAAGTGTGGTGCTGATTTTATAAAAACGGATTTAAATATGTTGTAAACAATTCTCTCAGCCTTCTTCGCAATGCCTGCACAGTGGTCAGTGAAAGTGAGTCATGAGTGAGTGTGTCATGTATACGGTTGCCAAAGGGCACATCAAGAAAACTATTGCAGAAAGCACACATATCTTCCCTGTGATGTTTTAAGTAGGTTGCATTTGCACTATCAATCGGGTTAAAATCGCAATCAGCCAGACGAGTGCACGGCACGATCTCTTCCTCTATCATTCTAAAAATTCCGGCTTTTTGTGCCCTTGAATAGGCTTTGAACCACAATTTTTCCTTAAAGATATTATGAAATTTCAAAAATTTAGCTCACCTAATTGGTCAGCAGAGTTCAACATTTTCAAAGAAAGTCGCACTAACCTTTCCTTGGACAAAACACTCCAATCTTCACCAGTACATAGTCTCTGATGCAATATGGAAGAATTCATTTTGATTTGGAAGATTTTCGGTTTGATTTCAACATTTCAAAAATAAAACCTTTAGAGTGATTGAAAAAGTGACCTAAAAGTGACCAACTTGATTTCAAAAGTGTTCGGACTGAGGTAGGAATTCTATCGTTTGTTTTCCAGTCGTTAACGAAGAAACAGAGTGGAGCGCTCCGTCTAACTAGGAAGCAGCACATACTTTTAGCGATGGAATTTACTTATTTCGATCACTTTTTCTTATTTTTTATTACCTGCTATTTTGGAATTCTTTTCTCGGATAAAAACATAGGGTAACGAGTTGAATAGTACAGAAGCGGTAAAAACGCACTGACCTAAACTAGCCGCATCGCCATCTGCTTTCACAAGCGGCGTTTTCTCAGTCACAATTAGGTTGTCTGTTGACGCCATCGACGGAATCTCACTAGCCGAGTGAGGAATCTGCGCAACGGTTGTCGGCTGAACCACTTCTAGATCATCCTTAACAAAACGACTTTCTACAACTATTGCTAATGAAAAACAGAACTAGAGCAAAAAATAATTGACAGAAAGGGATAAACTAGGAGTCGAGGGAAATTACGAAATCCCATGTAAATGGCAAGACTATTATGGAAAGAAGAAGAAGAGGAAAAACTAAGGCTCAAAACGAAAGACTACGAATCGCTATAGGCTACTTTCCGCATGAAATTTGATAGTAGCCAGTTTCAACAATTAAAAGGCGTTATGTAGCATATATCGAAGGTGGGAAAGGCTCAAGCTCTAATGCTTAATGAGAAAGCAAGCTATAAGTTCAATAAGAACTAATATCAAAAAATCAATGAGAAAATCTTGAACCAAGCAACAAGAAAAACCCTAAGGAGCTATCGGAAGAGAAGGTTCAGTCTCCGTAAGAAAACCAATAAGAACTTGGAAATGAATGGCAGCACTGGTGTTCTATTCAGTGCTTTAAAGCAGTGACACTTGTAGCTATCTAACCTTTAGGTTTAATTTCTCAAACGTATCAACAATAAGAAAACATGAAGTGGATGACCATACCTTATCGCTCTCCGCTTCAGACGTTCGTCTTCGTCGTCGACGTCGTTTTTCGCCTTTAGTGTTCATAACCTAAACAATACGTCAGAACACAGAGGCGAGATAGGATCTAGGGCAAGAATAATTGAGCATGAGCCACGTAAGTCCTGAAACCAAACTGAACGTTCATTTTAACAGTACTACATCAAGAGTGGCCTAAGCTCATCAATGGGTCCAATTTTCCTGAACTAAAGTTCAATTTAACAATGCTGCAGGATCTTGTGAAGCTGTTGAATCAAGACTGTTATGAAAGCTAATGATAGCAAATAATGATCAATTAATTGAAATCAACAACTTGCGAGCAAGTACCAGCTTATGACCTCCCTCATGGAAACAACCTAGGTTGAAGCCAGTTTTCAAGTTTCGCATGGTTACTGTTGCTAAAGCCCTGTGGTCGTTGAATCGCAAGACATCTGCTCAACAGCAGACCTATTTCTCTGAAATGCTTCGAACTAATCAAACATAAATTTGACATAGCCTCTTACTCAAAGTTCACAGCTTTCGGCCCTACTGTACTTTCACAACTTCAAAGGTCGAAGAAATTCCCCCAAACCTCGCCCAGGAGTTGTTTGAGGTGTTGATCACGAACCCGACATCCGTTTTTGAAATTTCGGCCGATTATGATAGGCTGCTGTAGCTACGGGTGGATAAAGGATAAAGGATAAAGACGACGTCATTCAATCCCCTTTGGGATGCGCTACGCATTCTACTTCTACGGGATGTCGTGGAGGCGAGTTGAATGCGTATTTGGCCATACAATGACCTACGGTGGACAGCCGATGTGCAAGTCAGCGCTTTATCCTTCACAGACAAGTCTGGCACCAATTCACCTATCCCGGAGGGATGGAGGCTTTGGTTGGCCTGGGCGGGAAGTCCGAACCAGGAGCCTGGTATCGGGTGCAGGCGACAGCCGGCGCCTCCTCCGACAGCGCTCCACGCGCCCAGCTATGGGTGACTAAGGTAATAATAACCGATTTCGCTTAAACACCGTCAATGGGGGTTATCTGGGATGCTGATCATGAACCTGACATTTTACAGAATGGGCAGATATGGTAATGGCATAGACTGTAAGCGGTCCGGCAGCGAACGCCTCACAAGGTGCGCAGATTTTCGGGAAACTGTTCGATAGGCATATTAATTGCTAGACATCAAAATGAGCATCATGGCGCTCCAGGCACTGTTAAGCAAGCGCCGCCAAGAAGAGCCTCGCGACTTCAGGTTGAAGGACGTCTTTGAGAAGCTGAACATGGACGCAGCCGATTTCCAGGAATGGCTATTGTCAATGTGTCTCTAGGAATCCATACTGAAGCGTTCCTTACCCTACCTAACGTAACCTGCTGTAATCCAGCGTAATAACAAAATAGATGCCATATTCGTGATCAGTACCCTTGAGAGAAATTTGGCGAAATCGTTCCTAAATCTTAGTCACCCGTGTCTACCGTAACCTACTGCAATCGACCAAAAATTCAAAAACGAATGTAAGATTCGTGATCAACACTCCCGGTAACCCCCGGGCGATGTTTGGGTTAAGATTTTTTCGAGTTCTGGAGTCGTGAAAGTACAATAGTGCCCAGATTTCTTCTTGTTGGGCGCATTTTCTATCTTTTCTATCTTATCTTATCTCTCCCCCTTCCTTTTCTTCAGTTTTTGCTTCAATGTTAGTTTTGCCTTTACAATAAGCCAACTAGAGTTTGTTGCCCATCGCCCTTTTCTTTATTCATCAACTAGTTATGCAATGCATAAAAAATAAATAAATAAACAAAATAAAAATTACAACGAGAACAGACTACTAACCAGTTTCCTGATGTATGGATGTCGCGCATCTTCATGGAACGTCGGCAGCCTTGTGAATATCAGCTGTGTCATGTCACTAAGCGTTGCTTCGGCAGCTTTTCGCAGCAACGGCGATAGGTGCTGCTCAAAGACAATGCGGAAGCACGACTGCATCATATCACATACGGCTTCGTTGGACAGAAGAGAACCAGCCGGCGATAGAAGAAGTGAACGCAGCACCTGGAAACGGCGTAATTGGTCTTGGAACGAGAAAAAGAAAAAACAGTAGCTACTATTCCTTACCACGAGTATCTTAAACAGCACACACTCATCGCTGCCGCTGCTTTTTCCGCCAATGAATTTGGTGTGGACGACCGCATACGCCACCGATTCGACGGCATTTGCAGCTTTTATGCTAAAGAGTTCGTAAAACGTCTGAAATGCAGTCCCCTCATAACTACGAGAACTTACCTATTAGCATCTATGAGCCCGTAGCTGAGAAACTTCGCAACTGAAGACAGTGCAGCCTCCGTGATGGGGCCATTTGTATTTTGTGCTTTGATAACATCGAGAAATGGCGACAGATATGTCAGCGGATTCATATCACCCAGATCTGCCACCTGAACAACGCTCGCTCAACTCTACTATCTTAATAACTTCAGTGAACTGAAACAATGATAAGTTCAAGTATATGTAAGCGCTGCCGAACAGGAAATAGAAACCGAGGCACTGGTTCAGGAAGCAGAAAATGCCTAAGCGGGTCCTTAAAGACGATTTTCGCACCAAATAATGCAGCATTCTTCGTAATCTTTTTCATTTTTGCTTGAGCCTCGAGCGGTTGCTATAGAAATAGTAGTTAGAAGTTTTGAACTGATAGGTATCTACTTGCTAGGAAGATGACGTGGATGTTCCGTTTAATCAAACAGCGGCGGTGGTGTAAGGCGTAACATCGCTGCCCGGAAGGCAGAAGGTGCGAGTTCGAGTCCCGCCTGACGAAAGAGTTTTGATTGCAACTAAACATCCTTCTAACGACTCTTCGTAATATTCTGGAAACGAGCATCAGTGGGATGATGATCTCGAACTCCTGGGCTATCAGATACATGTTCTGTTGTTGCACCAAACACTTCATAAGAACAACTGCAACATAATTTTAAACAACCCGAAGCCAATGGCTTTTCCATTAATCCAACATTTTCCATCAATGGTCACATATTTTGAAAGCATTAGGGTTAAAAGGTTTGAATTAGAAGTGTGCATCGATGCCATGAAAACCTGGCGCTAATGTGATAGATAATCGATGCCCAAATGGCGCTTCTACAAGAAAAATCCATCATAAAGTCAACCGTATGAATGGCACGTACCTCATTTAGAACTTCTTTGAGGTCCGCAAAGTTCCGTAGTAGAGGTTCAGTGTCCTCAAGAGACGGCGGTTGATGTGATAGCTGATACTGCCTAAAACGTTCTGCTATAGCTAATGACAAACGTACACAGAAATGCAGAACGCCCTAAACGGCTTTGAAAAACAGTCAGAAAAACGTGAAACAAGCCAAAACCGATTTGTTGGAGCAGTCACTTTTCCTGTGGAATTAACCATATACCATGTTTACGTCGAATAAGACACATTTCAAATCAAATTGGACACTCTTCAAAGCTACCTTAAAACTTTTAAAACAAAAGCGAACTCTTCCAAATCGAAATGAGCTTCTTCTACATTAAACTAAATACTCTTCAAAAGGGTTATAATAAAACTTTGCACAAGGAAAAATTTATTGTGCTCTCTTTGAACTTTTAGTTCACTTACCCAATAAGCGAACACTTTGTTTGAAATTTTATAAAATCTCTTTTTTTTTTGTGAAAAATAATGGTATGTAGCTTATTTTAAAGAGCCGGAAGGCGGCTATTTTCTAAAAAAGATTGCGCCCAAAAGATTGCGCCATGCCCTCTTCCAAGACGTCGCGATTTTTGTTCGACTGATAACAGAGTTTCTGAATGCATCGAGTTTTACACTTGCAAACGATACAACGAAAACAACTGTAAGGAACACACATATTCTCACATTGATGTCTCATATAAGTAGCATTTACACTATCAATCAGATACAAATCGCGACGAGCTTTTCGAATGCATGGCTCGATCTGGTCTTTTACTACACTAAATGATTGCTGCTTTGTTGCGTCTTAAAACAAAGTTTTACTATTTTCTTTTAAAAAAACCTTTTTAAAATAAAATTAGGTACATGTCACGAAGGTGACCTGTATTGATAAGTGGGAGCTCGTCAACCAATAATGACCAAGCAGAGCGCAGACCGAATACATGCCAGCCGATCAGGGTACCGACTGTATACGCCCCCTCTGAGTGGCACTGAATGCGGTCTGATTGGATTGGACGTTCCCATCTCTCAATGCTGGCTCGTCTTCGCGACATATGCCAATTATTCTAACCTCTTTGGAGAGTCTGTAGTTTATGCTGTAAGAAGCTTGCTTCGATTTCGAAGACATTCAATTTGATTTGAAAATTCTTTGGCTAGCTTAGAGGAGTGTTCAATCTAACGTGAAAATGACGTAATCCGCACGCTTAGAATCGGAACGAGTTGTGACAGAGCTTCAAAAAACAAATTTCTCATGATTCGGTATGTAACAAGCCCTTCTCGAAGCTTTAACGAAAGAACTTACGTGTTTCTATATGGCCTCATTGAAATTAAATCAACCAAGAACTATGGAAACTAAAGCCACATCGAATTAGTTGCTTGTTCTTTTGTGCTTTCCAGCTTTGTTATGATCTTTTACTACGACCAACATCTCGACTGTCTCGCATTTTTCCAGGTATAAACGTAGCTCAAAATTTGTTGAAACCGCGAAACTCGGTGGGTCAAAGTATTCGAAAACTGGGCCGTAACAAAAGTTTCATAACAAGCCTGAAAGGTACACTGCCGTGTGGCACATACTTAAAACTACGAATGCATATCCAGTCTACAAACCTTCGAGCCTTGTTCAGAAGAGCGATCACCGTGTTCGCCTCGCCCAACACGACGTACACGCCGTTGACGGCCATGTTGCCGTACTAGTAGATCGATGTCAGCCTTATCAAACGATCAACACCCTAACCGATCTGGAAACAACTTAATAAAGACGGGTTAAAAAAGAGAAGTCTTTTCAGAACGTCACACTACACGACTGACGAGATACGAATCTAGGACAACACGAGATAACCGCGCGGAAAGTCATGAATCGAATCGTTCAGCAATACGAAATCGTCCTAAACGATCGTCTATCTTTCTCAACGCGGATGTTCCCGAAGCGTTTATTTCTATGACTCCTAGGGCCAAGATATTGCACGACCTCATCGAAAAAACAGTCGAGAAACAATCGAGGTAGATACTCATCACTCCTCACAGCATTCAAAATACACCGTTCGCAGTTATACCGATGCAAGTTCAGCTAATAAAGCTATCAGATAACAAATTCTAGAGCTACCCGTACTCATACTGGTACATACAGTACATAAAGCACAATCACTGAGCTATTCTTCTACAATGCACTAATTTTTTTAAAAAATAGGTGTTAGCTACGAGGATAGAACCTCGACGCAGGGTCGTCCTTCGCATTACGTTTCACATCTTCTTCCGTCTCCCAGAACCAATGACTTGACAGCCAGCCGAACCTTTAAAAAGGATGCATAAATAAGAGCAAAAAATTGATAAATAATGAGACAAGGAGATCAGACAAAAACAAAAAACAACAACGGTGCCACCGCAATAGAGTGGGGCCAGCGAGCTTAATAACAAAATAAGAACAAGGTCACTGTCATACGTTATTGTCGCATGTAGATGCAAGACGAAGGAAATGACTTAATTTATTCATGTAATACCCTACAGCAACTAGTAGCAAAGGCACATTACAGTACCCAGACCAAGGCATCCTTCACATTTTTATGTAATTCTTTTAAATAGGTAAATATCTAAGCAGTCTATGACTTCATTTCGATCCACAAAGGGTTCTAACGCACGAACATGCTTTTCTTTTCACTAACTGTCTGGTGGTGCACGCCGGCTTGCGGCGTATTAAATAAATAAATAAATAAATAAATGCTTGCGTGTGCCGTTATCCTTCACTGGAAGTGTACCCTCATTCACTTTATTCATCACAACGTACCTCGACATCGGCCAAATCCGTAAACTGAGACGAATCTGCACTAATCCGGCTGGAACTGGCCCGAAATGCCGTGAGTCTGTGGAAGCCTTGTAGTTATCACCTTGAAGAAACACGTGCCCTCGTGGAACTCTCAAGTCTGGTAAGAGAGGGCTGTTGACTGCATCAGCTTCCTAAATAGCAGGGAGCAATCTTTTTTCATAATGACGCTTTGTTGCTATGAAAACTCTAGCGCCAGGCTGGACTCGAACCTCCACCCCCTGCTGACCGGAATGCTCTACGCGACTACATCACCGTTTGATTCCCGTCACTGTTTGATCGAACGCAACATCCGCACCTTGTGGGACTGACCAGCACTCACCCGTATATCGGGATGAGCCAGGCAGGATCAGCATGGAACCAGCCAATCTGAGGGTGTTGATAGATATGCTAGCAATCATTTTTGTCTTGCCGGTTTTGATTCGGTGTCCAGGGCTAGCTAGCATAACATACTTCTAGGCTGGGTCAACCTGAGAAAAATAGAATAGAGAATTTTCCAAGCGGAACAAGAACACGGAATCGAGATAGAGGGCTACGCGACAATTGGGACTCAAACAATGATTCCATGATTTCTCCATCACACTGTTAGCCTATACACTAGTGCCTTTTAGTAACGAAACGTCTCTTCAATCCCTCCCTTATCGAACATCACCCGAAATGAAACATAAGCAGAGCCTCCTAGAGGTGAAAAAAAACCTACATTTACCCAACATCCTTCACTGAACAGAATCTTGAAGGTGAAAGCTAATAAATAAACTGAATTAGGAGCTCTACACCCAATTAAAGAAAGAACTCAAACATACATACCTTGGCTACCACCCGCTTGCACAACAGCTGTTCAGGCTCATATGGACTCAAGCAGCCAACAATATCACCGCGATGAATGTTTCCAGCACTGATACCTGAACACTGTAATTAAGCACATAAAGAAAACGCCGACCCTTACCGAGTAAGGGTCTCAGGCGTATGTCTGAACGGCGAAAATAAACATCAATGCGAGAATCTCCACCCTTGAAATTGTAGAAAACTACGGTTCATTTGTGGAAGGTCCTTGAACATACCGCGTTCGTGGTTGAAAGCTTATAGAGAATCGCTCAGTTTCATAGCGTACGTCTTGGAGCATGGGATATGGAAAAAAAGCTCCTCTATAGGCACAGGTGCCTTCCCTTGCAGTATTTTTGCACTTTTTTCTGCATATCCGACGTTTGAGGTATTGCTTTAGGCGCCGATGCAAGTCCATAGTAAACTATTGGGGTCCCTAACACAGGGCTTAGCAAAAAATGAACCTACTTTTCCACTATTTGAGTGACGCTATGGTATTCATTTTGTCCGTTCAAATATACGCCTGCGGCCTTTCCTGGTTAGACTTGTTGGAATTTCACCGCCACTTAGCATGGAGCACCACTTCCCTTAAAGGCGTTTTTTTTTTTTGAAAATAACATGATTTAACAACAGTAATTCAATTCAAAATGCGTCACGGAAACACCTTCCACGTTTTGGCGTAAAGATACTTTAAAGATGTACTTCCTACACAAAATGACTTTTTGGCATGTAAAAGGGGAACTTTCATGGTTTGATCCCACAAAGCAACCTTGGATCCCAGTGATGGAAGAGAGAGAATGGTTGTTATCAGTACACATTATATACTCTTCCTACATTGTAAAATGAACAAAAAGCGCGTCAGCTCGTGCAAAACAGTCGGCGGCTGAAACGTGCAAGATCCAAGGAGAAATGAAAGAACTCTTGAGTCCTCGAGAAGAAAATCCGACAGCAAAACTTTAACGGCTCGTCGCCCGGACCCCACTCCGACTGGAATAGATCCCTCGTACTTCGTGATCAAAAGCGACCTTAATCGTGAGAAACTTCGTAGAGATCACTACGTAGTGCAGAATAGCATGGCATGTAGACCAAATCAAAATTTCCACACAGAATTGGTGTGTTTTATTTCAACGCCGTACTGAGCTGACCTATTTACGTAAATCGATATTCATTTTCTAACGACGGTATATGACCACTTAATACAAGGTGACCCCTCACACCCATAGATTGACTTAGCGCCTCAAATGCTGTATTTGAAGACACCGCCCAGTTCTGTTTTACCAGCCGATAGTAACACAAAGGGCTCGAGTGCGAGTAGTCCGAAAATCGGGACCAGGAATACTAGAAAACTCACCTAATTTTTTATTCTTTTCTGAAGAAACACATTCTTAAGAAATGGGACGCTTGTAGCGCAGTCGGAGGAGGTGCCACTGTCGACTGCACTCGATACCAGGTTCTTGGTTCGGATTTCTCGGCTAAGCCAACCAAGCCTCTCCTTCCCCGGGGTCGGGACCAGACCTGTCTGAGATATAGCGTTTACTCGTTCAGTGGCTAGCCAGCGCAAGTCATTGTATGGCCAAATACGCATTCAAATCGCCTCCACGACATCCGTAGAAGTAGGATGCGTGGCATATCCCAAAGGGATTGAGTAACACCGCCCTTTATCCATTATTCTTAAGAAAAATGAGAAATGGTAGTCGTTTAAAAGTACAGATCCTTTTAACGATGGTTGCTAACGAACTTCATGGACAGCAATCTATCTGTCCATCATTGGTTTAGATTGGCGCGGCTCGACAGCCACCTCGAAAAGCCTGAGGGAATTCAGCTGTCCGTATATAAATGAGCAATGAAGCTATCCCATACTTCTGAATATTATGCTGCGCTCGCACTGGATGCAAAGAACAACTGTAAAAACCCTGTTTCCCCAGGATGACAACTTAGTTAATAGATGGACCTCACAAGATCTATGCAAGCAAATCCACTAAAACAGTTGGAATAGTTCCCAATCTTCTGTTCCGCATAGACTTGTTATAAGGTAACATTATTAAGCCTGAAATTTTGGCGGCATCGGTGTAATCAAAGGAATGAAAGAAGTCCGATTTTTCGCAGACCATGCACCCATATATTACCAATTTTAGGCGCTCGAACGAGGCACAAGATTATTTCGAAAGTTTCTCAGTGAACCATAAAGCCAAATCCGTTCTGAGGAGTAGAACTTAAACAAAGATCCAAACCCACTGAGTCTTTCGGCAAGCACGAGGTCCCCGTCGTGGATGGTGGGGTGCATGGAAGGGCCAGAGCAGATCACAAGCTCTCCAACGTGACGAGAAATCGTGTGCGCCACGCAGTAGAACACTCCAGCCCCGGTGAAATACCGAACCATATTCCGCTTGGTGAACAGCCGCTTCGTCGTCATCTGGAACACCAGAATCAGTTCACTTGCACAAAGATATTAAATGAATGGCTACGTTCGATCTCGTAACCAACAACGAATAGATGACACGAATAAGACGATAAAACAGCAGTAGAGCCCCTGCAAAGAGCTTTCCATGAGGTCTGGAAGGATTCTGCTCGATGCATTCAGAAAACACGTGCTGATATCACTCACTGACTGATAACTGAATCCAATTCTCAAAAAGTCGCCCCAAAAATGTGCACTAGAAACTGTATCCGACGGAAATTCGGATACGTCGGATCCGACATTTTTCAAATGGTCAAAAGGATTGTGGGAACAATGGGATTTTTGACGTGTTCGAAGCACCCGAATCGGTGTCGGATCCAAAGTCTAATGTGCACCCGATCAAGTCTAGCTTCGGGTGATTGGTGGTCGTTCTCGGCATTCACTTCTAAGCTCAGTCGTACCCTCGTGATTAGCTCTCGTAGATTGTCTCTATATCTCCTTAGTAGTAGGACTCCGTAGGATGAAATGATGCTTGGTAGGGCAGTCTTATAATGTTTTTCGACTTTCACAGACTCGACCAAGGCGTAGAACCCGAAACGTAATCCGTACCAAATAAAGTGATAAAGATCTTGACTACCAGCTCAACAAAACAACATCGATCTGGAGCCAAAAATACCGTGACTTTCGCTATGACTCTTCAAGGACATACTGAGCTGCGGCACACAGGTCCTGACGCGAAGGGCGTACGGTCGCGCGCACGCTCCTCGACGCAGTATAAACGCCTTCCCGTGCGCAGCCGCAGTCTCCCGCTTCGTCGTCAACATGAGCGGTCGGTTCGTTCCGCTCGCCGCCGACTTCAGCGGCCGGCTCGTCGTCGTTAGGAGCGCAGTTCCACTCTCAACGGGCTGTCGACTTCACCATCTCGCATGGCTCCGGATCGACTAGAACAGCAGCGCAGGACGAGGACGGAGGCAAGCCACTGCCCTCGTGAGCGCAGGTTCCAGGGTAGGAGCCTGAAGGACCTGCGGCTTGCTCTTGGGGAAACCCGTAGGTGACTTGGCGGGCTCAGCCTTAACTCGAAGGATTTGTATTAATCTCGTTGGTCTTGTATGTATAGAGGATTCGAGATAAAAGTGTGTTTATTTATTGTGCGATGTCTTACTCGAAGCTAAAGGGAAATTTATTGAGACCACGCGGCAGAGATCGCAGGAGTTGTTCAAGTCAATTGCGCCACACGAGTGATGTGAAGCCAGGGCGAGGTGTTGGGGACAGCGCAGGAGCACCCACGGGAAATACTGAACTATACCCGTGTCTACAGTCAGGGCAACAAGGGCCTACGTTCTTAAGTTGTAGCAGGCAAAACATGTAAGTCCTCGACTCCGTTCGAGCCTCAACACGCGGCCTCGGAGGAAGGCCGCATACATATTCCACCGGTGCAGCGGGCACGACAAACATGCCAAGGCTCACTGAAAGTCCAACATGGACAGCTGCTCCAATCTTGTTCGAACCAAATGCATTATATCTGAGAACAAAGAGAACAGGACAGAAGAAACACGAGCGAGAATGGATATTCGCTATAACACGCGCGCCGCCATTAATAATTAAATAGGAAATTTACATAAAAGAATATTGCGATTGAATGGGGAGAATACCTTGATAATAGGATTTCCGCCGATTGTTCCTTAACCGACTACATACCGTGATCGAAACCTCGGTGCTTTGACCCTCTATCGGCCCCAACACCGATTGTATTCAACAAAGCCGTCTCAGGCGCACCTCGATGGCTACGCGCACGTCCAGAGCAGTAAACGTTAATGGCGACAAGGTTGCCCTGCTTACCAACCAAAGTTGAGACCTCGAAGGAACGCGTACTAGGCGATGGCTGAATCAATGGCAGGTAAAGCAGCACGTCTATTTTGGGCTAAGCAGGAAGCCTGTCCTACTAGAAATCCAACGATGATATGTAATAGGTGCTAGCGCTTGTCAGTGAGAGGAGACATCAATAAACAACACCTGAAATGCATCTTCCTGTACAGTTGGTAACCTTGGTAAGCGCTTTATTTTCTCCATACATTCATTAAACCTGAAATTAGTTAACTAGACCATAATGCGAAAGAAAAATCCACTAGGATTATCACTTCCGCGGGTGACGTGGAGCGGGTTAACAAAGCTCAGAACTGGACCTGACAGATTTATCCTGAGCGACACACATACTTCGCGATATGAATTCTAACCACAATCCACCCAGTATCCAAACACATAGAGTCTAAGGATAAAGAACGCGTTACTCAATCCCACTGCGGGATGCGCCACGCATTCTACTTATAAGGGACTTCGTGAAGGCGACTTCAATGCATATTTGGTCATACAATGACTTGCGGTGGCCAGCCGATTAACAAGTCAGCGCGTTTTCCTACCCAGACAAGCCTTGTCGCGGATGCGATGATCGCCTTTTCTTAATTCCATGTCCCGCGATCAGCAGTCCCGCGGCGATTCCTGATGAGCGCCGACCTTTCGCTGTCATACGTCCACACTCCGTTCGTCGCCCCAGTCGCTCCAGTCGCTCCCGACGCTGGCGAGAGGTATGAACAGGCGACAAGAGCGACTGGAGCGACGACGCTCAAGCATGAACACTTTTCGGCGGTACGCGCTCGGTTTTAATCGATATGCATGTTTTGCACGGGCGAAGAGTCGCTCTTGTCGCGAAGTATGAACAGGCCCTAAAATAGGTTCCACCTTTTCGATCGCGGGCTACCACGCGGCGCTCCCAGCCGGACTCGGGGCGCAGGACATGGGGTGTTGCGCTCCCCTTCTTCAGCATACGGCCCCCATGAGAAAGATCTGACAAAGGGCAACCGCCGATTCGCTATAAGCTCGGTACCAATTCACCGACCCCGATGGGATGGAAGGTTTGGCGGCCTGGGCGGAAAACCCGAACCTGGTATCGGGAGTATGCGACAGCCGGCACCTCCCCGGACAGCGCTACACACGTCCGCCGATCAGTAAGCCAATACTGCCATCCACACAATAATGGAGGCATCGGACGATTGACATTGGGTCTACAGTAATCCACACGTGCTTGTGGTGCAGTCACGGAGGACGTCCAAGATGGCGCCCGAGCTGACGCGTATATCGTATTCTGTTCGTTTTGTGGCAGTAAACGCGTGATGAATGATGAAATGAATTTGTCAAAGCGCACATGAGCTGGTGTATGGTGTACCTCAGCATTGTCGAGACAGCCTCCTTGACACAGAAGGGAAGCAATGAGATGACGAGCCTTGGAACAGAAGGGGCTTCGACGCAGTATGTTTCTCAAGTCACGACTGGTCTGATGATCGTCCCAATCAGTTCATAAAGCAAGACCACACTCTCATCTGATACTGATTTCTATGCAATAAAATTACAACAGCATGAAAAACTTTTGGCGCTATGGTAGTTGGGGGGAGGGGTCACCATAGCATGCCGCGGTCGGCAGGCGCCTGAGTAGCTACATGCAGCGAATGTAAATGCAGTCTTATCTCCTCGGTTCGGTTACACATCCGTGATCAGAACAGAGCTATAGCATTGTTTGTTTGATTTCTTCACTATCAGTGTGTCATGGTTCCTTTTTTTCGTGTTAGGGACACTTTTTATAAGGTGATCCCCCTAACTACCATAGCGCCTGCTTTTATTTAGAAAATGACTCTAGATGCTTTGAGATGTGGCATTTTAAATAAATCTCTAAACACGTAGTGTGCTCGTGG
Source organism: Heligmosomoides polygyrus bakeri (assembly GCA_947359475.1). Lineage (NCBI taxonomy): Eukaryota > Metazoa > Nematoda > Chromadorea > Rhabditida > Heligmosomidae > Heligmosomoides > Heligmosomoides polygyrus. Next base: position 16,355,854 of record OX375867.1, read on the forward strand.
AGTATGTGCACGTCGTCTTATCTAGAGAGCACAGAACTGGGCAAAGGAAGGAACTCCAGGGTATGGTGTATCCATGCTGCTCATGTGGAAACTGCTCTCGTCGCTTCAGAGAAGTTCACAGCTGCGGTTCTGTTGAGAAAGACCAATCCTGTGGCCGTATTCATGAACGTTCCCGGGAACGTTCAAGGCTTCCCTCGGGAAGCGACCGAGGCGGGAGGCAAAAGATCGTATTCACGAACATGCCGGGAAGCAACGGGAGCCTCCCGCGCCGATGGCGGGAGGCTCCCGGCCTACCCCCACTCAACCGGTCGGGAACGCCGGGAAGCCGTCAATGAGGTGGTGTGTGCAATTGCAAGAAATAGAATTTCGATGGCGATTTTGCCATCGAAAGTCGTCTTCACGTGGGGTTATCCTCGCTATATGTCTCGTAACGTGTTCCTGGGCCATCTTCTGAGGAGAGGGGGGGGGGGTACGGCTTCTGTCACTTACTTGATTTTAAAGAAATCACATAATTGATCTGAAACATTGACGATGAGTAGTTCTTTCGTCGGATGCGCCACGCACCCTATTTCTCGCAATACCACTTCTTATACATTCCCATTGCCAGTCGGTGGACATTTTACGAGCAGCTCCTGCGTGGAAAAAAAGAGATCGTCAGCGAAATAGGATTGAACTTCGTAATAAACAATAAAATAAAAATAAAACTGAAGGTATGTGTAAAATTAGAAATTATTTCCTCAATAGCAGAGTAGTTCCACAATCTTCGAAAAAGTCTACAAACTGTTATCACAATCCTTCAGCAATTTCTTCTTGTAGTCTATCTTCGTCTCATCTTTAGAGAATATGGAGGATTAACTTAACCTAATAGTCGCACGTCCAGCGCTGTGCGCTACGTCCTGGGTGCGCCGTGCACGCAGAGGTGTCGTAGAAATCGAATAAACGAGTGAAGGGATAGAACGCCACGAAGGTGACTACACTAACAACGGGGCATTCCCACACTGCGATCTATGTGTTCGATTTATTTACATGCGGCAACATTAAAAATTTAAATGGTGCAGTTATAAATTGCATCCAATTATTTTAAATTGCTTGTTATAAATTATAAATTAAATTGTTATAAATTATTTCATGCATCCCAGACAGTTTCGCGTTCGACTACCTCAGATATAGCGATACTGTCGAACAACAGTAGTGGTTCTCAAGCTGTGGAACTAGGCTGATTATGGAGACCTTATTCGGTTGATGGTTCTGCGCAACCTGCTTGTTCATAGCGTGGAAAAGGCAAGAAGAGTCAAAGAAATTACTCACCTAATAATCATTTTTTTAATTGAGCTTTGAAGAAGGAAAAATTAGTTGACTGATGAGTAAAACTCCCCATCCGACAATGTGAAAGCAGGCGACAGACGAATAAGTTACCGTCGGGTCGAAATAAATATAGGTGAATAGGAATTGAATGAATCTCGCTATTGTATACCTGAAAGGGTGGCTTATCAGCATTTCGACTGCTTCCAAAAGGTCATTTAGGGTGCTTTACGCGTCCATCCTCGCGTTTGGCCTCTTCAACTTCAAAAAGGGAATAGTTTTAAATTGCAATTTGTGCTGTGAAATGATGTATAAACGAGTAGTTTCTTAAGCGCTCCTTATTATCTCCAGCCACTGAAGGTGGTTGTGCCGAAACATCAGCCGAGTGGAGTGGGAAAAGATTGTATTACAAAATAGTCTTGGGTTCTCTATTGGGGATCATGCCACTTTTCTCGCCGATAAGCTCGGTAACAGTTCAACTTTTTCTTCAAAATACTTTTAAAATGGTGAGAGATGGCATGTAACTTGACAGTGCGTGAACATCTAATATTCTGTTTAGATTTGAGCAGTTTAAAGCCAGTTTTAATTTTTGTTGCTTGTTCGTTATCCGTGTTTCCGTTATCCGGCCATTTTCAGGCAAAATTGTCCGTAATCCGGGTCTCAAAATTTCGTTATCCGCTCATCCCTGGTTGAGACAGCGGTAATTTGAAAAATTGGTTTTTGAAATCTTGCAGTTCCCGCCTCCGCTGCGAATCTAACTCGCGCGTCGCGGTTGCTCCCGCTTCCCGGCGGTTCATGAATACCGACCGGGTTGTATGAAGCCGGGAGCGGGATGCGGCGGGAGCGGGAAGGCATCGCCTGCCTTCCCGCTCCCGCCGCTTCATGAATACGGCTACTGGAGACAACTGATGTGTGATGTTTCGTTTCAACTCATCTAGGTTCACTACCAAACCAATAACCACTTAGGGAGTCGAATTCTGGAGGCAAGTGATGTGCGATGCTTCGTTTCCATTCTTCTTCTAGGTTCACTTTCAAACTAAAGACCAGTTAGGATGTCGAATTCTGGAGACAAGTGATGTATGATGCTACATTTCCACTTATCTAGTTTCACTTCCTAACTAAAAACCACTTAGGAAGTCGAATTCTGGAGACAAATGATGGGTGATGCTCCTTTTCGACTCATCCAGGTTCACTTCCTTAAGGCGTCATCTTCGGACGTCCTCCGTGATTGCACCAAACACAAAGAAGCACGCGTGAAGGTTACGGTAGACCCAATGTCAACCACCCGCTGCCTCCGTGCTTGTCCCATTCACCGACCCCGGATCGATGAAAAGTTTGCTTGGACAGAGTGAAACCCGAACTATCAACCTCAGTGCGAGGTGCACCCAACAGCAGACGCCTCCCCTGTCTGTGCTGATATGCGCCCATCAGCGATATAAGGACTGAATGAACATAAGAGGAAAAACACTATCGCGATTCAACTAGTCACCCAACCGATATCTAAAGATAAGGTAATCGAAGGTTTCAACAACCGTCTCCTGTAATACAGAGCAAAATAACAAGAAACGGGTCGAGATGAACAAATCATTATCGACACGCGCCGTGCACTCGACGGTGCAGACCTAATTTTCATCACGTTTGACTCAATAAATGGTCTAGGTTCCATGTTCTACTACCCCGACTTCCGGTGACTGTTTCATCGTGTGATGGGGCTTTTACAATATCAGGGAAGCAATTGTCCGAAATGCTGCTGGCCCACCCAAACTACTACCACACCTTCTACCAAAGGGCATCTTTGAGACAAATTGGATGCTACAGTTGGCCTGGCCAACACCTTGGCCATGTGATAAAAGAGTCAACGCTTTACCTTTCCTAGGAATGTCTGGTAGCAATTCACCAGACGTCGGAAGGATGAAACCGAACCAACTCCTTGTGAAAAAGAGAACCGCCCCTACTGGCCTACGGCGCTTCCATCTTTGATCAATAGCACAGAACGTACTATAGGACGTTCATGCACTTTGCAATAATTCAACGCGCCTTCGCACGAGCTCTTCAATTATGGATACATTTCCGATCGAATTACTCAATTCATAGTGCACTAACAGCTGATGGGTTTCTGCCCTCCAGGACACTTCATTGCCCCAGTCTCCGGATCCTAACTTCTGCATAATTAGGCGGCCTCCCGTTGCATTGTGTGAACAAAATTGATTAGAAACAATCGTCTATATTATTAAATACCATATTCATACCCTCCACACACTGGGCTTGGATTGGATGAATTCAATCACTGGGCACTACTAGAAAGAGTAGACGCTTCACAATGCACCTACCTGTAAAGGATCGCTAAAACAGCCTCGAAGTCCACAGACAAGAACTGCCCGCTTAATTTGCCTCACAGATTCAAATTCACAGAAGGTGGAGAAGATGACCACGGATATTGGACTTCTTTCTAGTCTACCCTAGTCAGGGAAATTGCTTCGGCTTTCCCGCTAAGCGCTGACAATCTGGGGCCAGATTCATCAACGACTTACAGCAATTTAAATACAGCCGAGATCCCTGATAGCGCGGCCTATCAATCGACATGGTGAAACATTTCATCAGCGATAAGCCGCGCTATCAGGAATTTCGGCTGTATTTTCTCCGTTGAATTGCTGTAAGTCGTTGATGAATCTGGCCTCTGGATGTATCCTAGGTGGAGGGTAGCATCGCAGGAAAGCAAAGCAAACACAGACATGGTGGCCTGTCCCGGCTAGGGAATTGCGAAGATAAGACCTCCTTCAGGTTAGTCCAGCGTGTAGTCCATGTAAAATAGTTCACTCACTTTCAACGTCGTGGCCAATAAGGATCTGTCCATACATCGCGACGGGAGCGTCCTTACGCGCCCAGATCTGCCTGGGAGCGTAAGGACCCGTTTATACTCCGACGCGACGTATTGTGGCCACATTGATAGAGCGACGCGATCAATGTGGCTACAATACATGCCGTCGTGTCGAAAGTATAAATGGGGCCTAACGCAGTCTGAGGGCCTGTTCATACTTCGCGACAAGAGCGACTGGAGCGGCTGCGGGACATTATGTACGAATGGTCGCCGCGGACGCGGCGAATAGCGCGGCGAGCGCGGCAGAAGACGTCGCAATTGGGTGACTTTAGCGGTCGATGATATCTAGACCGACATCAAAACTTGCACATCAAGTGTTAGAAAGTCTACGCAAAGTCAGTTTCACTCTGATAGTGTGTCATATTTTCAGCTTTTCCTGAAGAAGCATCATATAAAACTGGGCATTAGAACGCTGTCTAGTTTTATAACTCGAACTCAATTTCCGAACCAGAGCATGTTTTCCCGCAGGTCCTGCAACAGCAGGAAGGGATATCAACAACTCAAACGTAGGGACTGCAGCAGGTCATGAGGCACAACTCATACGACCGCAGCGGAGCTCATCGCGCACGCGGCAGTCGCCGTCGCGGGCGCGGCGACCATCCGTACATAAAGACCGCCCCTCGACTGGAGCGACTGGGGCGACGGATGTAGTGTGGTCTACGTAAATAATTGCGTACTCCACACTCTGTCCGCGACGGATGTATTGTGAAATGCGTAATGATTTACGTACACCACACTATATCCGTCGCCTCAGTCGCTCTTGTCGTGAAGTATGAACAGGCCCTGAGGAGCTGCCGGCTGTGGTGTGCACCCGATATCAGGTTTTTGGTTCGAATTTCCCGCCCTGGTCAACCAAGTTTTCCATCCCTCCGGGGTCGGTGAATTGGTACCAAACCTGTCTCGAAAGGATAAAGCGCCGATTCGTTCATCGGTAGGCCAACTACGTATTCAAATCGGGTTCACGACATCCGGTAGAAGAAGAATGCGTGCGCATCCAAAAAAGGATTGAGTGATACCGCCCTTCATCCTTTATGATTTGCTTGACCGACCAATCGCTCCTGTCGCGAAGTGTGAACAGGCACTCCGTATCAAGTGCCGTCCCGTAGGTCACCAAAACGCCCGTGCATGAGCCAATAGCTTCCTTCTTCATCCTTGCCCCGCACCACCCGAAAGCCCTCCGCACACTTTTGCGGCAACGCGGCAGCCCTATCTTCAAGCATGGGGCAGAGACGCAGAGTCGCCGCGCGAGGCAAAACTAGCCTCGCGCGGCCTGCCGCTGATGTGCCGCCTAGCGGCAGATGCGGTGCCGTCTACGCGGCAGACGCGGTGGCAGCGGCAGTAATCCTTCAAGGCATTGTTGCCGCATTGCCGCGTTGGTGATTGAGCGAGGGGGAGGAGTGCCGCGTGAACTCTAGCACGCGGCAGTGGAAGCCGCGTACGCGGCTGTTCTGGCCTTTACCGCGTACGCGGCTGCCGCAAAAGTGTGCGGAGGGCTTAAAAGCCCAATGGAGTTTTCACCCAGAAGATTGAAGCGAATTGAATTATTCGTTCAGGTTAATGTTAATGTTTATTACGTCGCAAAAGGGCGCAAAAGGGAGACGCGAGATAGAAGTAAGTGAGTACTAACAAACGAGCAACAATCACAATCATCCCTCTAGAATCTTCTCCGCCGAGCTCGGAGGGGGGGGGGGGGGGGGAAGCGAGCGAATAGTTCCACAACTTTTGCGAGAGGTGGCTCTGTGAGATCGTTTAGTGCACAAGCGACACGCGACAAAATGTCACCTTAAGCTCGTATCGATTCATGGAGTCGGCAATCGATGTGGGAGCGTTTCGTTAGATCGCGTCGCCCGTTCATGCACACCAAACAATCCCTCAGGGCAAAGGGAGAGCTCGCCTCGTATTAAGGGCCTGTTCATGCTCCGAGGCGAGAGTGACGTCAGCGAAGTGGGCGACAGGGCCAAGCATACGTATCGATTAGTGCCGAACTATCGTCTTGGAGATCGATAGGTACGTCATATCGCTCCCGGCGCGGGGTATGAACAGGTCATACACTTTAGCGAGAAAGTGTAGCGCAGTCGGAGGAGCCGTTGGCTCTCGCGTGCACCCGGTACCAGGTCTTGGTTCGGATTTCCCGCCAAGGCCAAAGCAGCCTTCCACCTCTGCTAGGTTGGTGAACTGGCACCAGATTTGCCGGGGTAGAATAAATTAGTAGCTTTCCCATCGGCTGATTACTGCATGTTACTGTACAGACCAAATCTTCTTCTTCTTCTTCAGCGTTTGTCCCGCTTCGTGGCGGGGTCCGCTATTCTGGTGTCATGACGCCACCTTTCCCGATTCAGCGCTAGATCGGGGTGGACATCAGCTACTTTCAAGTCCGTATGTAACGTATCAGCCCAGCGCTGCTTCGGGCGCCCTCTAGGCCGCTTTCCAATTACCTCGAAGTTAAGGCCTATCTTGCGGACGCTGTCTTCTTCTCCACGCAGAACGTGGCCGTACCATCGTAAGCGAGCTTCGCGCATCTTGTCAGTTATCGGCGCGACACCGAACTTCTGCCGAATAGCATCGTTTCGGATGCGGTCCATGCGCGCGACTCCTGCCGTCCAGCGCAGCATCTTCGTCTCCATGACGCTGAGGCGAGTTTCAACTTCCTTGGTCGCTGGCCAACACTCAGCGCCGTACATTGCTACCGGCCGGACGACTGCTCTGTAGATCTTCGACTTAAAGCGCTCTGGTATCTTCTTGTACTGTACAGACCAAATACGCATTTAAATTGCCTACAAGACATTCTGTAGATGTAGACTGCTTGGGGCAACCCAAAAGGGGCTGAGTTACGCCGTCATTTGTCCTTCATTGTGTGCTCCATAGCATTACTACATTTTTTGAGATAAGAAGGATAAGGGATGGTGCTACTCAATCCCATTTGGGATGCGCCACGCATTCTACTTCTACGGGACGTTGTGGAGGCGATTAGAATGCGTATTTGGCAATACAATGACATGCGGTGGCCAGCCGATGATCATGTCAGCGCTTTATCCCTCAAGTCTGGTACCAATTCATCGACCCGATGGGATGGAAGGCTTGGATGGCCTGGCGGAAGATCCGAACCAGGAATCTGCTATCGGGTGCACGCAACAGCCGGCACTTCCTCCGACTGCGCTACACGCGCCCATTACTGTATTTAGGACTGAAGAACGGCTTATGGCCGAAACGTTGTCTATAAACATCGACATCGAACCTCAAACCAGCACACCCATCGAATCGCAGAAATGTACCGCGGGAAGCCAACCGTTTTGATCCCAATTTTCGACGATTCGGCTCAAGTGGCAGAGGCACAGCTCTTCTAAAGAGAGGAAGTGTCTGCAGTACTTCAGCCGGTACTCGTAAGTTCATAAAAGGATCTACCCGAGCCGACTTTACAGCCAACAAGAAATTACGAGAGGAACAGCCCCGAACAGAGCAAAAACGTGGAATTCGCCACAGTCAAAAGCAATCAATCGCGAGGGTGCCACGCGCACATGGAGCGCGAGACGAATCCTGAACTTGGAAGAGCAAAGAGTACTGGTTTACGCTAGCTAGATGACAGCTGTTGGGGAACACTGAGCGATGTAGCTTTCGGCGACCTCCTATGAAGTGAAAAAAGGCAATCGCGAGGGCATTGGACGCAGAATAGAGCATGCCATTGGAGAGGAAACAGTGTAGAGCAATGTCCTTCCTACCGCTGATCTAATCTCCAAGTAATAATCTTCAAAATAAAGGAATAAAATACGAAAATAACACAAAAATTGAAAGGAACGGCGCACCAGCTAAGAAAACCAGGTTCGATGAAGTGAGCGGATCCGCTGGAAGGACTCCCACAGCGACAGTGGGGTCCGAATCTCTTCCCGGACCCCGTTGCTGAGAGGCCGAAAACCCCGTGGGCATCCGAAGAAGGACCTCCATCGACGTAGATGAGGAGCACGAAGCGGTCACAGCGCCGACACGTCACGTCAGGCTGGACGCGTGGCGGGTCGTCCGCGACGTCGCGCGCGGAGCCGCGACCGCCCGCGCGGCGAGCCCCCACGATTCAAAGCGACCACGGCGTTCGCGGATCGATCCTCGTTCTTGTCGTTTTTTTGCTTAAGTCTTGCGTTTCCGCTGTCCCGTAGTGCGTCGTAATGTATACGAAGATGTGGGGCCACGATTCCTCTGAAAAAATTGGTCTGTCTCCTCTGCCGTAACGGCAAATTGTCTCGAGCAGAGTTGTCTGGTTCGTCTCTCTAACATTTTCGCGAGATATTTTGATTGTTCGAGAGGAGACCGTTGAAAATCTTCAGTGATCAACCGGCCCAAATAGAGCCGGGAGGGGGTCACCGTGTAGAACACCCCTGCACGACGCCTTGTGTTGTACTAAAAATTAAATTAATTGATTAAACTAAAAATTTTATGCGGCACGTCGTGTTCTGCGCCTAGGATGAGCTGATCTGAGCCACTTCTGATGTAATTGGACATACATGTGCCTTCCTACCAAGACGATTACTCACTGAGTGACCTCCTTGAACGTATTACAGCGATCGGACTTATGGCTAACCGTGAGAGGCCACAGTGTTTACATTTGTTTCGCTTCTTAGTGATGCCCCAGCCTACTAGGATAGATCCGGATTCTCAGGCGAGGGCCTCACATGGGCCTCACAAGGCAGTCGTGACTAATGGCCTGTTCATACTCCGCGACGGGAACGACTCAGCGACAGCAGCGAGAGAGCAAAACATACCTGTCGGTTTTTCTATGCAACTGCTCGGTACTGATCGACACGCATCCTTCGCCCTATCGCTCCCGTCGCGAAGCCCTAAATAGCCAAGGGTGCTGCCCACAGTACTCGGGCGATCGTTGCGGGACCATTTGGCAGCCCACCTTGTCCAGTCCAATATGCGGCGCTGCTGAATAGGAAGTGGTCATTCAGTGTTTGATAAGCTCACAACCGAAAAAAAAACGTCTGAGTTAATCACCGTAGTTTCGGGTTGAAATTCAGGGAAATCGTTATAGGACCGAGTTGCCTATCCCTCTGCTAATCAGTCTCTGCAGCTAGTGATATTTGCTTGCATGCTTCTCCGGCGCAAATAGGGTTGGGGGGGGGGGCTTCTGGGCCGTATGCTATTCTCTCCCCAACCGTCCCCGGCCGAGTATGAAGCGGTCTCCGCCCACATCCCCGGTATGCATATCATGCGCCATCGATTTTTCGCGCCGGGTATCGTCCCCGGGTCGGGCGACAATAGCATAGGCCCCTGATGGGCAGAAAATCCCATAGAGCGTCGTTACTGTCCTTCATCCCTGGCTCCAACGTAAAAAGCCTGTAGTAAGGGCGTTCCATGGTTAATAAAAACCATGTTTGAATGAATTCCTCGTAACATTGTTTTCCCTTCGCATTCTATATGCCTCCGAACCTTTTTCTTCGGATTTTTCAGATTGTCGGCTAGAAGGCATAATAAACGATGAGGAAATCAACGTACGAGCAACACTAGCAAAACTCGAGAAGTAGCAGAAGGGGTGACTCGCGAGTAAATCGTTAGGGGCAGGGACGAGTCGTTCGTCAAAGGTTGGACGAGTTGTCTCTCAGTAACCAGGCGGTCGTTGCGGGACCACCCGTTCCGTCTGCTCGTCAATGGCTGCGGGACATTATGTACGAATGGTCGCCGCGGACGCGGCGAATAGCGCGGCGAGCGCGGCAGTAGAAGTCGCAATTGGGTGACTTCAGCGGCCAGTGATATCTAGACCTGCCTCAAAACTTGCACATCAAGTGTTAGAAAGTGTATACAAAGTCAGTTTCACTGCGATAGTGCGTCATATTTTCATTTTTTCCTGAAGAAGCATCATATAAAATTGAGCATTAGAACGTTGTGTAGTTTTATACCTCAAACTCAATTTCTGAACCAGAGCATGTTTTTCCGCAGCTCTTGCAACAGCAGAAAGGGATATCAACAACTCAAGCCTAGCGTCTGCAGCAGCTCTTGAGGCACAGCTCACACAACCGCGGCGGAGCTCATCGCGTACGCGGCAGTCACCGTCGCGGACGCGGTGACCATTCGTACATAAAGACCGCCCCTCGCTCGTCAATGGATGAGTCGCGCTTGGTGGTGAGACTGTCGGTGGAATTTTTAGTTTTTTTTCAGTTTAACCCGTTTCATCGTGTTTATTTTGTGTTTCTTTGGCATATCCATGTCTCTTCCGTTAGTCTTCACGTCTTTTTTATTTCTCCGCCGTTTTTACGCGTTGCAAAGAAAAAGGATATGCGGTACAAAAATAATAGAAAACGTTAAGAAAATCTAAGGAACGAAGCAAGCAAGAGAAAAAGCTCGGCAGGCAACGTGAATCTGCTGAAGAAATGGCGTAACGGCATGATAAATGCGGAAAACGAGGGAGAAACAAAAAAGTTTCGAACGAATAGCACGAGAAACAGGGTTATACGGGAGAAACATACGATGAACGCGACAAAACAGCCCAAACTGAAAAAAAAAACTAAAAAATCCACCGACGGCTTCACCACCAAGTGCGCCGTGTCGATTTACGGTCTGACGGAGCAAGTAGTCTCGCAACGACCTCCTGGGTACTGTGAGACAGCTCGTCCTGTTCTTGACGGACAACTCGTCGCTAGCTACAGTTGACGATTTAGTCGCGAGTATGGAATGCTTGCTTGGCCTGAACTGGACACGAATTAGAGCTTGATTCAGAGTCCAACAAGAGTCGGCGCTTCCTCCGACTGTGCTACGAGTGCATAGAGGCCAAGTTTGCATTTGAACTGTCCGACAAGGATAGACTCGGCAGGTTTTGCTGCAAAGTCGGGCGGATAGACCTGGAGAGGTCGCTCTAAGCTCTTTGGGTTCCGTTATATGAAGTTTGATCGCAGATTCCCTATGTGTCAACCACTACTTTTAAGCGTGTTCTCTCAACAACGTACGCTTTCAGATGTCCTACCGAGGAAACTATCAGTCACGTTTCGTCTCGGCCTCTGCAGGAGCCTCATCGACATCGAACGTTCGTGACGATCGAAGTTGGTCCAGCACCAGTCAGTGCTTTTTGTCTCGCTTTGTGTTTTACGCGAACTTGTGTTTGCGCCAAAAAGATGGTTGCGGGGAGAAGTTTTCGGTATTAGGGCTGCTTTAAGGCCTGCATAAGGTTCTGCTTATGCATAAGATGGAGATTGCATCATATTCAGATAGCATGAACTCTGTTCCACCACCGCAGGCACTGACAGTGAGTGGACCAGCGCTAGTTCCGGGTTATATGTCTGTTCGAGATAGGGAAAAGAAGAAGGAAGAGGAGGTTCGCACACATTTTCGTAGGACTTAACAGCTTTGACCTGCATTCATCATTGCTTTTCTCCTTTTCAGTACGCAAACCTGATGACGTACGGCGGCAAGACCGAGAAGGCCGCCAGAAAGAAGCGTATTTACGACGACGAGTTGGTTGCTAGAGCGATAATGTCGTAGATCTCAGTGTATCTCGCGCAACGTGCTGTGCTCTGTCACGCTTACGTAACGAGATGCATTTCAGATGACTATGCCCTCCAGTTCCATATGTTAACCTACCTATATTAGATACCTCGAGGGCGAGGATTCAGATGACGAAAAGTCGTCGTCCTCATCATCTTCGCGAGATAGGCATCGTCGATGGGACGATGACAGTAGTGATCGTCATCGGGATCGCTCCAGTAAAAGCAGCAGTAGCGGACGCAAAAGCAGAGAGGAGGAATCGAAGAAAGCCGCTCCAGAAGAGGAGGAAGAGGACGAGCTGGACGCATTCATGGCCGAGATTAACGCGCAGGTGTGCTTTAGAGCTTTTTGGATAGCTAGGGCGCTTTACATCGAGCTTTTCTAGGCCTCGAAAGATAAAGCGATAGCAGTACAGAAGGAGAAGGATCGAATCAGCGGTAAGGATGCAGACGCCGAAAAGAAGGGAGTTGGTAGAGCTGACATCGACGACGAGGACATGCAGGAATCATATTTCAAGTTCGTTTGTTCCGTTCTAATCGTTTGAAGAAATAGAAGAAGGCTGCTACTAGGATTGTTTCATGGTTCAATTTCCGGTAATGGAACTCCTCGCTCCATCCCTCTGGGATAGGTAAATTGGTGCGGACATCTCTGGGAAGGACAAATCAGACTTGCCCATTGGCTGGCCATCACAACTGGTTGTGCGCGTCGAGCACGCATTCAGAGTGCCTTCACGACATCTTGTAGAAGTAGAATGCGTGACGTAACCCAGATGGGGTTCATGAACGCTGTTCTTTATTCCTTCTCCTCTATTACGCGCAAAAGTAGCCAGTCGATGGACAAGTCAGTGTTTTGTCCTTTCCCCAGACAAGTCTTGAGCCAGTTTACCACCTCGAGCCAATTTACCACCTTGATCCTAACCAGGGAAGGGCCTCAGGTGGATGTCTGAACGACGGAATACCTCACCAGAATCTCCCGGCTGTCTCAATGAACATACGATTTTTCACCGCACGCGCGGCGAGACATGTCTGAAGAAGCGCTCCTTAATAGGCTATTATGTTAAATTTGAGCTCTAAGACTCCCAAGTTATGGTATAAGGCGGCATCATAGCCATCTGGTGGGATATTTGCAGGCTAGGATTGTGATCTGAGTCGGTAACAGTGTTTTAGACAGTTATTTCGTGGATTTTTTATGCACATTATTATTAAAAGAAAACCTGTGCCTAATGATTTAGGAAGAATTTGCGCTACGTACTGTTGTCATTCCAGTGATGCTAATTGCTTCTTCCTTGTTGAGCACACCTTTGTTGAGCGTATGAAATAAATAAATAAATAAAATAAGGTTAAAGGGATAAAAACGGCGATACTCGATCTCTTTTGGGGTGCACCACGCATTCTCTTCTACGGGTTGTCATGGATGCGATTTGAATGCGTGTTTGAACATATAATGGCTTGCGGGGGGCCATCCTATAAACTAGTCAGCACTTTGTACTTCCCAATGAAGTCTGTTAGGAATTCATCGATCCCGGAGGGAAGGAAGGCTTAGTTGGCCTGGGCGAGAAATCCGAGCCAAGAAACTGGTATCGAGCGCACGCGACAGCCGGCAACTCCTCCGACTGCGCTACACGCTCCGTTATGACGTACTGTATTTAAATACGTGGCTTCAAGAAATGAAGTCTTTTGTCCTAAAGGAACCCAAAGCTTCCCACAATGGAAGCAATTGTCTATTTTTTCGATTCCCTCGTCCAATTTCCTCTCATAACCATTTCTTTCTGATTAGATGAACCTGAAGGCTCTCATGTAGCTTAGCTGAGGCTGCAGAAAAGGTTAATGCAGTTTATTATAAGGGCAGTAGACGCTGTGACTGTAGCAGCACACACTAAGTTATACCGTAGCAGTAGCCGTGACCGCCGCGCGTTTTCGTTCGTTCAGTTTGTTTCTCGCATCTCCCCTTCAATTAAATAGTATAAATGTATGTTACATTTGTGCAAAGTCGTTGAACCTGCCGAATTAGAAGCCCTGATAGTTACGGATACCATCGAATCGCACGTCGCACAGGGCAATAACTTCCAGACATGTTTGATTCAGAAAAAAAAAACGCAAAAATACTGCAAATCAAGGAATTGAACACCTGGCCTCCCGCCATTGGAGCAGCGTTTCGACATTTTTTCTGTATATTCGATGCTTGGAAGGTATTGTCTTATGCAGCGCGATTCCATTGTAGAGTTTCATAGCCCCTAACTTGGAACGTTGAAAGACTTTGCAAAAATGGAAACGCTTTCCTATTATCTGAACGGTGAAATTTTTTTTGTGGCGTTCGTTATCGTCGTTCATTTCGCCTGAGATCCGTCTCTGGTGAGTACTAGAGGTTCTAATCAATAATGCCTCACTCTTCTAAAGAGGCCTATGTGATCCTCCAGCAGACCAAGGGTGAACCTCCAAGTTCCTCCTTCAGGTACCTCGAGGAGCACAAAGAAAAGGCTGCCAACGAAGAAGAAGAATACGAGTACGATGCAGATGGCAATGTCGTTTGGACGTGGAAAAAGGTGAGTTCAATACCTCCCATTTGGCAGTTGTTGCAACAATTTTGTAACCGTTCAGGTTATCGACCCTCTGCCTGCAATTGACCATACGGCGATCAGTTATCCAGCGTTTAACAAGAATTTCTATGAGGAACATGAGGAAATCAAGTATGTTGTTCGATTCGGGTAAATAGGGCAGGCAGTTCTAGCGGTTCTTTTTCTTAGGCGTACGTGATCGTTTCTATTCGCTTTCACACTCAGGGAAATCTAAGCTTTCAACCCACCAGAGGCTTTGATCACTTTGCCTCTTTGGGGAGAATACAGCCACAGTCTATGCGTCTTTTATAAAATGCGCTCCACATTTCGAAAGGATCGATTGGCACCGAACTCCATCATTTATCCCTTATCTCGCGTTAGCATCTTAGCTTTTTGACTCATTGTGACCGAAAAATGTGCTAAACGTTACCCCAAAGGGCGGTGAAAAAAAACGCGTCAAAAGAATGGGCACGTATGACTTCTCGCCTTTGCTTGTTCCGATGCCGCAATTGCAGGAAGCTCAATCACGTTGAAGTCAATCGACTTCGCGACAAGCTAGGACTGCGCGTCGGTGGATTTCACCCGCCGAAACCCGTGTGCTCGTTTGCTCATTTCGGATTCGACAAGCAACTGATGGATGTGATTCGGAAAAGCGAGTACGAGCAGCCGACATCGATTCAAGCATTGGTGAGGGCGTCTACCCATAGTATTTGAGCTATTACTTCTACTGGTGCTTCTGTGTGTCCTCGCAAAATTAGTGCCAGTGCAATCCTAGATGATGGTGGCCGCTCTTAAACGACTTTCCAACATAACGAAACACAGTAAATGGGCGACAACATATAGAAATAAGTAAACTACACCAACCTGGTTGCCCACGTATGCTCAGTTTCCGAGTAGAGTTCTTAATCGGGAGGGGCACCTAAAAAATACCGTTCTTGGTGCAAGCATAACAAGCGGGATCCTGTTACTACAGTTGCACCGAGAACGGATCATCTTCAAGCAGATTAAACAGTTGACATCAGTAAAATAAAATAAGTTAGCTAAGGCATCATTATTCAAGGAACCTTTTGGATGCTGACAAAGCAGCGTACTTTACGTCTTAATCATTTGCAAACGGACCTAGCTTAAGATGCTATATATTCCCACGTTTTCTGTGTTATTTGTTTGGACTTCGTTAGTGCAGTTTTTTCTATAGAACGAGTGAGTTCAACGTATTTCAATACTGAACGCATTCAGTTCTTATGAAGTCGATTAAGAGCGGCCACCACCAACTAGGATAGCACCTTAGTACCTGTTGTAGGATGTTCTCAGTAGATAAAGGGAATCATGCAACCAAAGGATATAATCGATTTTTAAATGTGATGCAGGCTGGAGGGGTCTCGAGCAAGCAACACCCATTACGCCATCAATTTCGATCAATAGTATTGATACGGTTGGCCGCTTTAGATGAGGGATTCAGGAAAACTCTTGGACTGGACATCGTTGGACTGGTTTGAACATATTGCCCATGTTCGGCTGTCTATGGCCCTTGCAATCATGACCTAAACTCATATAGCTTATTAGATGGGTGCTAGATAAATTCAAGGCGTTTCTTCTCTATTCGGCTAACATTTCTGTTTCCTCCGACAAAACCTGGAAATAAAATGACAATGTGATCCAACCTATCCAACACGCCTTCTGATGTTAAAGGACAAATCAAGAGTTAGAAAGCATATAAAATATGTAGAACACGTAGTCTCAAACAATGCTCGCCTTATGTTGGTGTTGGGAGAACATTATGGCAGATCACTTCTTTCCGGGTCGTACAGTTGTTGGTCTGATAGTCAGACGAGGGGTCCTCTACGACACGAAGATTTTGGAAATGTCTAGAGAGGTCAAGGAAAGGCGTAAGCTCATTGGTTATGGTCAGACACTAATCATTTCCATTCTTTTTGTTGAGTTCTTCGCAATAATCTAAAGCGCTTCCGTTTTGTATGTCAAAGTCCGAGGTTCCTGCGCTAGTGCACGATTGTGCGAAAGAGTTTGCCGTCTCCGTAACAATACTAGTGCAGGAACCTAAGACTTCGGCACACAGGGCAGAAGCGTTTAGGACCAAAAGTGTATGGAAATGATGAATATCTAGCCACCACCAATAAGCTTGTGACTTTTGTTGACATTTGTAGACTTTAAGTCGGGAAGGCTCCTCCTCTGATTATCAGACTATTCACGTTCGTCCTATGAGGAGGTGGCCTGCACTGCCTTTGATACTGGCTTACTACCTTTTGATTAGTCCTCTAACCTGAAATGGCGTTTTGAATAAGTCGCTGCAATCTATTAGCCCACGCGACCTAATTATAATTTCGGTCAAGTTCAGTTGTTTCGCTAAGCAATTTGCTATGAAGCGAAACAAGGGAAAACCGAAATTGTATAGCGACCAATCACAATTCTGAACGCGTGGTAGCGCAGTCCGAGCAGGTGCCGGTTGTAGCATGCACTCGAGTCGATGTTCTTGCTTCGATTGCCGCCCAGACCAATCAAGCCATCCATAGCTCCGCAGTCGGTGAATAAGTACCACAACTGTGTTGGAAAGAAATATTCTGACCTCGGACGGGCACTACGCACTACGGGCCCGACGTGACGCATCCCAAACAAGGATTAGTTAAGGCTGCCCTTGATCCTTATCATTCGTTTCAGGCCATACCGGCCGCTTTAAGCGGACGGGACGTTCTCGGTATTGCGAAGACTGGAAGCGGTAAAACGGCAGCCTATTTGTGGCCGGCAATAGTGCACATAATGGATCAACCGGATTTGAAGGCTGGCGAAGGGCCCATTGCTCTAGTGGTTGTGCCTACTAGGGAATTGGCTATACAGGTGAGACCTAATTTCTTCGTTAAGCTTTAGTAGGTGTGTACCATCTCTGCTGATTGCATGCTTTATCAAACGAGGGCTATACCATCTCGTTGTTTTGAGTTTTATGTTTGATTATTGCTGTCGATTCCCAGGTCTACCAAGAAGCGAAGCGGTTTTGCAAGGTCTACAACATCAACGTGATTTGTGCCTACGGTGGTGGCAGCAAATGGGAACAGTCGAATGAGTTGAAGAACGAAGGGGCTGAGCTGGTCATTTGTACTCCGGTACGTTCTTGTTTTCGATTAGAGAAATAGGGTTGCGGTGATTGATTCATCCTTTCAGGGTCGAATAATTGATCTGGTGAAAATTGAAGCAACAAATTTCCTTCGAACGACATTCCTGGTATTTGATGAAGCTGATCGAATGTTCGATATGGGTTTCGGTAAGTCTGGTAGAGTTCTGTGACACTGCTTTGAGAAGTATCATGGCTCATACTTGGCAGGTTGGTTTAGGTCCCTGCTTTTTAGGATAAGGTAGGGGGTATACATTGAGTACGAATGAATCTTTTTCGGATATCCCGATCCGAGTCATGCCGAAAAATCGCTTTTATTCGAAGCAACCAGAAATCCGGGGTTCACAAAATCGCCGTTGCCCGAATCATTCGAAAATCTGTGACCGTGAAAATCGAGTTATCCGAAGAGGAAGGTGTACTCCATCTTTCGAGTTCGAAAATCGAGACGAAGGGTTTACTTACCAGGGAAGGGTCTCAGGCGTAGGTCTGAATGAGGAAAATGGATAGTACTGTGGGAATCTCCACCCTTCATGTAGTAGAAAAACATGTTTCGTTTTTTCTGAGTCCCTGAACCCAAAGAGCTAGGGTTCCTCGAAATTGGGGGTACAGTATTGCATCGTCACCCGTGCCCACCATAACCTACCGTAATCGACCGAAATTTGAAAAACGGATGTCAGATTCGTGATCAGCACCCCAAATAACCCCCCTGGACGAGGTTTGGGGAAATTTTTTTTTCAAGCTCTCCTCGACCTCTGGAGTCATGAAAGTAGTGTCGTGAAAGTCGTGCCTTATGGCAGTCTAAATCAGCTTACTTCCTACACATCTCCTAAACATTTATTTCACTCTAAATTGTCAAATAAAGGTTTCTGTGAGCTGTGCTTCCCTCACTTTTCTCAGTTTCTGAATTACACAATGTTTTGTGTTTTTCAGCGAATATTGAACAATGACCTTACAACGGGTACGGGTTACAGCAGGTACGGGCGACTGGAGATGTCGAGGTCGTAATCACCGACTTCGCCCAAACCTTGCCCAGGGGGATTATTTGGGGTGCTGATCACGAATCTGACATTCGTTTTTCAATTTTCGGCCGATTACGGTAGGTTACGGTAGGTACGGGGTGACTAGGGCCGTCGAAGCCATAATCACCGATTTCGCCCAAAGTTTTTACAGGGGGTTATTTGGGATGGTGATCACGAATCTGACATTCGTTTTCCGTATTACCCTGGAGTATGTTAAATTACAGTAGGTAAAGGTAATTAATGGTCACCGTTTTTGTCCAAACCTCGCGTTGAGTACGAATCTGATCCTTATTTGGCAATCTAGAGTGAAATAAATATGTAGGAGATGTGTAGGAAGCAAACTGGTAAAGAAGGCGGTAATCATGAAAAAATGCACAAATGCTGGCTAGCACGGGAGTCGAACATCTGACCTAGTACCTGCATGTAGCCCCACACCCCGCTGAGCCACCGACTCGCTTGCCGCTGTGCCCTTCGCCGCGTCCCATACACCAGCGCGCGCACGCATGCACATGGGCACGTGCTGACGGTGCGCTACTGTACCTCCTCCCCCTTCGAGGGCCCGTAGCTCTTTTGGTTTAAGGATTCAGCAAAATCGAGACATGTTCTTCTACTATATGAAGGGTGGAGATTCTGGCAGTACTATCCATTTCCCCCGTTCGGACCTACGCTTGAGACCCTTCCCTGGTTAGTAGGATGAAGAGAGAAAGGTATACATAGGAAAAGTGAGAGCATAAAATCTAGCGCTATAGAGGGGATAGGATTAACTCTGGTAGGGTTCGTACAGTCATTGAAAGCTTCTATTAGAGAAAAGATTGTGGCTAGTTTCGAATTCTACGCGTTCTATGGATATGCGTCCGTCACCTTCTACTAGATGAGGCCTCATTAACGTTTTTCTTTACAGAAGCGCAAGTGAAATCGATTTCCGACCACATTCGGCCTGATCGACAGTGTCTTATGTTCAGTGCAACGTTCAAGCATAAGGTAATCACGATGAATCTATTTTTTATTTCCAAGGGATTCCACAGAATAAGAAAACTGCTTTACAGGTAGAACGGTTAGCACGAGATGCTCTGGTTGATCCTGTGCGTATTGTGCAAGGAGAAGTTGGAGAGGTAAGTTGAATTTCTTAACTTTTGTGAGGTGCTTAATGACTCAATGAGTGTCCACCATTTAAAGGCGAATGCTGATGTTATGCAAACCGTCGAGGTGCTCCCACGACAGGACACGAAGTGGGTCTGGCTCACGGAAAGGCTTGTGAATTTCGGGACGAGTAAGTTTTTTCGGCGAATAGGCAACGAAGCGCGGTGTACTCTATGTTTCGTTTGTTTCAGTGGGTAAAGTGCTGATTTTCGTCACGAAGAAGATCAATGCTGAAGACCTGGCGAACAAGTTGAAAGTAAGTGGACCGCGGGATGTTCTTTTCTGGACTAACAAGCTATCCAGAGGCCTAGCGTTGTTTTTCAGGCTCGCGACTTCGACTTGGTGTTATTGCACGGAGATATGCTGCAGCACGAGAGGAATGAACATCTTCAAGCGTTCCGAAAGAAGGTCAACATCATGGTGGCTACGGACGTTGCCGGTAAGTAACAGCCGATGCGCTTGATGGTCAGAGCGCGAGACGAAGTCGCGAGACGCACCGACAGTTGCGAAGATCTTGTGCTGGTTCAAGGTTCGTGTCCCTCCCAGGCCAACCAACTCTTCCATCCTACGCGAGTGGTAAATTAGTAGAATACTTGTCTGGTGGCGGGCTAGACACTGTTTTCTCAATAGACTGGATTCAGCAACTCGCAGTGACCAACTGAATGACCATTTAATGGCCTACGTGGAATTTGAATTAGTGGTGCTTCAGAGCTTTGTCCCTTGCCGTTTGAAGAGGGGTTGATAACCTTGCTAAAAAGGTTGCAAGTGCTTGTGATGAGTTCTGTTTGTCGTCGATATCCCTAGGTGGGCGCGTGCAGCGTAGTCGAAAGACGTGCGGCTGTCGCTTGCACCCTATACCAGGTTCTTAGTTCAGGTTCACCGCCCAGGCCAACCAAGCCTCCCATCACAGCGGCGGCGATGAATTGGTTCCAGACTTGTTTGCGAAGGATAATGCGCTGACTTGTTCTGGCCACAACAATATATTGTATGGACAAATACGCATTCAAATCGCCTCCACGGCATCACGTAAAAGTAGAATGCGTGGAGCAAGCCCAAAAGGGAAGTAGTAACGCTGTCCTTTATCCTTAGATGGAAGCTGCTATTGATTGGCGAGTGTGATTCAGTCAGCAGAAGCCGAGATGTCGAGTGAAACCGAATCGTTGATAGATGTATCGATAATAGGTCTTGCATAGGTCAACAATATTTCTTCCATCCCATGGTGAAGTTGGTGATGTGGTTGTTGATTTGTGCGCCAGCTGGCCATTACAAGGCAGCGCGTACTTGTCAGATACGCATTCAACTAGCCTCTGCGATATTCCGTAAAAGTGGGATGCGTTGTGAATCCCTCAAAGGGCTTGACTACCGCCGACCTTTATCATTCAAAAGGATTCCGTATCTTTAGAGTTGCGCAGTAGTTGTGTCACTACAGAACACGAGGTCGATTTTAATAAACTGACTGATTTTCTAACTCAGGAGAGGCTTTACCTTGCCTATATGAGGTACTAAGTTGCAGTACAGTACCTTACGTCTAGAGAGCGACATCAGCATAGCTACGCTTAAGAAGTTCGCTGTAATCAAGCTGAGAGATGTCTTCGAGAAATTCAGCATGTATAAGAGATAAAGGATGGCGTTGGTAAAACCCAATTCGGGATGCGCCACTTTTTTACGCGATATCTTATAAGCCAATTGAGTACATGTTTGGCCTACGTAATGACTCTTTCGTCGCCAGGCGATGAACAGGTCAGTGTTTTGTCCTTCATCCTTCACGACAAATCATCATCGACCCCAGGTGGATGGAAAGTTTGGTTGACCAGAGCGGAAACCGAACAGTGAACGTCGACTTTACTGCACGCGACAGACGGCACCTCCTACGACTGCGCTGTCACTCGTTCAATAATACATTAGACCGTGGTATTGGTCGCAGCTTCTTTATATTAGCTGTGTGCTCTAGTCTGATAATCATTTAATAGAGCTTCTGTTCTAAATTCTGAAGTCTTGTCGTCGTCTACGACCTCTTCCGCACCTTGTAAGGCGCCGCTCCCTCTATTAGGGGCGGTTGCTGGACTGTTTGGCACGGTGGACGGCACTCTCTCAAGTAACGTGGTGAGCACCGGTTGGGCTCCACCACTCACTCTCTTCCTCTGATAATAAATCTGAACCACCGTCGCACGTTTACCTTTGTAACAAGGGCTACCATACCCACGTCTTCCCGCACCCATCCTAGTCATCTGGTGCATCGGCCGGGAATTGAACCCGGGCCGCTCGCGTGGCAGGCGAGCATTCTACCACTGAACCACCGTCACACGTTTACCTTTGTAACAAGGGCTACCATACCCACGTCTTCCCGCACCCATCCTAGTCAAGTCTAGCGTATTTCAGCACGTGGTCTTGACATTCCGGAGATTCGAACCGTTGTTAACTATGACTTGGCAAGGGACATCGACACCCACGTTCATCGAATTGGACGAACTGGCAGAGCAGGTATGTTCTGATAGCTGTTTGCGGCTACAGATTGCCGTTCCTTTTCCATCATTCCTTTTTCTCAACTGAAAATTACAACTGAAGTGCTCTTGGTGTGCCCGTGGTTAAATAAATCGACGTTTCATCTTTTCTGTTCAGGTCAGAAGGGCCGAGCGTATACGTTAATCACGGATAAAGACATGGAAATGGCTGGGCATCTGGTACGAAATTTGGAGAGTGTCAATCAGGAGGTAAGGTTCTATCACTTCAAGCATATGGGTGTTAGTTCTGAACGTCGTTCAGCTTCCAAAGCTGCCTTTAGGTCCCTCCAGCCCTCTACAATCTTGCGATGAAATCGGCGTGGTTCCGCGCTCAACGAGCTGGTGGTGGAAGCGGTTCCTCGAATCCTCGTGCTCGACTCGGACTCGGCTACAAGCCGAAGACTCGCCCAGCACCTGGTGCTGGAGGTGGTGATTCTTTCATTCCTCAGCAATCCTGTAGATGCTTTGCTTTGCTATTGTGAACCCACAACTTTTTCAGCCCCTCTAGCGGATCCGCTGAAAGAGTTGAAACCTCGCGGCGCGACGAATCTAACTGTGAGGGACGCGATAAGAGCTGCAACGAGCAGCAACGAGTGAGCGATGTTTTTTCTTCAGAAGTTTTTAATAGGCTTACAGTTGGACGTTTAACCGACCACAAATTCAACTGCCACCTCTAGAATTCTCGCATCTCCATGGTGTCGTAGATTCGTTGATTCCGCCACTCATCGTTCTATTTCTGTCATCAGAAGATGACTGGAACTGATGATGGATGTAGGAAAATCTCTGGCGAAAGTGTTTTTCGAGTCCTGAGAAACATTTTTTCATGAAAAAATACAAAGTTCGTGGTTTCCTTTTTGCTGAAATCTCCAAATAGAATACCTTTTTTTCAAAGGTTAAGATTATCTTTAAGTCTTCTTTTGCTACCGACAAGCATCTTTTTTTGACAGAAAGGTCAGTGTTCCCTGACAGTTTTGGCACCAATTCAGGACCCCGGTGATGCAAAGCTTGGTTGGCCTAGGCGGGGCCGAAGCAAGAACCTGGATTTGCAGTGCGGCCGCCTTCGCCTGTGCTACCTCACACCCACAATTGAGGAGCCGAGCGTATAAAAATGAAGGTTGTGGTACCAACGATCTTGAAGATTCTACTGTTTGTAAAACAAACGCTCTCATTCAATGGACGAGCGCATGCCTCAATCCTAGCGTTTGAGATCTAGAATTTTTACTATTATTTATTACGTGGAAAATCTATTTGAAGATGAATGGTGCCTTGAATTGGTGCCAGACTTGCTTGGAAACGATAAAACATTAACATTTCTATCAAACAAGATGTTTGTCGGAAAGTAAAAAAAGGCTTCAAGTTTTCCTGAACCTTTGAAAAAAGATATTCGTTTATAAAATTTCAACGAATAGAAAAGAATGGGATCTATCCTAGTCCGGGGGGAGGGGGGCAGATAACTAAAAGTTAGGTAACAGAGTGAACTGAGACTTACCGAGCGGCTCCTAGAGAACGAGTTGGAGCCTAAAAGAAGCCAAAAACGAACGAACAAACAAAACAAAATCGCCGAGGTTTACAACCGTCTCGGCGGGCAAAGAGCGACGGAATGGAAGCATGCCGCGTGCTGACCGCCGCCTGACATGTTATAACCAGGATCCAACATGTTGAGGAGGGCACACAACTTTGCCGGCGTACAACCGCAACAAATACAATTTTTCGTTTTGTTTCTTTGCGACTCTTTCTTGTTTGGGGTCCTATGTTGTTGTGTAGGAGCTGCTCGGTAAGTCAAGTGGATTTGTTACATATAATACTTTTTAGGTGTGTGGCCCCCCGGACTAGGATAGATCCAAAGAATGAATTGACATTTCTTCAATTGTTTACTTTAGAATAAGAATCCGCTGCTCCACTGTAGCTAAGTGGCAAAAATTTTCTGGAAAGTGCACCATGTATAGTTGGCGTTTAGCTCCAGCGTTGCTGGGCCGGCTTCTGCAGCACCAAACAGCCGACTGATGGCGATGAAGAACGCGTTTAAGGTATGGAGTTGAGCTGTTTCGTTTAGTTCTGCCGTGTGTATTTAAGCGTTTCGCAAATGCGACTGTGCTTATTTGGTCAAGTGACAAATCATAGGAGATGACATCCTTGTTCGATAGTTTTGTGCGAAGACAGCTTCATTTCGTGAAAGCGAGGTCTGAAATTCTAGATGTCTGATTTACCTCGGAAAAGTCGATCGCTTTCGGAGAAAAATTGAAGAATAACTAAAGCATTAGAAAAGTAAAGTGATTGCGAACTCAGTACTGAACGCCTTTATTACAATGAAAGCATCAGTTGATGTGCTACAGCTTTAATAGCTGAATGTCATTGTTTCAGCAGTCCTTAGCTGCGACCTTCAAGCCGTCTGAGATAGACTCGTCGAAGATGAGACCACAGGTAGGAAGATTTCGAACCCTTTATTTATTTGTTTATTTCTGTGGAAATTCACGCGAAACGCAAACAATTCGTGAAGAATTGTAAAAGAAATGCCAATAAAAAAGTCATCTCAAAAGAAGAACGTGATGAACAAGGGGTGGATCGATTGAACATAGATTTTTTATTACCGTTTTGTTATATGTTCTGAAGTTGAGTATTTCCATGTTGTTGTTTTTGTATTTCCTCCTCCTTTTTCTCCCACGTGTACTCACATGGTGCAATAAATCAATAAATAAACATAGATTTGGAAGATTCCTACACTAACAGGAAGATAAGCAATTAATCGTTTTGGAAATTTCTGCCCAAAAGCTTCTTAAATTCACTTAGGCGCCTTTTATACTCCCGTCGCGCAGCGGCGCGTCAATTCGGGGCGTGGCGCGGCCGGTCGCGCCGCACCCAAATTTGACGCGCCGCTGCGCGATTGTAGTTAGAAAGGGGAGCGTCAGCGACGCGCAGCGACCAACTCCTACGTACTGCGTTCCGTGCGCCACAAAGGACGACGGAGGAGACGGTCCATGAGTCACTGAGGAACCAAAACAGAAAGGATTCGTATGGCCGATCAGCGGAATGCATCTGGCTAATGTTAGTGGTGGGATTCCTGTTGGCAGCAACGAATCCTCTCTTAAAGCTGGGGTCGAAGTCGTCTGCTCAACCTACGGTTGAAATTGGTGAGTGTGGTGTTGATTCGAGTCCCCTGCAATGCAAATGGCACTAAACGACTCTTTGTTTTGCAATAAAATTGCTGGAAAGTACTCATTGTCGAGAATCGCTCAGAATTCTCTCTCGTATTGCCATTCCGTGGTCATTGTTCACTGAACATATCTTTAGCGCAGTAGATAGAACTTCGTGAATGTCTACAGATCACCATTCCTTCCTAGGTTACGAAAGGTACGGGTGACTAAGGCAATGGTCACCGAAAACGGATGTCAGGTTCGTGATCAGCGCCCTAAATAACCCCCCCCCCCCGGAGAAGTTTGGTAAAAAAAACCTTTTCGACCTCTCATCGACCTCTGAAGTCCTGAAAATGCAATAGTGCCATAATTTTGCTACACCTCCTTTGTTTTGTTAGTTGAGGAGCCAAAACAGAGAGGACGTAGCAAAATGATCCATCTCAGTGGTGAATCTCCCACTCCACATCGAGTCTACCGCAGCTGATGGCGCCGCGCCGCGTCCTTCCCTCCAGCGGCGCGATTCGCCGAATACCGTAACCCGAAATTCCGTCAAATGTGGTGTTTTGAGGCGGCGGAGTATAGGCCCATGCACACTTCTGCGACAGCGCGGCACGGCCATGATGAAGAATAGGGCCCCGACGGGCGCGGCGCGACACAGCGACACGTGCCGCAGAGGGGGGCATGCACACTTTTGCGGCTATCGCCGGCGATGCCGTGCTGAGTGCCGCAGGCTGGAATGGTTCAAATCATTCCTAGCTGCGCGACATGCACTGGGACGTCGGTCCCGTTGCCTATAACGATGCTCTAACGCGACCGCGCCGCGACCGCCGGATTTCGCGGAGGTGGCCGTCGCTCCTCTTGCCGCGCCGCGGTGTCGCAGAAGTGTGCATGGGCCTTATGAATGCGATGCGGCGCCGCCGGGCGGCGCGAAAAATCGATAGCTATGTCAACCATCACGCCGCGCCGCGCGGCGGCGCGAGTATAAAAGGCGCCTTAGCCCCAGTTTATACTTGCGCCGCTGCGCGGCGCGGTACGATGGTCGGGATAGATATCGACAGAGCGACGCGAAAAATCGATATCTATGGCGGTCGTGGTGCCGCGCCGCGTGGCGGCGCAAGTATAAACTAGGGCTTAGGCGCCTTTTATACTCCCGCCGCGGCGCGGCGCGTCAATTTGGGGAGCGGCGCGGCCAGTCGCGCCGCGCCCCGAATTTGACGCGCCGCTGCGCGATTGCAGTTAGAAAGGGGAGCGTCAGCGACGCGCGGCCACGAGCTTCTGCGCACTACGGCCCGTGCTCCGGAAACGGTCCATGAGTCATTGAGGGAGCCAAACAGAAAGGATTCGTCTGGCTGATCAGCGCAATGCATCTTGTCAATGTTTGTCGTGGGATTCCTATGAGGAGCGACGAATCCTCTCTTAAGCCTGGAGTCGAAGTCGTTCGCTCAACCTACGGTTGAAACTGGTGAGTGTGGTATTGAGTAGAATCCCCTGCAATGCAAACGGCTTTAAACCACTCTTTATTTTGCGATATGTGCGGGTCCAAAAGTAAAACTGCTGGAAGGTACTCATCATCGAGAATCACTCAAAATTCTTTCTCATATGGCCATTCTGGGGTCACTGTGCACTAAGCATATCTTTGGCGTGGTATATGAAGCTTCGTGAATGTCTACAGATCTCCGTTCTCTTCCTAGGTTACAGAAGGAGGGGGCTAAGGTCATGGTCACCGATTTCGCCCAAACTCCCTAATCATCCAAACCTAGTAATCGTCTGTAACTTCAAAAAACGATGTCAGTCTCGTGATCAGCATCTTAAATACCCCCTTCTCCTTCCCAATAGGAGAAGTTTGGTCGAAACGGTAAAATCTCCCACCCTACACCGAGTCTGCCGCGGCTGATCGCGCTGCGCCGCGCCCTTCCCCTCAGCGGCGCGATTCGCCGAATACCGTAACCCAAAATTCCGTCAAGTGTGGTGTTTTGCGGCGGCGGAGTATAAAAGCGATGCGGCGCCGCCTCGCGGCGCGAAAAATCGATAGCCATGCCGACCATCACGCCGCGCCGCGGGGCGGCGCAAGTATAAAAGGCGCCTTAGAGATTCAGGGGTAGGAGTTTTGGTAAATCATCAATTTATTTATTTTGGGCGCGTGGAGCGCAATCGGAGGAGGCGCCGGCTGCCACCTGCACCCGATACCAGGTTCCTGGCTCGGGTTTCCCGCCCGGGCCAACCAGGCCTTCCGTCCCTTCGGGGTCGGTGAATTGGTACCAGGCTGGTCTGGGAAGGATAAAGCGCTGTCTTGTTCATCGACTGGTCACCGCAAGTCTTTGTCTGGCCAAATACGCATTCAACTCGCCTCCACGACATCCCGTAGAAGTAGAATGCGTGGCGCATCCCAGAGGGGATTGAATAACGCCGTCCTTTATCCTTTTACCCTTATTTATTTTATTATTTATCCTACTAATGTAAAAGCATTAGTCCGTCTGTCCTTGTGTGTGTGTGTCCGTGTGTCATAAACCTGTGTAAGCCTGTGGAACATGTCGAACTTGTGGAGGTAACCCGAACGTGCATGTAAAACCTGTTAAGTGTTCTCTCACGTGGAATCGATGAAAATGAACGAGAATTGTCTGATTCAAAAAAGAAGGTAGAGGGACTTGATCGGACGACTAATGCCGATCGATACTATCGATTTTCCGCCGGAGTTATTGGTTTCGCTCCGATTTGTTCCATTGAAGTGGGAGTCACGCAAATTTGATGGCTGATGGGTCGACTTCACTGCAGGTTGAGGGGTTCAATTGGGTGACCAATATCGATTGATGGTATCGAGTTTTCGATCGGAGTTGCCGGTTTTCGCTCAAATTGCATCCATTTTAGTAGGGGTCAGGCGACTGTTTCTTCGAAAGAATTACTAATGCTCGTGGGAATTATTCCAATATGATGGCGTTCAGAGAGAAACTGATGCAACTTACTGTATTGACCAACCGAACATATCGATTTATCGATTTTTCTACAGATTTGACACTAGAAAATGTTAATCGCACAAAAACGATGGAGCAGGTTTCACGTCAACCGTAGTGAGGTCCTTACTTGCGCTATCCTATGTAATAAGAGAGTCCGCTTTTTCTTGGTGATCGGGTCGAAAGGTCGTAAAATCCAGTAAACCAAGTCATTTTGTTTTTGGAGTTTGGTGGGAAGCCCCAAGAAGACGTTTGGCGGCCGGAAGGCCGCTGAACGTCTGATTTTTTATTTAATCTAGCAGTTTTTCCTCAGGAACCTAAGCGTCCCTGGTTTCAGATAATATCAGATCCGCGTCCAGAATGGAAGCGAAAGATCGACGAGATCAATGCGAGACTCATGGCCGAGAATCAGCAAGCCCAGCAGAATTCTTCGGCGTCGTCTACGTCTTCCTCTACTGCTGCTGAAGAGGCCGCGTCAGCGAAGAAGAGGAGCAGATGGCAATAGCCAGCTCCGCTCACAGTGAAATCCGCACTAGTACTTTTCCTTGGATCGCACCGCGAAAGCTGATGGCTTGAGGTGCTGATTGTTGTTCGAAACTATTATTCACTGCGGTTTTTTGTGTATAGTATGATTGAGTTGTTGAGAGAAATAGTTTCCAAATAAAGGTCTATAGCTAAGTGTCGCCTCAGCTTATGAACTTTCGAAGTCACTGAAGTTAGCCAACCCAAGATGATTTTATGGAACGGCTTGATGATGTGGTGTAGTTGTAGTTGTTGTCGTTGCATGAAATGTTTAGTTTGTGAGATCTCCTTGCATATTTCTGTTTGTGGTACCTTTGGTAAATATTTGTTCCGTTTGCATTGTCCGGGATACAAGCTGGGAGACGTCTTTCAAAACTTCGGCATGTAGGAGAGATAGAAGGCTGCCCAGTCAATCCCTATTGGCAACGCGCCACGCGTTCTACAGGGTGCGCAAAAATTCCCCGCACAAAGATATCACAGTGTAACCTCAACACATGCGGGTTTGATAACGAAACTTAACACATAGCAATCTCCAACTTCTCTCTTCCTCAAACCTTGGCATTGTAAGTTATTAGTCAGTTAAACTTTTTGTGCCAACACGAGGTTTTAGGTGGATCTTTATTCAGCAGGGCCTGACGTTTCGACTTCTCGTCGTCTTCAGAGGCCAATTGGATCCACCGCAAGGGCTGATGTTCGCCCACGTCAGTTAGCCAGTAGGGACGAGGGGTTCGGTGGATCCAATTGGCCTCTGAAGACGACGAGAAGTCGAAACGTCAGGCCCTGCTGAGTAAAGATCCACTTAAAACCTCGTGTTGGCACAAAAAGTTTAACTGATTAACACAGCTTCTTTATTCGCTTACTAATAAAAACATATCAAATTCATCAGAAGTGGTCTCCTTTCGTACGAACACAAGACCTCAGACGAGTAGCGAACGCATCACACGTGGAACGGAGGTAGACGTCGCTCATATCGTTCCATGCTTCAGTCAAGGAAGCTTTCAGAGAAGCCAAGCTTGCGTGTCGAGTAGAGCAAACTTTGTTCTCAATAACTGATCAAACAGAGAAATCGAGAGGATTCAAATCCGATGAACTCGAAGGCCAGTCTTTGGGCGCAATAAAACCCGGGAGCTCACGTTTACACCAATGCTGCGTTGTGCTCGCCTTGTGTGCAGGCGCAGAGTCCTGCTGGAAGCACCATCTGTCATTACCGAAGTGTGCATCGGCCCAGGGCTTCAACACGTCCTCTAAAATCGTGTTCTGGTACTCATCCTTGTTAATTTTGACGCCGGTTTCGACAAAAACTAATGGGGACTTGCCGTTTAAACTAATTGCACCCCAAACCACAACTGAAGCCGGATGTGCGGTTCCACCGCCCAGTTTCGCGTCGCGGATAGCAGCTCCAATATTCTATGAGAGAATGCGATCGTTTTGAAGACTTTCTCATTAGAAAAAACGATCGCGCGGTGCGTGCCATTGGCGAACCACTTCAGCAAGTTCTGAGTACTTGTGTTCGTATGAGAGGAGGCCACTTCGAATGACTCTGGTACGTTTTTATTAGTATGGGAGTAAAGAAGCTATGTGCTAAGTTTCGTTGTCAAATCCGCATTGGTGTTGAAGTTTCACTGTGATATCTTTGTGCGGGTAATTTTTGCGCACCCTGCACTTCTAGGCCGCGCACTACACTACGGGATATGGAGGAGGAAACCACAGTACGTATTTGGCCTTCATGCAGGTAATGGATATGCCAGCGGTTTCCCGTGCTAGACAAGCCTGATACCAATTCACAAACTGAGGAGATGAAAGGCTTGGTTGGGGTGGACGGAACCCAAAGCAAAAACCCCGATTCGGGATCTACGCGGCAGCCGGCGCCTCCTTCTGTTCTACCAGAGCAATGCTTTGCCTTAACACACAGCAACCTTCGAAGTTCTACAGTGATAGCACAAGCAGAGTTCATTGCCAGATTCATGATCAGCACCTCAAAGACTTTTGTAGAAGTTTCAGTGAATATGGCGACATTGAACTGGCCCTGTCATGTGTAGAGTAACTCACTATGATCTGCCGTTGCAGAAAAATTGGACACGGTGTAATCGTGAAGACCTAAAGAGAGTTTGGGCGATTTTTTAAAGCTCTTCGGACAGTTGAGCGATTTCTCTGAAGTTTTCTCTTTGCGAGCAGCCGTCCTGCTTCCGATTGACGTTCCCGAGTCCAGTGTTAGCAAACTGAGCCATAGCTGTCGCTGTTCTGTCGATCAGCGTTTGCTGTTGATGTGGTGCTGAAAATCGATGCTCCAGGACGTGTCTGCAAACGGCGGAGACCTTTGGAGGGCAGCAGTTCAGGTCGCTCACGGACATGTTCGCTGACGTGCTACGAGGCGCAGTGGCTAGCGCGATGGGCTTGCGCCGGCGAGGTGGAGAGATCGGGTCCAGTCGCCAACTTTACCAAGCTGGACAGGCTGTAATAGCTTGTCGAGTATGGATGTTGGCGGAAAGCATCATTTATCCACGAACTTCCACTCAAGAGTTGCACCCTTCGAGTGGATATATATGGATACTACATTTCACAACTATCTTTGAAGTGCTTCGTTGTTATTTCAGGATTCACCGTAATTCATTATTATTATTGTGAAGGTTTTTCAATTACAAATGTTTACTCAGCCAAAAGTCGTGGAACATTAACTTTGCAAAAAACCACAGTTGGGCACTTTAAAGAAAATTATCTGTAGCACAAAATCTTTGTTTACTAGGAGAAAAAGGGCAAAGAACAGCGTTACTCAATCTTCATTTCGGACGCGCGCACACTCTACTTCTACATGATGTCGTAGGGACAATTTATTTATTCACTTAGTTATTTATTTTAGATGTTCAATTCGATAATAATATAGAAAGGAGTTAAGGACCCAACATGATGAGTAACACAACGTGGTAAAAGAACACACAAGAAACCTCACCAAGTCAAAGCTCAACATCAGGGATGTGCGGAAAAATTTCTGGAAAAGGCGGAAGACGAAACACGGGACGGAAACGCTCAAAATGGCGAGAAACCGGAATACGAAACGCGGAAACGGAAATGACACATGTTCGCAATTTTTTCAAAGGTGCATCGGAGACGGCGTCAGAAGGGCTTCTATTTCACTTTTTCAGAACTTTGCGAGCAACAGAATCTTCCACAGATTAATGCCCATCCTCATCACAACATAACATAACGAAGCATGAATTCATAATATTGTTATGATAACGTTTCAGCTATGGCTAGCAATAGAGTAAAAGATGGGAAGCGGTTGAGGAGTGCATTAGTTAAGAATTTTTGGAATGTCGGAGTCGGACTTCTTCACATTTCGAAATATTACTGATTAGAGCATTGATTTTTTCAAATGTAATGCCGAAAATTCCAAAAAATCGAGAATTGGAATTCGAAACACATGTCTCAGAAGATAAATTTTTTTGTAAAATGGTCTTCTAAACAATTCCACTAAATTTCTCTATTTTAGAATGTGGACCGAAAAAGCGGATAAGTGAACGAGATGGATCTTTTAGAACTCTCAGGAAAGATCTTGAATATTTATACACTGCGAAGGAGACGCCGGTAAAAGGAATATTCGTTTTTGAAAATGTTTCTTTTTCTTAAAGAAACCTTAAAAAGATCCCTACAATAGAGACATAGGATTCACAACACATCTCTCGGAAGCGACCAGAATTAGCAGAAACTTCGAAGTTAAAAAGAGAACTGGGGAGGTGGAGAAATAGCAAAACCATAGTAACATTTTCTGATTAAGAAATCAACCAGAGAAGCTTCTCGAATTTTTTTAAAAAGCTCAAATTAAATGTAATTAATGAATAAACCACATGTTTGGAGAGTATGCTTAGAGCACCCAAAATTTCGGAAAGCCTTTTCCAAGATGCATATCCACAGCTCATCTCAGTTTTAATGAGATGTCAACGTAGAAATTATTGGACTTAATTTCAGTCAAGTCTATTGTCTTGCTCTAAATTCAGCGCATTAGAGGGAATGCATATCATATATTAGTTGTACATGTGCTGAAGAGATCTTCAATAGTGGAACATTTGAGCAGGAAATGAGCTTCTTCGGAAGAAGGAAATGGAGGTAGAATATTAATCAAGTGAGAATAATTAGAGATATTAACCTTACCTAAGCAAACAGAGCTGACTATAAGACAAGCTGAGTTAGATGACGAGAAAGCTCCTTCGAAAATAGATGACATGCAGAAAAGCCTCTCCTGATGGTGCTGATCACAGTCAGACGCTCTCTACGCGGAGACTTTTTCGACTGTTCTGACGTCGTTGCTGAGGTCTCCACAGATTCTCCAGCACTTCTGAAACAAACCAGCCGATCTGGAGTTCGCTTTGGACCACAGACCTACAACAACATCACTACTCTCCACTCTTTCATGATATCGTGCACACAATCCAACTGACTGGCTTTTGTCGCCGACCTTCAATTCTTGAAAAGAGTAGAACTCCGACCAACCTGTTTTCAACCTTCATCGTGGAGCTTCCATAAAGGGCTTTACGCAGCAAAAACCCTAAGGTATATTTTTACTAGTTCGATCAAATTTTAATATTATTTAAAGTAGCCCAGGTGAGCGAACCTCTAGAGAACGAGGCACTCAGTATTGTCGTGGTTAAAGGACCTTCATTTGGAGTTTCCTGTAAATGCTCTCAAAACCACATTCGTCCAGAAAGTGGAGTAGGGAAGGAAAAATAGGACCGTTGCTCCAGAATGGAGTTGTTAAGCAACACCTGAGCCAGCTATGTGGATTACATATTATAACTGCGACATGGGCATCCATACGTTCCACTTACGTGGAGTTAGCAGAAGATGCGGGTTCGAGTCCCGCCTGGCGCAAGAGTTTTGATCGCAGCAAAACATCCCGTAACAACATATAGCCTCTCTACCAGACGCTCCAGGCTTAAGCAAATGTGTTAGAACAATTGTAAAGCATTCATTGATTTGACCCTGACAATATGAAACACATTGTACGTGAAAGGTGAAATAGCACATGATTGTAAAACAACTATGTCACTAATAAGAATGATTACACCACTTCAATCTCATAAAGGCTTCCTATAATCCGGCCACAAGTAACAGACCCATTAGCATCACATCAATCTTTGCCAGGGTGAGCCTTTTTGGGGACTGGGGTAACAAATGAGTGCCTCCATCTGTCACGTTGCCAGTCGCAAAGGAGAGATTGAATATATATTCCAGAGGAAAAACGATAATGTGCAAAATGCGTTTGAAAATGCCATGGGAATGAGAACAGGTGTCAATGTGTACGATGAGGGTATTTCAAGAATTCTTGGAGGATATCAGCCCCTAAAAACCAGGGTTGCGGTTGCGCATGGATAGGAGCGAGCCTAAGGTGATTCTGTTTCGGGACGGGTAACTGTTAAGCCGTGGGGAAGTGTTGAGCAAAAAGCTCAGCTTTATCAAAGTCCTTGAACGAAAATTTACCATCGTTGTCAATCCGGATGCTAGGAATAGATGGTCGGTCCTTTAATCTGCACTTTATATATCTGTGGAAATTTTTCCCGTACCCGAATTCGACTATCTTGCGCTTTAAATAAGAGAGAAATTTGGAAGTAGCCTTTCCTATTTGTGTTTTGTTATATTTGCTGACTACCAATGCAATACAACAATTGGATCTATCCTAGTCCGGGAGCACATAACTAAAAAGCATGTAACAAAATGATTTGAGATTTACCGAACGGCTCCTACAGAACAACATAGGACCTAAACTAAAAATTTCACAAAAAAACGAAAAAATTACATTTGTTTTCGCCGCGAGTGTAAGGTCGTTATGTGCATCACCATGTTAGATCCTGGTTTTAACATGTCAGGCGGCCGTCAGCACCCGGCATGCGGCTTGATTAGCCCTCCTCACCATGTTAGATCCTGGTTATAACATGTCAGTGGGCGGTCAGCACGCGGCATGCCTCCATTCCGTCGCACCTTGGCCGCCGAAACGGTTGCAAAACCGCGACTATTTTCTTTTTTTTGTTTGATTGTTCATTTTTTAGTTTCTTTTAGGTTCCATCACGTTATCTAGAAACCACTCGGTAATTATCTTTTCATTTTGTTACATACATTTTACTTATGCGGCTCCCCTGATTAGGATAGATCCCAACAATTCTCCTCATAAATTATGTTTAGTCAAGGTGGTAAAAGCTCTGACAATTTCAACACACTCGAAAGGTGAGGTGAGATATTCTTTTTGAAAGCGCAATGTGTTACCATGGACAGGGACGAAGTCGAGGCGCTTATGCAACTTCCGCTGCGG
Organism: Heligmosomoides polygyrus bakeri; assembly: GCA_947359475.1. Lineage (NCBI taxonomy): Eukaryota > Metazoa > Nematoda > Chromadorea > Rhabditida > Heligmosomidae > Heligmosomoides > Heligmosomoides polygyrus. Next base: position 16,390,732 of record OX375867.1, read on the forward strand.
TGTTCTTTGTCCTCCGTCTGGCAATCAGCATGAAAATGCAACCACAGGACTTCTTCTAATTCAACCACACATAACTCGACCTGTGTCGTTTGTACATGATGACAAGTACTTTTTGACAAGCGTAAAAGGTTGGATCTGAAAACGTTGTTAGTGTCTCAAGGTCTGTTCATACTTCGCGACAGGAGCGAAGGGAGCGACTGATCGGCCAAACAAATCATACGCATTAATTTTTGGAGGCAAGTTTCGTACTTGGGCTTCTGCCGTATGCTGCCCGGTCTACAGTAGCTGGTTAGGAAGACCAGAAGGGCCTTCGCTTAAAATTTACATCTAAAATATTAGAAAGAACATATAAGGTTACGGTTTTGTCCCGAAAAAACAGAAGAACATGACAAGCCTTCTAACTATGTCTTTATGGGCAATTGGAGCAACTTAGTCAGCATTCAAAGCTGCCGTGATGTTTAAATGCTGTGGGAAGTGGTAGTCTCCCTAGCTTAGAGCAGCAATAGATGTAGAGCGAGAAAGCGCATTAAAGAGAATAACTCCGATAGTGGTCGACATCATCGTTGAACGTGCTGTGAATCGTTGTTAGAATGAATCTCTTACCAACAAGTCCTCTCATACCTCCGGGTCACTCACTCAGCCGTCCACTCGTTGCATCTCTACTAGTGAATTATTCTCCGTGTGCTTTCTCGCTTCTATTGAGTAAAGCAATTTTATAAAAATCCATGTCCTGGCTATTACTGAAGCTCCAAGTCCTTCGCAGATCAGGTACTGAGAATGACACCAGATCTACGCATCGCTTTTGCTCTATCAGCTCGCACCGAAGTGTTACGGTCCTCGCCACCTATGGCGCCTATCAAGTGATGCGCAGAGAATTTGAAGACAGCTTTGGTGCTTCCCATTGATTCCTTGATAGGTCACTTTGGTAAATTCTATGATAACTTCATTGGCTTTCCTAGTAAGTTAACAACGGGCGGGCTCGTCGAATGCAGAGGTTTGGCCGCAAAACGTCGCCAATCGTGTGTTCAACATGCCACATAATTACGCGCGTTTCGACGCAAAGCTTGTAGTGCTTTTCAAATATCGTCGCGGGAGCGTTTAGTTTACTTGATAGAGCAGGAACGATATTGACTATTACCGGCTTGGGAACGATGTCCGATAATGATGCTAATGCTCGTCGGAGCGACGAAGAGGAGGAAGTTGATGTAAACGAAGAAGAAGAACATCAGGAAGAACGTCAGGAGGCTCATCAGGGGGAATAAAATGGAGGAAATGTTAGGCCCGTGCAGGAGGAGGTTCTATAATAAAATGGAGGAAATGTTAGGCCCGTGCAGGAGGAGGTTCTACTTGATGCTCTCCAGGGAGAAGATTTTTTCGAAACTGTGAGTTCTTTTTCATCTCTGGAATGGAATTTTGTCGCGTTTGGTTAAAAAGTAAAAACGGTGCGAACAATATTCTGGTATTGTAGAATAAGCAAAGCTGCCGTGAGACACATCCCAAACTCGTCAGTAAAATGTAGCTGTATAGGAGTCGGATGTAATGTATCCAAGCTGTTCCACAGATACAAACAGCGCATGAGTGTATAGTGAACAGAACTGTTCCCAGCTCGTCGATATGTATCTCGAAAATGGCTCTCGAGTATCCCGTTGAAGAGATGGGCAACGATATGATGTTGCTGCTTATCACCGAACGTCTGCGCTATCATCTACCGGAGAATGTTTGGGACGGTGTGACAGGATAGTGGAAAGCTTTAAACAAGAGCCCTATCGTCACGTCCGTAACGGAGAACTTCATCGCGATCCACACTGACCACTTTCTCTTTACGCTACGGTATCTTCGTATAATATCAATTTTTACCAAATTATTCAAAGTGTTCACCGCAGTGTTATAGGGCATTTTTGTGTTGCGCTAACCGAATTCGTAATGTAAGCTGAAAGAATACCAACGTATTCTGTCATGTTTATATGTTAAATCCTGTTTATGTGATGTAATAAGATGCAATGATGAAACGTAATGTAGCGTACCACGTGATGGCTATGTTTGTTGTTAGTTACGGGAAGTAATCCATTGCGCAAGTAGCGCTCGAACACGATAGACCTTTTGAAAGCAGGAGAACCGGACGGTCACCCTCCCGCGAATGTGGCTCGCTTCGACAATGCTTCGACAAAGATTGCAGCAAATGCCGGCATGCCTTACAGCGTCCTATCCTTGGTTGTGAAGAAAAGGAAAACTGACGAATATAACGCTACCTTGGTAGGTCCGAGCAGTTTTTCTCCTTCGTCCTCACCAATCTTCTCACCACAAGGTCTGACGGATCTCAGCAGGTTGACTATTCAAACTGCTAACTCTTGAAGACCAGTTTGGTGCTTTAGCTTTACTGTTAGGACTTTGCCCTGTTTCGCTGTTAGAACGAGCCAGCGTTAGATGGTCGAAATGTATACTTGTATATTGTTTCTCATTTTCTAATCTTCTCATGATTCTGATCTTATCCAAATTTGCCCAAATAGAAGTGCTTCAACTGCTGCCTCATTACTTTCTCTATCTGAAGATGTCACTTAGTTATTTTGTCGTCACTTCCTATTAGAGTGTCTCAGAGTGTTTTATGCTGTAGAATCGCCAGATATTGATTGATTTCCTTCTAATTTTTTCTTTGTCCTTGGAAGATCTTGTTTGTGTGGCACTGAAGATACGAATTTCTAATAGACTTTATAGCACTATAAAGTCTACAATACTGTGGATATCAGGGGATTCAACTGCAAACGGGCACAAAATCTTCTGTACAGGGCTATAACACGAAGGATATCGGGGGATTTGGATTTTGGGAACCGTAAAACCGGGACCAATGCGCAACAACCAGGGGACAGCGAGGAATTCAGTATTTTTTCGCTTAAACCCGCACCGTACTCCTCGCAAAATATGCATTGTGAGGGGTAGGCTCCGCCCACTTTTCAGTTGTAGCACGCGTGACACTGCGCGACACCCTCTTTTCCTGTGCGCGACTGGCCAGTCGTTGTCGGAGACGGTACCTGGGACAAATGTGCACACAAAAAATCTACAAAATAAGACACCAAAGAAAAAAGTTTGAATCTGTTTCAGGTATTTTGGGACAAAGATTCTAGCTAGTTGTGAAAGAGGTGCAGGAAAGACTGCCTCCGTAGACTTGCGTCAGCCACTCGCACTCGAAGTCGCCCCTCCATTCAACCCTCCCTCCCTACTACGTCTGGGGCCGTATGCATACCTCACCCCGGTGGGGCGGACTTCCCACGCCCTCCTCCCAGCAGAAATTACCCCACGGGAACGGGTGCCCCTTCCTGCGATGCACCTCGGGAAATGTACGGTCGGGGAACTTCCTAGCCGTACTGAAAATGTTTCGTATTCATGCATAGAGGGAGCATTGCAAATCACGAAGAAACTATCAGCTGTTTTCTACTGCGGATGAAGGGACAGCTGAGGAATAACGGAAGACGTGAGAATGCATTATCAGCTTCATAATGGATTTGCTATGAAGCCTAATAAAACGCTATTGTGCCACATTATAAACACTTGTGTTCTGTTCGCTCGTCTGTTTATTAGTGTCGTCCTTTGTTTTTACGTGTTTTGGAAATTAGCTTGCAACAATGACCAAATGAGATTCATAGTGGTACTGAGAAAGCAAGTCATTATCTATGCATCATATGACATAAGACACAGTTTGTTAGATAAGGGCGTATATAAACTAGTTGAACGAGATGGAGCTGCTCAGACAAACATTTGCAAGCACTTTTTTCTCGGCTCCACTCGACAATTAATGATATGTGTTTATGCCCTTTTGTTTGCTGCAGCAGGTCAGATGAGCTTTTCAACCAATTTCACATGTGTACTAGTTCCCAACATTGATGAAGATGGAAAAGCCGTAACTGTGCTGAGAAGATCCATATTTCTACGGTAAAAATTCGAGGATAAAATGTCCAACGAACATTCAGCCTTAAAAGTGTTAATTACTTAACCAAGGGTTCGGAAAATGTGCATTTTAGTAAATCAACGCACTAGCACAAAAACAACCTAGATAAACTACATTGAATACCCACACGAGTGGTTAAACCAATAGCCCCAATAGGCTTTTCTAGTACTCAACTAACGGAAATATAAAAAATCTCTACACTTAGGCATTGCTTGAAAATTTGCTTCAGCAAGTACCTGTTCTATCTTATGAATGACGGAAAGGACGAACTGCTCACATGCTAAACATTGTTACTCAAAAATGACCTCACTAAGCATCACATAAACCAAAACATCTACGAAGTCGTGCTCTTGTCCCTCCTCTGCTGCGCTTATGTGGAGGCATATGCTGAAAACACTCTTCTTAACAGGAGCATGCCCGCTCCAATGAGGAACGTCTCTGCTCCAGTTCGAATTTCCCCTACCTCCGAGTAGGGGGATGGAGTTTCCCGCTAGACTCCGGAGTACTGTATTCCCAACTGGGTGTGCATCGCGGAAGTACGGTATTTCCTCCCTATTTCCCGGCGGTGTGTGTCTGTGTCGGGCGAGGTATGGATACGTACCCTACTCGGCAATCCATAAAGCCATCAACACGATACCACAACAAAAGCACAACAATAAAAGATAAAAAACGGCCTCATCGCTGCTGCTCCGACCGTTCACCGCGTCGACGTTCCAGAATTTTCGACACTGTTCGACGTCAGGTGATCGCGGTCTCGAACGGAGCTGCGCCGCCCCCGTTACAGTATCCTTCAAACCAATGACGAGGCGAAACTAAACGTTTGGCGGCCTTTAGCCCCAGTTTATACTTGCGCCGCTGGGCGGCGCGGCACGATGGTTCAGATAGATATCGACCGGGCGGCGCGAAAAATCGATATCTGTGGCGGTCATGGTGCGCGCCGCGTGGCGGCGCAGGTATAAACTATAGCTTATGCCGCTGAACGTCTGGTTAATCGCCACATGACCAGGTCATCCGGACAGTAATTTGCGGTCACGGAGGTATTTAAATTAATCCAGGGAACGAGGCTTCTGAGCGCGATACTACACGGGGCGAAGTCAACAACGCATTATCGAAGCACAGCCAATAGAGAACAGATAGAGCACAACCGATAGATCGGCCGAAAATTTTCTCCGGCAGTTACTTTCAATACACACCTACAATGCTGAAATGTTTAACTGAAGTGTTTGTTTCACTTTCGGTTTCACCTTCAGCAGTTAGTAAAAGAGCTTACATTCTCGTTAACAACATTAGAACCCCTAAAATTACTGTTCTCAACAGTGAAACGAAATCAATTAAATCATTGAATGCATAGCTGCGAGAGTCATTGTCGTCCATTTTTTGGACCTAAAAATATGTAAGGTTAAACTTGAGATTTGTTTTCGTTCAAAAGATGCATAACACTTTCACAGAAGATAAGCAGAGACGATACCGCTGCCGACTGCGCGGCGTGAAGAGGTCCCCAGTTACAATTCTGGCGACAACAGATGAAATGGTAGTGCTCCACATACAAAGGGAATGATAAACTCTAGTTCAACGTTGCTGTCCTTCTTGAAAAGGTCCACACAAGCAAGATCAGAGGAGCAAAGATAATTAGACTCAAAACTGAAGGAGAGACAGTCTGCGGCAGAACTGGAGCAAAATTCTTGTCGCTGAATAGATCTATGTAGAGCGTTGAATGTCATAGAAATAGGGGCCAGATTTAACAGAGCACTATTCACTATTTCTGTTGAGCTGGCTCAACTCCATGTGTGTGCTTGGTCTTCGACGCTTCGCTGAACCGTAAGAAGCATCACTTTGTCACTGCTGCTTTGAAGCCCCTACTGTTCTGCAACGGTAAGACCCCAGCAGGGTGTGCATGCTAAATGCTGTGGCTGGAAAGGTGTGTCAGTAAAGTCTGCTGAAACAGCTTACAATTTTCGATATTGATTTTACTTATTTTATCAGATATGTTTATGTTATCAATAGACCAATAACCAATGAAATATTCATTTCTCGATTTTATTATATTTATATATTTAGTGAAATGTTGTTTTAGAAATGTAAAAACTATAGTCATTTCTTTTGAAAAAGGTTTTATGGAGCTATTGTATGCTCCAGCGATAAATCTAAACTTGATTGGATTTTGTGTAATTCTGGTAATCTATATATCAACGAAACTCTTTCTGTTCCTTCAACTTTAATTTTATTATTTAAACATAATTTTTTATGTCTGTTGATAATTTCAAGTTCGTTTTCTTTATTATATATTTTATACGTTTGACTAAAATTTGAAATTTTCAACTCACTATTCTTTGAAACAATCCCCATCTTTTTTGGTAAAGTGATTAAATATTTTTTTTTTACAAATGAAGCTATAGTTATTATTTGCCAGGAAAGCAAATAACAAAATTTTACTTTAAAAAGTTCGAGTATTCTGTATTTGTATACTTAATTTTTTAAAAGACCTGTTTTTTATATTATAATGATATTGTAAAGGTCTCCATATTTTTCTTTAAGATTTTGAGTTTCTCCTTTATCAAATTGAGGTGGAAATCCTTTAAATTATTTATATATTTTTATTTTTTTAAGGAATAAAGAAAAAACTTCTTCAAACCAGTGTTGAATGTCTTCTTTTGAAACGTTTTGTTTTGGAACAAATTTTGTGCCCTTTGTAATCAAATTTTTAACAACATCATCTAAAATCATTTTTAGGTTACCTGTGATAATATGTTTATGTGTCATGTCAATAAATTTTTTATATTTTTCTTTAATACATAAGCATTTATTGTTTAATTCTGGAGTTTAATTCTGACAAGTTTGTGTTTTTAATTAATGTATTATAATTAAACACAGAAAAAAGGTTGTGATTTAAATAGACATCTAAAAGTAACACTTTTTATTAGAATTGTTTTCTACAATTTCACGTTTATGAGTTAACATTAAGTTAACTTTATCTAGAATCTCACTTATATCTGTAACTCCAACATTATAGTTATTGTGATTATGCTCTGAGTTCAAATATTTACTTTAATTTTCGCTAAAACAGAATTTACATAACATGCTAACAAGAATTCTATATTTATTCGTATCTATATTATTAAAGTATTTTTATTACATGTTATTTTTATAACTTTCTTTAGATATTTTTTCTAAAAGGTATCAATGAAAGTATGCATTTCTGCTATCGAGTTCATTTGATTAAATCTATTAAAAAATTCATCAGGATTGAATGCATTGCCTGTGTTAATATTTCCTAGTTTTTTATTCTTTTTGCCACTCCTTATACTAATTTTCCTAATTTTTAAATTAGATGCGGGTGGTTCTCTTTATATGTTCAATATCAGATATATTTCCATACCCTTTAATATGATAATTAAAACCTAAAGGATGAGCTGTATTAATTAATTTTATCCAAAAAAGTTGTTCGTAAAAGAATGTTCTTGTCTACATTGTCTTCTAAAGAATCTAAAATAGTTATATTAATTGCCAAATTATTACAGTTGTTTTCAAATTGTGTATCTAAACATTTATTAACTTTTGGGTTTTAATTTGGGATAGATGTTCTCTAGTTTTGTATTTTGATTCTCTAGTTGTAATTCCAATATATTGTTCTTGACAATCGTTACATGTACAATACACAACATTACTTACATTATATTTATTTATTTATTTATACTTATATTATTATTGTTTTTGTTATAGGAGTTAAAAACCCCTCTTCAAACTTGTGACTGAAGAATGAACACATTCAGTTTTATTAATTATTGTACAAATACTACATTTTTCAGAACAGTTGTTACATTTGTTGTCATTTCCAAAATTATTTAAAATATTGATTCCATTAACCTTGCTCCTAATAAAATTATTATTGTAATAATAATGGTTTTGGTAGGGCCAATAGCGTGTGTTCTCTTAGCAGGCCAAAACAACAAAGCGTAGAACAGGCCCAAGCTCTATTTTGAATTAGGGGAGGTACTTAGTGGGACTGTGATTGGGTTACCGCGGGTATGTTGCCCATACCACTTTATTGGTGTTCCTTTAAATGGAATTAAATATCTCTAATCAATTAGTAATATGCGTCTTTTAAAATAACGGTTCTTTTGGAAGCACAGGAGTTTCCTCCTGCAAACTCCTGCTTTTATCACTCCCTTAAAAGTACCCCTTTTTTATTAAGGTTCCTCTTATCAGGGTCCTCTTATCCCTAAATTTCAACTAGTTGTATGAATTAAAACACACATCAGAATCAAGTTCTATAGTTGAATTAACTGTGAAAGTGAATTTTTGTACCGTTTAAGCAGATATTATTACATTGTTCTTAAATAAATTATTCACTATTTTACAAGGCTATTTTCTTAATTGTAAGAAAAACGCAATCATAATTATAATTTATATCATATATAATTAAAAAAATTATGCCATTTTGTTGTTACAGGATGTTTTGTTGCGATCAAAACTCTTGCGCCAGGCGGGACTCGAACCCGCATCTTCTGCTTTCCGGGCAGCGATGTTCGCCTTACACCACCGGCGCTGTTTGACCGCACGTAACATCCGCGATATCCTCGAGGTCCGTCAGCACCCACCCGTGATACGGGATGGGCCGGCCGCTGATATCAGCATGGAACCGGTTAAGCTGAGGACCTTATTAGTAACAATGCTTGAACACATATGCCATTTTTTAAATTGATGATTATGTCTTTATATACGTAAGCATAAGAGGTAGGATTTGAAAAGTTTTTATATACATAAATTGAAATAAACAGTTTACTATATTATAATAAAGAAATGTTGGTAAGGTTGAACAAAGCGGAAAAAATGACAACCTATAACAAGAACGCAGCTATAATTGTTAAAAAAAATTCAAAAATTGACTGTCGGTTATCGATTATTTCAACTATGTTATGCTAAAATAATGCAAAATTTCGAAAAATTTGTCTAACGCGACGTGGCCACTAGCCGAGACAAGGTTTTGAGTTACCTTGCCTTACTAGAAAAGTAAAATTAAAATTAAAATTACGATAAAATCAATAATTTTCATCTTGACTTCACCAAAAAATGTAACAATTTCTTTTAGTTTTTTGTCGGTCGTTTAACGCAATGCTACGGCAAAATGTTAAGTCAACATTAATTGAATGTGTGAACAGATTGGATAAGTTAATTAATTATCGACTTGACCACTTTTTTACTCGATTTTATCTATAATGTGATATTAAAGTATGGCAAAATTTTGAAAAATTCGTCTAACGCGACGTGGCCACTGGCCGAAACAAGGCTATGTGTTTCCTTTTCTTACTAGAAAAGTGAAATTAAATTTAAAATTGCGACAAAAAATCAATAATTTTCATCTTGACTTCACCAAAAAATGTAACAATTTCTTTTAGTTTTTTTTCGGTCGTTTAACGCAATGCTACGGCAAAATGTTAAGTCAACATTAATTGAATGTGTGAACAGATTGGATAAGTTAATTAATTATCGACTTGACCACTTTTTTACTCGATTTTATCTATAATGTGATATTAAAGTATGGCAAAATTTTGAAAAATTCGTCTAACGCGACGTGGCCACTGGCCGAAACAAGGCTATGTGTTTCCTTTTCTTACTAGAAAAGTGAAATTAAATTTAAAATTGCGACAAAAAATCAATAATTTTCATCTTGACTTCACCAAAAAATGTAACAATTTCTTTTAGTTTTTTGTCGGTCGTTTAACGCAATGCTACGGCAAAATGTTAAGTCAACATTAATTGAATGTGTGAACAGATTGGATAAGTTAATTAATTATCGACTTGACCACTTTTTTACTCGATTTTATCTATAATGTGATATTAAAGTATGGCAAAATTTTGAAAAATTCGTCTAACGCGACGTGGCCACTGGCCGAAACAAGGCTATGTGTTTCCTTTTCTTACTAGAAAAGTGAAATTAAATTTAAAATTGCGACAAAAAATCAATAATTTTCATCTTGACTTCACCAAAAAATGTAACAATTTCTTTTAGTTTTTTTTCGGTCGTTTAACGCAATGCTACGGCAAAATGTTAAGTCAACATTAATTGAATGTGTGAACAGATTGGATAAGTTAATTAATTATCGACTTGACCACTTTTTTACTCGATTTTATCTATAATGTGATATTAAAGTATGGCAAAATTTTGAAAAATTCGTCTAACGCGACGTGGCCACTGGCCGAAACAAGGCTATGTGTTTCCTTTTCTTACTAGAAAAGTGAAATTAAATTTAAAATTGCGACAAAAAATCAATAATTTTCATCTTGACTTCACCAAAAAATGTAACAATTTCTGTTAGTTTTTAGCCGCTCGTTTAACGCAACGATACGGCTAGATGTTAGTTCAAAATTAATTGAATGTTTGAACAGTTAATTACTTAATTAGAGGCCACTGGTCCAGTCAAGGTCAGAACTGTGCCTTGACAGAAATAATTAAAAAAGGACAGAAACAGAACAAATCTAAGATTAATAGGAAAAAATAAGCATGGTCCAAATAAGAAATTTGATCCAAACACTCATGCAACCTTTGTGGTCCTAGACTAATCGTTAGTATTAGGTTGTCCCATAAGTCCTTGCAGTTTTTTCAACGATTCACTGCAGATTTCGACGGCGGTCTCTTTCATAGCTTTCGAAAGAGACTGATTTGCTCTATCAGAACATGTATTGCATTTTTTTTTCACCATGAATTTTGTCAATTTTTATGTCGTTGAAGTGAAAAGTGAAAAAGTGAAAAAGAAGCCATTTGCGCACTTGTTCTCGTCGCTTAGGTTTGTAATTTTTTGCGCAGTTTTTTAAAGCACTTGGAAGACAATGTTATGTGCTACAAGAATGTGTGTTGGTCCTATTTCCTCACTTGTCCTTTATTGATTTTTAGGCCATCAAATCGGGAATTCCGACTTTTCCGTCCGAATTTTTACCAAAACTCCTGTTCTGTGGTTAGACTTTTTTGCATTGTGTTATATGTCGTTTGGAAGAGGATGTCTTGCTCTGTAAGAATTTGTGTCGCGTTTATTGGCTCACGCTGATTTCTGTCGAATATCGACAACTGAAGAAGGAGAAGGAGATGTTGGTGAAGGCGATTTTTCTCTTTTTGGCATTTTGTTGATATTCAATAGAAATCAATAAACGCGACACATGTTCTTATAGAGCAAGACATTCTCTTTCGAATGACGTATAACACCAACCCAAAAAGTCCAACCACAGAGCAGGAGCTGTCGGCAAAAATAAACATCCTCCTTCGAAGGTCCCAATTTGATGACCTAAAAATCAATAAAGGACAAATGAGCAAATAGCACTAACACATATTCTTGTAGAACAGAACATTGTCTTCCAAATGCTATAAAAAACTGCGCAAAAAATTACAAATCTAAGCGGAGAGAACAAGTGCGCAAATGGCTACTTTTTCATTTTTCACTTCAACGACCTAAAAATTGACAAAATTCATGATGAGAAAAGAAATGCAATACTTGCTCTGATAGAACAATGAATTTTTTTTTCGAATTCTATGCAGCGCTATGCAAGAGACCGCCGGCGAAATCTGCAGTGAATCGTTGAAAAAAAAACTGCAAGGACTTATGGGACAACCTAATACATCGTTTCAAGAAAATAAAAAAGAAATTAATCTGATTCTCACACTGCTTCGACACAATGACATCACAACAACCGGTTTGAAAGCAACATAATCACAAGAGAGGTTACGCACAGTTAATCTATTTCTTTCGTTTAAGTTTAAGATGTGAATGGAGTCAGTGCAAAACAGTCAATGAGTGATGAGTCACCATTTTTGTTCTGTTTTCCGGACCAAATGAGAGTTGATAGGGAACGGAGCGAAAGGGTCAAAAATGGCGGAAAACCGGAATTTGGAAGACGGAAGCGGAAGTTCCGCACATCCTTGATGATCGCAATACATGGAGATGCGAAAGTTCTGAATGCGGCGTAAGGAGGCAATCACCTCGCACAATTGGCTCCTGTTTAATGCAGGTATGATAAAGTGCAACATGGGCTTTCGCCGACGTCAAACCCACGAGGTATCACATGTAACTTTGACCTTCAAGCAGCACTGGTCATGAGACGCTCAGGGTTTTCATTTAAGTACAATTCTGAGCCAATTCTGAGCTCAATCAGCTGTTTTTCAAGCCAGGGTCTTGTAGTTAATCTCCAATTTCTCTCTTCTTCAAACCTCGGCATTGTAAGTTGTTAGTCAGTTAAGTTTTTTGTGCCAACACGAGGTTTTAGGTGGATCTTTATTTAGCAGGGCCTGACGATTCGACTTCTCGTCGTCTTCAGAGGCCTCAACGTGGTGGATTAGTTTTCTTTGCGCTCTGCTCCATCAAGCGCCTTAACCACCCTAGCATTTCGGACCTACTCCACGAGCACAAAAGGAAGGACCAAGTGGGAGAAACGAACTCAGCAACTGGATCCACCGCAAGGGCTGACGTTCGCCCATGTCAGTTAGCCAGTTGGGACGAATGGGGAATACTGCACACCACTGTCGCCGACCGGTCCTACAGTTCACAATGGGACACGAACGGCTGAAAGTCACTCGTAACAGACAGACACACATTTCGGTTGCTCATTACTGCATTTCTTGTGAAAATCCATAATGCCTCTAACGCTTTCCTCGCCGAAATATCTAATACAATGGGCAAAATGGTACACCTCAAAGTCGTTTCCGTTATGCGCAGCAATTCTGTGCTTTCCAAGTGGACTCGTTTGCGACCCACGTCGTTTACTAAATAGATGTTCCCTTACGCGCTTTGCAAGGGCCCTTCCCGTTTCTCTGATGTATTTCGCGTTACATGCCAAGCACTCGATCTGGTAAATTGCTGAAGGTTTATGCTTAGTAATCCACGATACTGTGGCTGAGACAAGCAGCGATTTGTAGTCGGTCGTAGTTGCAAACATATGCAATAACAAAATGCAGAAAATATTTGTTCTGAAGTCTTATTTTTATAGCAACGTTCATTCAGAAATGAGTTTTATATCATGTGTTGGATATAATGCGCAAGGATCGCTCAGCTCACTCTAAGTTCGATTTGGCTTTCAGAGATCCGCAAGTTTTTTAAATTTCTAGTGTGTGTCGCTCGAATCATGCTGCAAATAGATCTACCGCCATCAAAATTTGGGTAATACTAGGATGGTGCACAAGTAATGGTCGTTTTGGAGCAACTACTTCGAAGTATTGTCGCGGCAAGCACCAGCTGCCGCTACTTTTTCATGAGTTCTCACCCGCGAGACCTCAGACGGACAAAAAATAGTGCATTCACAGTTCGCCTACAGTATCTTCTTCCTTGAAAACAGAAAGTACAAGATGTCTTCTTTGTATTCTAGAAGGACCGCCCTCGCGGTCTCAGTCTTATTGAGTTTCTCTGCTCTGGTAGCTCGCCTTAATTGTACAACTACGAATAAACGGATTATTAATTAATTTTGTGTTAGAGGCAACGGAAGCCCACACAAAATTTCTGGTGCATCGGCCATTTACCAGGCACCAATAATAAAGTCCCGCGTGGCATCTTCAAATCAGCTTGTTCTCCCTCATAAGGCAAAGAACCGCTGATTTTCTACAGAAAAAGAAACTCAACGCTGAATAACAGCAAAATGAGTGAAATTACCTTTCTCCTTCAATCTCTGGAGGATGAATCGACTATCCTCAAGGAAGTGGTTGAATATTACAAGGCCACCACAGAGCCTAATAAACCACCCACAACAGAAAATACAAGTCTACTGTCAGGAAAGACTATGTGAACTGCAAACGGCACTGGAAAACGTTGAAAGAAAACTGTCATCAATGCAAGATGTCTACCAGAGCATAATGAGCACCTATTCAGATGCCTCAAAAGGAGAGAAAAAGGAAATGTTAGCAGAAATAGAGGAACTCAAACAGAAAATCAATTTCCGCTCACTCAAACAAGAAGCGGAAACCGTGGTGATGGCTCTAAAAACCAGAACTCGAGATTCTGCAAATTACTCGTACCCCACTGGTCTGAAACGGTCCCGAAAGCAGAGGAGACCTCGACAGTGGGGACGTGGGGACGCCTATGAGGAAATCGATCCATGTGGTCTACTTCAAAGTAACCGACCGCCGACGCAGCAGCACATGATAGCCCACTCGGGTCTTGAACCACATGAGCAAGACCCAGAACAGATGGTACTATCGCCGGCATTGAAGATCAAGTACCCGCAAATTAAACTACCTCATTTTGAGGGGGGGGGGGGTGGGATGAATTCTGGGACGCATATTCCCTCATAGTCGATCAAAATGCATAATTAGGAGAATTAGAGAAAATTCGTCTGCCAACGAGATACTGGACTAAATAAACCAGAAGCATTTTCTTTCTGAATTCAGGAGTTCTGTAGGACGAAATCATAGAATGCCTTTTTTTTAGAATCGACTTGGTTTCGGAAGCAGTTCTCGAGCAAGTAGATGTCGAGATGCTTGAAAGAGAGATGGCATGTAGAAGAAAGGTCTGATGAGTGGATGGACGATGGTCGAGAGTTTTATATCCAGACTCAATTAGCTTTTTTGTTGTGTGCAATGAAATGTGCGGTCGGGCGTTGCTATAGAGTGGAATTAACCTCATCTACTGATCAATACTCGGTAATTCCCATGATGGTTTTGGTGTGTTTTGGAGCCATTCACTAGCGGCAGCATTCAATAACCAACTGCTTACCATTGAACTGCTACCACAACCTTTTTGGTGTCATGTCGGGAGCCTCATCTCCGTGCATCCATTGACCTGAACGTCATCGATTGTCATAGAGAATCCATTTTTCGTCACACGTCATAATACGACCCAGAAAAGGATCACCTTAGCTGCGCAAAAGAAGAGGCTAACATACTTCGAGACGAATACGGAAACGGTGATTATTTTTGCACCAACCTAATATTAATTTGATCGAAGAGTGTTGCAACACTGGCGTAACGGATAACCCAGCGAACAGAACTGCAAAAAATACAAATTCAGTCAATTATATGATCACCATTCAAATCTAGGACTCCCATCTAGCGAAGAGTCTTGCGATTCTTATTCCTTTTCTTACTCCTTGATTTCTTATTCTTACCACATTTCCCGAAGCTGTGATAAAGAAATCTGAGAGAAATCCATCTTCAGTTGGTGTCGGTCCTCAAACTCTCTGTCTTGGACCTGTCTCTGATGCTGCTACAGCGCTCTAAATAAATGGTAGTCAGAAGAAGCCAAGCAGGTGTGTGAAGTACGACACGTGGAGGAAGGTTAGATCTTCCCAGCCTAGTGCTTGAATTTTCTGGTGGTTCACTGTCGAGAAATCAGGACGCGGGAATCGTGAAGGAAGTGGGCATCTTTCCGATCTGTGCGTTTTGGCTGTTAACGTTGGTCAGGGTTGAAAATGGGCACTGTAGACCACCCTTTTTGTGTGGGCGAAGAGTAGTGACCATATGTAGTGATTCGAGGATCTTTGTACTTTGTAGTAACATCTCCAGAAGCCTCAGCGCAGTGCTTTGAGTACATTCTAGCGTCACCGCCAATTCGCAAGTGGTTGAATTAGGCTTGCCTTTGGAATAAATCTGTCCACTCAGGTTTATTCACATGTAGATCACACGGCCTCTTGTGCTCTTACATAACAAAACACAAGCCAACGTAACAATTTTTATTAACAATAAAGGCACATATAAACGATAACAAGGGGCCACGGATGTAAGGCCGGAGGGGGGAAGGAACTCTTCAGGGCAGTGAGGCGCCGGTTACCGACACCACACGGCCAGCGATCGGACTAAGACCAACCCCAAAGCATTCCTAGAGGTTCTTTTATATCCCTCAGCCAGTGGGATGAAACAACGGCTGTCACTGTTACGACATGCTGAAGGCAGTCATTCCCCGCGTGTGCAACGACCGTGGGTGGTCGGGCCGCAAACTGCTCTCGTCGATTTCCCGACCTGACTGCTTTCTACCATTATTTTCGACTCCTGTCACCAAATCGCCGGCACAGCTGCTTCGATTCTGCTGATTCGATTTCGCCTTCAACTCCAACGCGGTGTCTCCAGTGGCAGGGGGGCAGAGTTTTGTCATCTACGTTGCCACCTTCTGAGGTGAAGATTCTGTGCTCCTGGCTGATTGATTATCCGATTTCTCTGATTGCCTTCCGCAATCCTCGTTGGATATGGTCTTTTCGCCGCGTTCCTCGTCTGTTCCAGGCCGCCAGGTCAAGCGGAGCCGCATAGAACACAATGATCGGGACGTTTCATCCCTGGATCGTCTGAGGGCACTCACCGAACAACAGGACTTCCCCGATCACATGAAGCTAGTCGTGGACTGTATCATGGACTTGAAGGAGGAGAACAGAAAGGCAAACCTGCGTATCAAGGAGCTTCTGGAGGAAAACAGGGAGGCGAACAAACGCATTCAAGAGTTACTTGAAGAAATCAGTAAACTTAGGAAGGAAAGTGCTTCATGTCAGCCTGTTGCCTCTCAGGATTTGTCCAACCTTGACTCATCTCCTGTAACTGCATCAGTCCTTCCTAAACGTCCTGAGGCCGTTCCATCTGTAGAATCGAACACTGACCCGGACCTCAGAAGGTCAATAGTTGTATCCCATCTTCCTGAGAATCGCGAAATTAACTCTATCGACCAGTTGTTTTGGGACTTGAGCTCTGTCACGAGAATCCTCGATTTCCTTGGTGTTGCTTGTTTACCCGTAAGTGTCTACCGAATGGGTAGAAGCTCCCCACGTTTATTAAAGGTTGTGTTACCTACTAGTCGTTTCCAAGAGCAAGTTTTGCGACGTGCATCACGCCTACGTTTCTCTCCTTTCAAAGGCGTATTTATACGCAAATCATTAACACTGGAGGAGAGAATTCGTTTGCGCAATGAACGGAGCAATAGGAGAAATCTTCCTTCTCGTGGTGATTGTTGTTATCTTCCTGAGTCTCAGATGTCAATACAGAACTCTCCCTCATCTCGTTTACCTGAGAGTGAAAGCTCTCAAGCTTATAGCTCGGTAAACCGCTGACATTTCGCAGGTCTCCTTATGCTTGTCGCTTTTCATCTGTCACCTGTACACTTGCTAATGTGAGGTCGCTGGTCAGGAATGCCGATTCTGTCGCAGCTACTCTATGCAAGCACGACTATGATCTGGCTTTTTTTACAGAGTCCTGGTTATGTTCAAAAATTGAACTCGATCCACTCCTAGGAGTTGCTAGTAGTCAATATGTTGGAATTCGTTGCGATAGAATGCAAAAGAAGGGCGGCGGCGTCACTCTATTAATAAAAAAACATTATTCAGCTCATGTCGTCTATAAGGAATCCGTCTGCAACTCCTATGAGCTCTTAGTATGTAACGTCGCTATAGATACAAAATGCATTAGAACTATACTTGTGTATAGAGCCCCAGACTGTTGTACAAGTGACACCAACCAATTAATTAAGGCCTTGAGTGATTTTGCAAGCTCAGAGTATCCATGTATTCTCCTAGGCGATTTCAATCTTCCTGACTTAATCAAGACCACGAAAGACGGCTGCTCTAAAAAATCTCAGGACTTTCTTGACTTTCTAGATAACCATAAATTTAAACAGCTGGTTAAGTCTCCTACTAGAGTCAATACTTTTCTGGATCTTGTTTTCTGTAATGACGATTCCTTAGTGAAAAATACAAGAGTGTCAGCTCCCATTGGGAACAGCGACCATTCGGCCATCGACTTTGAATTAAACCTTACTTCTTTATCGGAAGCTATAGAGTGGAAACGAGACTTCAAGAACGCAAATTACTCGAATATCCAGAAGCACCTTAATGATGTTGACTGGATAGGCTCCTTCGGCTCATGTGCCTCTGTGGATGCGGCGTATGAAGTCTTTATTGCTGTGTTACATCACACTATAGATCTTTTTGTACCCTGGCGTAAATGTAACGTAGGCCAGAGGTTTCTGCCGGACTACCTAAGAAGAAAACTCAATTTCCGTAGCACGGTTTGGAGGTACGCCGTGACCAAGGATTGTGCTGACAACTGGGATCGCTATAAGAAAGTTAATGAAAAAACGGAAAACGCCATGCATAAATATTTTGCTCATTTAGAAAGGAAGGTTGTTGAATCCAAAGATCGGTCCAAGTTTTTCAGGTATATTTGTTCGCGGTCGGGTAGAAACAAACCCGTGCCATCACTGATTTCCGAAGATGGCACGGCTGCTATAATCGACGTAGAAAAGGCTGAACTTCTCGCCAAATCCTTTAGTAAAGCGTTCAACAAGCATGTAACTGGTTCATCACCTGTCTGTTCCGCCGCACAACAGTTTCCCGGAATGACCTGTGGTGTTTGGTTTTACAAAGAAGAAATCGTGGAACTGATTCAGAGCTGGCCATCATCCTATTCTCTCACTCCAGACTTCATTCCTCTGTCCTTTGTTAAAAACATAGCTGCATGGCTAGGTTATCCTCTTGAGTATATTTTCAATTTAAGCATGATGAGGGGAGAGGTACCTTCCCGGTGGAGGCATGCTCTGGTCATTCCTATACCAAAGAAAACATTGTCAAATGATCCAAACAACTACCGTCCAGTCAGTATTACATCGATTTTTGCTCGTGTTTTTGAAAAAATTGTGAGGAAGCGCATCTTAGCGCATATTGAGGAGCACGACATCATTTCACCTAATCAATTTGGTTTCTTAAAAGGACGATCCGCAGAACTTGCGGTACTCTCATCTCTGAATGACTGGAGTAGGGCTATCGAGTGTCAACAAAAAGTAGATGTCGTTTATTTTGACTTCAGAAAGGCATTCGATAAGGTTCCTCATGGGAAATTAATTGATAAGCTGAAGTTGGTTGGGATTCACCCAACAATAGTTACGTGGATAAGCGGTTTCCTTTCGAATAGATCGTATCAGGTTCGTGTTGGAAAGGCTTTCTCTTCGGTCCATCAAACTAGCAGCGGTCTGCCTCAGGGTGGAGTGCTGTCACCCATACTATTTCTCATTTATACTTTTGAAATTCCTTCCAACATTGCCTCACTGGATGTTAAATGCAAAATTTATGCGGACGACATAAAGATATACAAAGTCATTAAATCTTCTACCGATTCCGCAAGACTTCAGGCAGCTATTGATTATATCAGCAAATGGTCAACTCACTGGGAGCTACCTCTTTCCGTAGAAAAAACATTTGTTTTACCTATTGCGCGCCGCACCAATTCCTACACTCCCAGTTATCATATAAATGGCAACATACTATCTACTGCCACCGTTGCACGAGATCTAGGTTTCCTCATTAATACTTCACTTGACTTCTCTGATCATATAAAAATGATAGTAAACAAGGCAATGGGCAGAACGTTCAACTTATTTAAAACGCTAAAATCAAGGAACCCAAAAGTCCTGTTACGTGCCTACAAAACATACATTCGATCAGTAGTTGAAAATGGTACCAGTGTTTTCAATCCCACAAAAAAGAAGGATATCGATCTTCTTGAGAGCGTCCAAAACAACTTCACACGAAAAATGGTTATTAGATGCTTCAATCTCGATTACTCCTTAATTCCTAACGGCGCAGACAGAGCTCGACAGATGGGCCTGTCTTCTCTCAGGAGGAGAAGAACTAAAAACGATATTATTATGTTGTTCAAAATTCTCAAGGGCATAGCAAGAGTTGACATCGCGGACTTCTTCCGTTTCGCACCTAGCGATACAATTACCAGGCAAGGAGGGCTAAGACTCTCCGACTCTGTAGCAAAAAGTCGGATCAGAGCGAGCTTCTTTTCCCATAGAACTCTGCGTTTGTTCCGTCCCTTCATTAGGGAGGGAGCGCTACAGATGTCCATAAGCCATTTTAAGAGGCATCTTGACCGTCGATTACAATCTTCTTAAGTTTCAATTCCCAATCTCAGTCTATAACCTTTCTTCGTTTCATTCCGATTTCTTTTTACTGGTCGTCTACTCAGTGCTGTTTTATTCTGCTTTCTATTCATGGTTCTTTTTCTTTTCAAAAATATGCCAATATTGCCCAATCAGGGCTTTCATCTGTGCTTGTTTCCTAATTAGTTGATTTCCTTTGTGTTATTTCACACGTGAACGTTTTATGTTGTTTGTTCACGTCCTAATAAAATAAAGTAAAGTAAAGGGGCCACGGATGTAAGGCCGGAGGGGGGAAGGAACTCTTCAGGGCAGTGAGGCGCCGGTTACCGACACCACACGGCCAGCGATCGGACTAAGACCAACCCCAAAGCATTCCTAGAGGTTCTTTTATATCCCTCAGCCAGTGGGATGAAACAACGGCTGTCACTGTTACGACATGCTGAAGGCAGTCGAGGGTTGATCTCGGAATAGATGTCTACACTCACGCTCGTTACAGCTTTGACGACTTATTATTATTATTGTTATTATTATTATTATTTATTACAAAGGCAAGCCTGTGTGAAATCAGCAGTATCAAAAATCAGAAAAACAACAAAAAACCAGAACACAACTCACAAAAAAACGTGTAGAACAGGAAATGGTTTCAATGTTATACTTAAAATTCATTCTAGTCTGACCAATGTGGAGGACTTTCGTCTTCTCCTTAGATAATGGGAGGCCCCAATTCAATGATCTGTGATATACATCATCCACCGCCTTTTGCAGAATATCTTTGTCTGACCTAGGCTGCACAGGAAGATATAGTTTAAGATCATCAGCAAAGGCAGTGCACTTAACTCCGTTACTTGTCATAATTTCGGGTAATTCGTAGGTGAAAATGTTGAACAGCTCTGGCGAAGGAACGCCTCCTTGAGGAACCCCACTAATAACCTGTCTTGGCCGTGAAAACTTTGAATTAATCCTGACAGTATATGTCCTGTTAGTCAGGAATGATCTGATCCAAGAAACGATTCTAGGATGTATGCCTACTTCATTTAACTTTATTTACAATTTGTTGTGAGAGACCCTGTCAAAGGCTTTAGTGGTTTTGCAGGAGTCCATTGCCGAAAACAGGTCGTAGAGTGCTGTTGCTCAATGAAGTAATCGCTGCTCTACTCGTGATCGGTGAGGTCTTATATAGTGAATGCTCCGAGAATGTGCTGCGACGTCACCACTGAAGACCGCGTCTGTACAGGATTTAAGAAATTTAACAGTCAATACTGTAAGGTGTTTCTGGACTTCGCGACCAACCTTTTTTCAAGGTGAGATTGACTCGCGTGACTGATTCTCTCAAATATAACTAGAATATGACTAGACAAACAAAGCCTTTTCCTAGAATAGCAAGGATCATGATACAATCCGAACTCGCGGAAATGTATCCTCCCCCACCCTCACCCACCCGCTGCCATATTTAACACAACAACATCACATAAACACTTCGAAAGTATTGAAAGCTCAGTCCCTTTTCTCACAATTATCCGAGCATTTGAGCAACCAACTCTTGTTATAACATCGTTATACGGTGAAAACTCAAGGTTCATCAGGTTCACATTGCAGGTATTTGCTACAGCTGAATGAGGCCTACTTCGTTGCTTTAAAGATAAAAGCTATCCCACTTGATATAACTTCTTGCCTACTTTTACAATTTTGGTACCTTCTAGAAAAGAAGGAATTTATCCTTGTAGGTTGGGGTTGTTCACTCAGTCTTTTTGGCATCAAAGCCAAAACTAGAAGTGAACAATCTTACAGAGATGATAGAGTGATTTATCTACTCCTTTATTCATTTGCTTAAGAGAGCGGAGGTTATAATCTGACGTGAGCAAGCAGTATAACGTAAAAAAAAACGCAATACATATCCACTCTTCGGTCATTTAAACAATGCAACCCACCTAGTGTAAACACATTATTCTGAAGCGTAGCAAAGAAGGTTAAGAAACAATGACTTTTCTACTCGCTTGCACAGAGATTCTCGATAGTCTACGTTCTTCCTGAGGAAAGAGCTAAACTCCCTAGGAGTTCTAGGTTCGATTGCAAAATTGACCTGTTTCTCGATTTTGCAATCGAAGCACGAAGAGTAGGCTTTTGGGCGATCGAGACAATAAGAGAAAGCTTCCGTCTAACGGTTCTCGATACTATTTCACTAAAAAAAACATGAGTTGATACACAGCTTTAATAGAAAGAGTTTTGTACATCGTGAGAAGATCCGAGATTTCTCTCCTACTCTTCTATGAAGAGAGTCCAAAATGGACAAACAGCTGATGCCCAACTTCAGCCTTTCATGAATCCTGGCATGGTGACTCAGCCGACTACGAGGTCGTCTTCGAGGTGTTGATCAAGGCTGTTAGGGTATTTATTTCGGCTTACGTTTCTGCGCCTTGGCTTCAGAGCCTGGAAAAGTCGGAACTATTTTCAATACTATTAGGTTGTCCCATAAGTCCCGTCGTTTTTTTTTCAACGATTCACTGCAGACTTCGCCGGCAGTCTCTTGCATAGCGCTGCATACGCTTCGAAAGAGAATGATATGGTCTATCAGAGTATGTATTGCATTTCTTTTTTCATCATGAAATTTGTCAATTTTTAGGTCGTTGAAGTGAAAAGTGAAAAAGTGAAAAAGTAGCCATTTGCGCACTTGTTCTCTCCGCTTAGGTTTGCAATTTTTGCGCAGTTTTTGTAAAGCACTTGGAAGACAATGTTCTGTACTACAAGAACATGTGTTAGTCTTATTTTCTCACTTGCCTTTATTGATTTTTAGGCCATCAAATTGGGAATTCCGATTTCCCGTCCGAATTGCTTTTACCAAAACTCCGGTTCTGTCGTTGAACTTTTTGCTTGGTGTTATATGACGTTTGGAAGAGGATGTCTTGCTCTGTAAGAATTTGTGTCGCGTTTATTGGCTCACGCTGATTTCTGTCGAATATCAACAACTGAAGAAGGAGAAGGAGTTGTTGGTGAAGACGATTTTTCTCTTTTTGGCATTTTGTTGATATTCAATAGAAATCAATAAACGCGACACATATTCTTATTGAGACATTCTCTGTCGAATGACATATAACACCAACCCAAAAAGTCCAACCACAGCTGTCGGCAAAAATAACCGTCATCCTTCGGACGTCCCAATTTGATGGCCTAAAAATCAATAAAGGACAAGTGGGAAAATAGGACCAACACATATTCTTGTAGTACAAAACATTGTCTTTTAAGTGCTATAAAACACTGCGCAAAAAATTACAAACCTAAGCGGAGAGAACAAGTGCAGAACAAGAAGCAAATGGCTACTTTTTCACTTTTTCACCTTTCACTTTAACGACCTAAAAATTGACAAAATTCATGATGAAGAGAGAAATGCAATACATGCTCTGATAGAGCAAATCAATCCCTTTCGAAGCGTATGCAGCGCTATGTAAGAGACCGCAGGAGAAATCTGCAGTGAATCGTTGAAAAAAACGGCGGGGACTTATGGGACAACCTAATACATTCCCAAACACCATCTCACCCTACAGAGTACTAATCCTAAGAAAAATGGAAGAGAATGTCTATCGTTTCTATGGTATCTGCGCTTTCTTCTATCTACCGTAGGTGTAGTACTCTGCATGATGAAATGGTATTTGGACTGGTTGTATAGAGAATATGGCCGAGTTTTCCAAGGCTCTGAAGAAGACGAAGACTCTGAAACGAATGCCGAAATAAACCGTTAACCCACCTTTTGTCCCACTCTCCTTCGAACAACATTAATCCGAGAAAATCTTGCAGAATGCAGCATAACTGTTAGGTTGGCCGGAAAGTTCTAGCGGTTTCTGCGCAGCCGCTTTTCGCTCGTTTATTACTGAATCAATACTCAACACAATTCGCACTTTTGCATAGCGTTTAACACGGAATTCTTCGCTCTATCCGTCGGAATGATCTGTGCTCCACCTATGCTTAATAATTGTGCATTTTCGATGACTTATTGAACTATGTCGAAAGAGGAATTCCGTATGATATTTTATTTCAATTTCAAACTAGGCCAACTCGCCATCGAAACAGCCCAGCAAATCAACCATGTCTGGGATCAAATAATGTTGGAGACCGGAAAAGTTGGTTCGAGAAATTTCTTTCTGGAGATTTTAAGCTTGAAGGTGCACCCCGAAGTGGCAGACCTATAGCAATCCAGGATGACGGTTTGAAGGCCTTGTGGAACGATCAAAAACGGTCATGCTGGCGGACGAATTTGAGCTTTCTTACTCTAAACTCGCCTGGTACATCCAAACTCCTGCTGCCTTCAATTTCCTTTTATGGTCGATTCCATGTGATTCCATGCTTACGACATTCAAAGATTTCTATAATGCTGGCCCTGTTCCTTTTCTGATGCACCCCTGATTCTGATCTGATACGATACATTTTCTGATCACATTCCGTTTATCTTTATTAAGAAGACCACCCGCGTGTTAGCCCGACCCTTGAATTTCTGTGAAACCTAAGCTTCATGAGATCCGAAGTTCCGTCGAGATGGAGATGCTCCCTCATGACTCCCATTTTGAAGAAGACAATGAGGTTTTGATTTCTGTAAAGTTTTCGACAAGGTATCTCATGATTTGGTCCTGTGTAAGTTGCAAATTGTTGAAATTCACCCAGGATTATTCTTTGGATCAAGGTCTTTAATACGGATTCTTCTTTTATGGTTGTGTCAACTCAAGCTTCTCTGCACCCAGACCCGTTCTGAGTGGTGTTTCGCAGGGTTGTGTCTTTTAGATGACTCTATTCAATATTTATACTTATGAGTTGCTTGGGTCGTTTGCTGCTACGAACGTTAAATGTACTGTTTCTTCAGACGATTTGAAGATTTACAAATGCTTAAAGAGCCCTGGCGACATCGCCGTGCATCAGAGACGAATTAGCCTTGCTAACAGCTGGTCCCTCGAATAAACTCTTCATCTTTCGGAGGAAAAGTCCATGGTGTTGCATCTAGAAAGTAGGAATAATGAGCATGGTTTTCGTTTGTATATGTCAGTAATCGAGAAGATCGAACAGGTTAGGAATCTTAGGTTCCTGGTTCAACGTGATCTCACCTTTGAGAAACATTGCCACTGCATTATATCCAGGCATCTGTTTTTATGTACGACATCTTTCGTTCTTTATCAACGAGAAATTCTGATGCTCTGCTTCAAGCATGTGGATCATTTGTTGGTACAGTTGTGTTTGGCCCATACAAGCAAAATTATCAAAAAAAGGGGAAGTTTAGAACACATTCACACGGAAACTCATGATCAGGTCAATAGGGTTCAACTACGCAAACATACCATCCGCCCACGAAAGGCATCGTAAACTCAATTTGCAAACTGCCTCCAGAACTCGCGTGTTCGATTTGCTGACATTTCACAAATTAATCCACAATGAATTGGTTTACAGCTAGGGTTTTTTCTTCACATGAGGCCTTCCTCCACGAAAGGTATCTCGCGCAAACCGACCTTATCTAGGGCCAGATTAAATTTGCAAGAAACATCTCTTAACTAGCGGTGTCTTCGCTACTACTTAGGCCTAAGCAAGAAAATCAACGTTCCCTCCAGTTATTCTTCCTTTAAAAATTTATAAAAGCTAATCTTGACGACTGGTTAGCATCGCCGTTTGTTTTAAATTTACTTGCCATCTTTTGTTATTTGATTTCTTTTTTGTATTTTTCTACCTACTTCAGCATCACTATATTCTTGTCGACATTTCAACTGGTAGTGTGTATATCTTTTGTTTTATTATTCTCATTACATTCACCCACAAGAGGATACCTTTGTCTGGTAGCGTATGATGGCGCTCTAACATAATGAACGTGTAAAAGGGAAGCTATGGTGGTATCACAACAGCATCTAGAGAGTGAATCACTAGATTGTAGACACATGGCAAAATAGCAAAACTTGCGATGGGCGACCTTGAAGAAGGCAATACGCTTCCATAGCCGATTCGGCACTGGTTCAAAACTGATCGTAGACTGTCCTTGCTGTGAGTTCGATTCGAAGCTAATGAATGGCCGACTTCGTAGAAGAAGCTATGTTGATGCGAGTTGATAGTTGATGAGAGTTGACCGATAAAAGTTCAGGTGGTTGATTACTGTAGGATTATAAAGTTTAAGGGTAAAAGATGGCGTTACTCAATTCCTTTTGGGATGCTCCACGCATACTTCTACGGGATGTCGTGGAGTCGATTTAAATGCGTATTTGGCCATACAATGACTTGCGGTGGCTAGCCGATGAACAAGTCAGCGCTTTATTCTTTCCAGACAAGTCTGGTACCAATCCACCGACCCCGTAGGGATGAAAGGTTTGGTTGGCCTGGGCGGGAAATCCGAACCAGGAACCTGGTATCGGGTGCAGGCGACAGTCGGCGCCTTCTCCGACTGCGCTACACTCGCCTCTGTAGGATTATTCTAGAGACAAAAATGTTGTAGAAGACAGACATCGATGTACAGTGAGAAGCTGTGCGTATTGCGTACAACTAAAACTGTACAGGTTGAAGCGCTTTCTTGGCTTCCATTCCATGCCGTGTTAACGAGGGATTCTACCTTTCTTAAGGTCAAGAAAGCTTTCTCACATGTATTTTGTGGTCTGCCGCTATGTTCTTTCACTTCAGTGAAGGTACACGTTGACTGTGCTACTTTTCCGCATTGACCGATAACCACAAGGCAAGGGATGCGCCTGCAATTGCTGGTGGGCATGATCCAAATGGCAGTCGTGCAACCGCAGTGGAACTAACGTTCGTCAACTGCTTGCCTCTTTCGTTGCATAGACTTTGAGAATGTTGACTGCTGCAGTCATGATTGCCAGGGAGGAACTCTGGTGAGTATGCATGAAACTGTGAAGCGTTACCGATGAAATGCTAACCCCATATGAACTCTTCGTTAGTGGTATAGCGTTACTGTTTCGTTCGTGGAAAGAACTAGATTCTCCTTCGCTATGCACGGAGACAGCAGAGGCGTATTACTAGCAATTTTCGCTTCAGCTGTACCTTTTGCAACTCACTTTCAGGATCCACTGTATGTGACTCGATTTTTAAAGCGAATGATTTGGAATCTGTAGTCGGACCCCAGCAGTGGGTTTCTTTGTCCAGTACTTCTATAATTTCAATTCGCTCTGATTTTGACTCAATGGCAATGAATTATCAGTTTTGCCTTGTAAAGCCGCCGTTATTGAACTTATATGAAACAAGCAACAGTTAAGAAGCACTACATTAGCTGGCCTTCTTCTAGACGTTTTCCCTCATCGTTAGGCTATACGAACTTTTGCGTGGACGCTTTATACCTCTCAAAAACTCTTTAATGATTTCTGCTCCAGCACTTATCGCTTTCTTGTGGAAGAAGAGCGACAGTTTCTTAGCTGTACTTCCACAAGAACAAAAATAGGCAACTTAACGCTGTAAAAGATCCAAGGTTTCGTTAAACGAACGGTAAGGCAAGGCACGCTATGTATTAAGGGCTAGTTAGCTCCAAGGACTGGCTATGCCAACCTCTTGCGCAGCAGCTTTTTGGCAGGTAACGGTATCTGGTCCCATCCTTCTGCTCAACAAATCCGTTCCCTCGTTTCCCAAGTCACCGTGCTAAATATAAACGAACTAGGTGTTGCAGTTCCGCCCCACCCGTCATACTCACCAGACATTGCAATAGCTTACAAAATCGCTCAAATTCTTTGCAAAAAAGACGCTTTGCGACGGATTAATCCATTGCCATAACTCTTTTCGAAGTTATTTGTTTAGAATCTAATTAACACCATTAGAAGCCCCGTCCCATTTTCTATCCAGCGATCGAAACACGATCTAAAACGATTGCACAGTTACCTAGTTATGAAGCTTTTGCTTCCTCGGCTCCGTTAATTGATTTACGACCCCTCCAAGATTCCCCAGAGGCATGTCCTTAAGGCTTTTCGTTGACGAGGTTCATCGAAACTCAAAAATTCTCTATTGTTTCAGCAGATCTGTATTTGTTACGCATCAAGTGTCATTGTGGTACTAAATAGTGCCAAGTTTGAATAACATAGGCCCAATTTCAGATAAGCGCAAACGCGCGGAAACCTAAGATTCAGTTAAGAATTACCCAACTAGTAGCCTGCTACAGAAGACAGTATTCTACTATTCCATTGTGGGAACGATGATCTTTATAAATCGTGTTAAATGGCTTTGAGAAATGGACAGAAATTACTAGATTTTCTTTTTTCCAACAAGGGATTGGTCCAATCTCAATATGCGGCGTAGGATTTCTCCTATATTTGAACTTCGTTTGCTTCTTTACAGAATAAGTACGAAAGCCGTGTTTTTTGTGGTATACAGTAGACCACAAGCACATTAGAATCTAAAAAAAAAGATTTTGGCCTTTCAAAGTAGATTTCTATGCGGCCAAAGTTTGACGAAAATAACAGAAAATTTTGTTTCAGTCGCTTACCTCTTTATGGATGAGTCTATTCGAAAAATCAACTGAACAGCATTTCTCAGCTCGTTGCGAGCTTTCCAAGGATGTAACATTGTCCGTATTCAAACTGAAAACCATTTTCACCTCTTCGGCCGCCCAAACAAGTTTGGGGTTGCGCTTCGGCCCGAACTTTCCGGCCAACCTAATGCCTACAATAAAACGACGACGCATATGCGTTTCCACTTTGCAGTGAGCAATTATATTAGAATAAAAATAAACGACGAGATGGGTGTGCTTCATCGAAATTCCAATTTCCTCTTTCATTCGAAAACATCAGCATCGCAACGATGCGTCTCGTTTCATAACTGCTACACCCTGCTACATCCTCGGCTGCCTCCTGCGTATCAATCGTTCTTTACTTCAGGTTTATCTACCCATTATTATTGCGAGCCACTCAAGAGGTCCGCGTGACCAACAGATTCAACGACTTGCGCACAGGAGATGAGCTACGTGAGGCTCGCCAGCATCTTGGCACACACGATCTGTGGTGTCGTTGGTATACTGGCCAGTTCCGTTCTCATTTTTCTGATTATGAAGAAAACTCCGTCTCGAATTGCCACCTACTCGGTCCTTACCTTCAACTTTGCGCTGTGGGATCTTCTCACCTGCGCGTGTTCTGTGTTCGTACAGCAGAGGTAAAGAATTCGATTAGGTATACCATTCTCACGTCAAACCAGACATTTTTCAAACCAAACACATTTTAAAAGTAAACTTGGCGCTTTTGGAAGCAAACTTAACATCTTCCACTTTAAAGCGAGCTTTTCTGACACCACTCTAGAGAATCATCTTCAGAAAATGTAGAATACCGTTTTGGCCAGCGAGGGTTTAGTAACACTTTTAGATTCTGATTCATTAAAAGTGGAGATGTATTTGATTACATAACTGCACGTCTTGATTTCTATTTTATTGGTAGTGTACAAGCTATTTTATTGAAACAGCGTTGTGAGATATTCATGCCTTTTGCAGTTGTTTCAGGTGTGCCGTTTCCATCTGTGTTACTCCACACGGAATTTTTGCTATCAATCAAACAAAAATCGTGAAAATCCAGTCGAGTGTGTGGTGCGTTCTGAACTTTTAATGAACTAAATGACTGCTTCATTCTTACACTTTTAAACAAAAACTAATTCATTGTTTTCCTTGAAAATTAAAATGTTATAAAACTTCAAGAAGTGTGTTCACTTATTGTGACAGGTGAATTCAAACATTTTAAGGAAGTCCTACGGAATTTCAGTGAAGGAAACAAACAATTATTTTTCCTGAGAGTCTATATTAATGCAGAAAAAACTAGCGTTTATTTAGAAGATTTTAGCTTGAATACAAAAGCGTCGCGTTTGCTTAGAAGTATGTCTAATTTGATTTGGAAATGTCCAATTTGTCATGAAATGTGTCCAATTTGACGTGAAAATGGCACACATCCGAATATGTTTAACTTGGGTATAATACTTAGATATTTTGGTATAGCTATGCATCTGATTCTAATTCTATTCGATTGTTGTGGCATTGAGTTTAGAACTATTAAAGAACTGTGAGATTTTGGTGGCGATGTCCGTTCCTCCACGTGGTGCTACTGGAAAATATTCGCTCTGACGATGAGAGCTAAGCTAATCAAGGACACTCGATTGCAGGCGACAGGCCGGCCCACGAAGACCCATGTCACATCACATGGTGTATGACTGTTCACGTTTATCGAGATACCACTACATACGGCGTCCGCGGGAGCCGACGCGCACTCGCAGAGCCCGGCGAATGTGAGAAGTACGCGAGGGTTCTTGATGCGAGGACGGCATCGGGGGAGGGCAACTAAGCTAGTCCGAAAATCCCGTAAGGCGCCTTTTATTAGGTTGAGTTATAAATTTTGAAACACTTCTGTTTTTTTTCTGGAGCTCAAAGTAAAGCCGCTGAAGTATTGTATTCTGTTTGAAAGCTTGTTTCCTAGCGACCATTTTGAGTTATGAGTCGTTAATTTTCCTTGCGTTTTGAAAAGTTTTATTCTCTGAAACGATGACCACTCAAAGTGAAAAGTGTGTGATCTCATTTTCAATTAGTTCAAGCTCAGCAGCAACCCAACGACGGGGGTCAAGCACATTCAGGAAGTCACCGGCAGTTTCACCCCTAACCGAATAAGTTATTGAAGATGGTATAGCAGTTTCATTCCGCCCAGAAGGGCAACAAAGACAAACCACTCCCTGGGAAGATCAACTGCTGTAAACAGAGGGCGCGTGCGCCAATCCATCAAGTCGAATTTTCTCAAACCACACTAGGACTAACCGCTGATCTTCACACCTTCCAGTGAACCACCGCTCGTCAGCTGCAGTAGATTGGAAGGTCGCCAAAATCGCCTTCGTCAGTGCCTTATGCCTTGACGGAAACTGAAGTAAATCGCTGTGCTTCCGACTGCCGAGAGCTGCGGCACCGGTTCAAGCGAGGAGGCCTGGATCGAATCCTTGCCAGCGATGAAAAGGGGGTGCGTCACTGCAATTGTAAAGGCGGAAAGCAATAGCTGGAACTCAGCGAGCGGGGGTTCTGACGTCAAAACCGGAGCTCCACCGAAAGAAGGTCCTGCTGTGCGTTTAGTAGATGCGTAGTGGTCCAGTGCACTGGGAGATGCTCCACGTCCAACCATCCTTGACGCTCCCTTTCGCCAACAACTCGACTAGTTCCAGCAAGAATTAGTAGAGAAAGAAGTCGATACGAGCCAATGTTTCATCCCCAGGGCAACATCCGACCGCTTACGGCACTTCAGACACTTCAATAAATCTAGGAATTCGGCTGGACCAAAAGCAACCACTGTACACTCGGATATTGCGTCGCCTGACTACCATCTGCCTCGGTCGATGGATCACTTTCTCCATGGTAAGCGCTTCGCCGCAGTTGATGAGGTCACGGAGGTAGTGCACGTCTTCTTCAGGTCGAAACCCACCAAATTCCACAGAGATGTAATCAGCTCAGTGCATGAAAAGCAGAAGAAACTCATTGAGGATAACAGCAATTACTTCGTTTAAGACAATCATTTTTCTTTTGAGGAATAATCTTATTTTTGCTGGAAGATAAATTCTGTTGCAAAATTTATGACTCAACCTAATATATTCCAGCCGCTGCGCGGAGTGACCGGGCGCGCTGCTGCGCGATTGCAGTTAGAGAGGGGAGCGTCAGCGACGCACGAGCACAAGCTTCTGCTTACTACGGTCCGTTCGCCAAGGATGGCGAAAGAGACGGTCCATAAGTCATTGGAGGGCCAAAACAGAAAGGATTCGTCCGGATGCTCAGCGAAATGCATCTTGCTAAAGCTAGTGGTGGGTTTCCTTTGGGAGCAACGATTCCTCTCTTAAGGCTGGGGTCGAAGTTATCTGCTCAACCAACGGTTGAAACCGGTGTGGTACTGAATCGAATCCCCTGCAATGCAAATGACACTAACATACCAACATAAACATATCGTTATCGTAGTAGGTGAAACTTCGGTGAACTTAGTCTACAGATCTCCATTCCCTTCCTAGGTTACGGAGACTAAGGTCATGGTTACCGATTTCGCACAAGTTCCAACATAATACGAAAATTGGATGTTAGATTCGTGATAGCACCCCAAATAAACCTTCCTCTGCAAAGCTGGGGGGGGGGGGGGAAATCGGTGATTATGACCTCGACAGCCATAGTCACCCGAATCTACCTCAACCTACCGTAATCCGCCAAACTTTCAGAAACGTATATCGGATTCGTGATCAGCATTTTTGTTCTGTTAGTTGGGGAACCAAAACAAAAAGGACACAGCAAAATGATTCATCATCATGTGAAATCTTCCACTCCACACCGAGCCTGCCGCAGCTGTTTGCGCCGCCCCGCGCCCTTTCCTCCAGCGGCGCGATTCGCCGCATACCGTAACCTGAAATTCCGTCAAGTGTGTGTTTTGAGGGAGGAGTATGAAAGCGGTGCTGTGCCGCCGGGCGGGGCGAAAAATCGATAGCTGTGTCAACCAACACGCCGCGCAGCGAGGGGAGCGAGTATAAAAGGCGCCTAACGTAGGCAGGACTCCGTAGTGAAGCTGAATTGGGTACGTTGACGGGCCGCTCGTGCGAGTTGGCGGAAGCACTGGAGCGAAGAAGAGTTGATTTCTGTGCGGTGCAGGAGACGAGGTGGTCCTGTCGCAAGTCAAGGGACATAGGACGAGGCTTCA
The DNA here is from genome assembly GCA_947359475.1 of Heligmosomoides polygyrus bakeri. Taxonomy (NCBI): domain Eukaryota; kingdom Metazoa; phylum Nematoda; class Chromadorea; order Rhabditida; family Heligmosomidae; genus Heligmosomoides; species Heligmosomoides polygyrus. The sequence continues at coordinate 16,423,131 of OX375867.1, forward strand.
AGGCCGTCCTGTATGGAAGTCCCAGGACCACCAGGGGTGTCGGAGTAATCGTCTCCCAACGATATCGTGACTCGATTGTAAGCGTCGAACGCTTTAACGATCAAGTGGTGAAGATCGTTCTCGCTAGTAAGGCGCGACTCTATCACTTCTTCTCTAGGTATGCTCCGCAGACTGGCCGCTCCAATCAAGCCAAGGATGAGTTTTGGAACCTGCTTGATGAGAAGACAGCAGTGGTACCGTCAAAAGCTGTCATCATAGTCGCTGGTGACCTTAATGGGCACGTCGGCGCTACGAAAGACGGGTACAGCTGTCATGGTGGATTCGGTTACGGGTCGCGTAACGCCGATGGTGAGCGTATCCTTGAATATGCGGAATCGCACAACCTCACCATAGTGAACACTGTCGTCCGAAAACGCGACTCCAACCTCATCTCATACTTTAGTGTGATCTCCATGTCTCAGATAGACTTTGTCCTTGTGAAGGATCGCGACCGACATATTGTCACAGACGCGAAGACCGTGCCGTTTGAGACGGTCGCACCACAGCACTGACCGCTAATCTGCAAGATCGCCCCTCCGAGGCTGAAGCAGGTCGAACACGGTGCACCAAGAATCAAGTGGTGGCGATTGAGAGAGAAGGAAGCAGCTGTGATTTCTCGCGTACAGTTGCCGACAATCACGGCCGTCGATGAAAATTGAAAGAAGGCGACCGACGCAATACGTCAAGCTGCACAGTCGAAACTTGGCATAACGAAGCCTGGACGATGGAAGGCCGACAAGCAGGTATGGCGGGCACGTGACAGCTGATTTATGGAATTCAAAGTTTTGACACTCTCCTGAATGGATGGCGAAGTTCTTTAATCAGGTTATAGCGAAGAAGAAAGTGCCTGAATGTTGGCGCCAAAGTACGACGATTTCGATTTGGAAGAAGAAGGGCAGTCCTGCGGACTGCACCAGTTACCGTCCGATTCGCTTGCTTTCACACAGCATGAAGACTTTTGAGCGAATTGACGACGGACTAATTCGTGACATCGTCCAGCTTTCCAGCAATCACTGCAACTTCGTAGCTGGCACCATTGATGCCATACATGCCGCCTGCCTCCTGATAGAGAAGTATCGCGAGAAACAGAAGTCAGTGTATATCGTCTTTCTAGACTTGGAGAAGGCCTTTGACCGCTTACCACGTAAAGTGATATGGTACGCCTTGCGACATCATGGAGTTCCTGAAGAGCTCATAGAGTGGGTGCGAATTCTCTATTATTGTCCAAAGAGTCCAGCTCAATCTACAGCTGGAATATCGATGGAGTTCCCTATCTCTGTTGTGGTGCACCAAGCTTCTGCGCTTTCGCCACTCCTTTTTGTTGCCATAATGGATGCCAGATCTTCAGAAGCCTGTTTCTTGGACGTTGCTTTATGCTGATGACGTAATGCTCGCTTGCGAAAATAAAGGTGAAGTCGAGTGAGAGGTGGTTCGTGGCACAGAAGTTTGGTGTGATCGCTTGGAGCGTTTTGGACTCACGTCAGATTAAACGTGAAGAAGACCGAGTACCTAACGACGGATTTTAACGAGTCCAGCTCCATCAATGTCAACGACATCGTTCTTCCATGCACTTCGGCCTTTAAGTACCTGGGATCAGCAGTAGCATCTGATGGCAATCTGATGATTGAGGTGAACTCACGCGTGAGTGCAGCTTGGTCCAAGTGGCGCTCGTTGACTGGCGTGCTCTGCGATAGGAAGATACCGGAGCGCTTGAAGTCGAAGATCTACAGGGCCGTCGTGCGGCCAGTAGCAATGTATGGCGTTGGGTGTTGGCCTGCGATCAAGGAAGTTGAAACGCGCCTCCCCGTCTGGAACGTACCCATCGTCAAGAATCACTCAAAATTCTTTCTCATATGGCCATTCTAGGGTCACTGTGCACTAAGCAAATCTTTAGCGTGATATATGAAGCAATCGCGTCGCTCAATCAATTTGGCCACTACACATGCATCGCGTCGCGCGTCGCGCGCACACTAAACGGCCCCTTCCCCTCAGCGGCGCGATTCGCCGAATACCGTAACCCAAAACTCCGTCAAGTGTGGTGTTTTGCAGCGGCGGAGTATAAAAGCAAGGCGGCGCCGCCTCGCGGCGCGAAAAATCGATAGCCATGCCGACCATCACGCCGCGCCGCGCTGCGGCGCAAGTATAAAAGGCGCCTCATGGAGACGAAGATGCTGCGCTGGACGGCTGGAGTCACGCGCATGGACCGCGTCCGAAACGATGTCATTCGGCAGAAGTGCGGTGTCGCGCCGATAGCGGACAAGATGCGCGAAGCTCGCTTACGATGGTACGGCCACGTTCTGCGTGGAAAGGAAGATAGCGTCCGCAAGATAGGCCTTAAGTTCGGAAAGCTTCCTAGAGGGCGTCCGAAGCAGCGCTTGTCTGACACGTTACATATGGACTTGAAGGTTGCTGGTGTCCACCCTGATCTAGCGCTGGATCGGGAGAGGTGGCGTCATGACACCAGAAAAGCGGACCCCACTACGAAGCGGGACAGACGCTGAAGAAAAAGAAAAAGAAGAAAGAACTATGAGATTTTGAATTATTTTGCATATAGATTTGCAACTGATTCTATTGGACGACGTCGCCAAGGTTTCGTAGATCTCAATAGCTTTTGCTTCAATCGACCATTTTTTCTTTGCAAACACTATTTTCACTTTCTCAAATTTTATCAGTTTACTTCTCTCAGAGCTTTAAAAACTAAAATCTTTTTATAGAATTATACCCGATGGACTTGGTTTGTACTACGCCTCTCATGGCCCATGCAAATTCTTTGGGCCAGAAGTCTGCTATGCCGTGTAGGTCTATACAGTACCACGCATGTCTTTTGGTCAGTTGCCGAAAAAGCCGCTTTGGAGCGTTCCAAAGCGGCTAACTTATAGAACTTTTTTTTTTATAAATTAAGTGCTTGTGAAAAAACATATATTTGGACTCAGCAGCTCGAGATCTATCTTCTGACATATAAATCTTAATAGAGTTGAAAAAAGCATATAGGCCCGACACAGTCAATCGAGTGTGCGCGACAACCTGCAGAGCGAATGAGCGACAGCCTTAGAGTGAGCGCTTGGAGAGTTTTATCGAAAATTTTCAGCCGTTCTAATCAGAAATTGCTCTAAGACTAGCCAGCTTGCCTTTGGAGTGCGCCGTGAACAATGCATACGGAATCGAACCTATCAATCGAGTGTGCGCGGCAGTCTGCACAGTGATGGTTTGGGGAGTTTTATCGGAAATTTCCAGCCGTCCTAATCAGGAATTGTTTTACGACTGTCCAGCTTGCCTTTGGAGTGCGCCGGGCGCAATGCATATAGGATCGGACCTATCAATCGAGTGGGCGCGACAGCTTGTAGAGTGAGCGTTTGGGGGTTTTATCAGAATTTTCCTGTCGCCCTACTAAAGAATTGCTCTAAGGCTGTCCAGCTAGCTTTTGGAGTGCGCCGGAAACAATGTATATCCAACCGAACCTATCAATCGAGGGGGTGACGCTCGCAAATTACATGCGCGGGCGTGTTCGGAGCGCATAACTCGGTCAAGATCGATTCGTTCCGGCTGCAACTCGTGGGTCTTGTAGGCAGTGAAACTGTCTAGCAGAGCATCAAAGTAGAACGGTGTAGCTTAGGAAGAGGCAATGTTACAGTGCTGCGAAATTGCAGGTGAAGCTTTTATGACGCATTTTTTCCGATTTCGGCGGTCCACGGACGCGGCGAGCTAACGATCTTAAAATGCGTAGGCTAACATAGCGCTTAAGGTACTTTACAATAATGTGCTCTGAACTCTTCAGCTGCCTAAACTGTCTCGACCTCAGCTCCCAGTTTCAAGCGGCGGAAGATAGCTGTTAAAGTTTAGAGCTGCAGCCGGAAGGATTCGTACTTGACAGAGTTATCGCGCTCTGAACACCCGCGAGTGCAATGTGCGAGCGGTCGCGCTTACTCGATTGATAGGTCCGAACCTATATGCTTTGTGCCCAGCGCACTCCAAAAGCTAGCTGGACAGCCTTAGAGCAATTCTTTAGTAGGGCGACAGGAAAATTCTGATAAAACCCCCAAACGCTCACTCTACAAGCTGTCGCGCCCACTCGATTGATAGGTCCGATCCTATATGCATTGCGCCCGGCGCACTCCAAAGGCAAGCTGGACAGTCGTAAAACAATTTCTGATTAGAACGGCTGAAAATTTTCAATAAAACTCTCCAAGCGCTCATCCTACAAGCTGTCGCTCGCTCGCTCTACAGGTTTCCTCGCCCACTCGATTGATTCTGTCGGGCCTATATGCATTGTTCAACTCTTCTAAGATCTATAGGTCAATAGATAGAGCTTGAGCTGCTGAGCTCAAATATATGCTTATTTTTACAAGTATTTGATTTTTAAAATAGGGATTTAAAAAAGCCGCTTTTGAACGCTCCAAAGCGGCTTTTTCGGCAATTGACCAAAGGACATGCGTGGTACTGTAGTTTTCGTCATATTGCATTTCAAGAGTTGAAACTACTGAAAACATACAAGACGAAATCTCTCGGATAGCTCATTTTTTCTTATTGTTTGTACAGCTTAAATTATAGACAATATACGAAATCCTGTGTGTGTAGTTTTACTGTTAGAATTTAACTAACTCTCTCCTGGTGCCAGATTCACCAACGATACCACCGGTGTGATTTCACGGCGGATTCACCATATCGACTTACGTAGTAATTGATACAGAGAGGTACAGATACAGATACGATAAACCATGTACAGTTACCGACCGGTAAGCGGTTGAGGAATCTGGCCCTGATGTATTAGGTCGGTCTCAAATGGTCGCCGTTACAATGCATCGGTCGTTAATACCTTTACTTATGCATCTTCAACGATTTGCTTGCAGCTTTTGGCATGCTCACGTAATGAAGAACATGGTTAAAAAAGTATATAAAATTTATAGTATCTCTCGTTAAAACTATTATATTAGGCTGTCGCAAAATTAACCGCCGACGGACTGCTTACTTCAAACTGCTATAACTCAGCTTAATCACAACTTTTTTAATCAACGTAAAAACCGCCAGAATACATACATTTTTGCCAACGAGAAGGTGATAAATATGGTGCTTTACAATAAAAACTGAGATCACAGGAATTCATGAAATCAAGGAGGGCACATTCAACATCGGCCAAATTAGTGAATTGTTTCTGAGGCAAATGAAAATCAAGAGCACGGTGGTAGTTAGTAAGCGAAAGGCCGGGAGAATATATTGGGTGAGTAAGAGATTCGATGCCTAAATGGGCCAATTTTCGCCGAGTGATTTTTGAGGTGTGTGGCCTTGCGTTGTCCTGCAACAGGAGCGGCCCTCCTCTGTTCACCACTACCGGACACAATTTTTGGAACTTCTCGTACATTCGGTCTAAATCATAGCAGTAAGACTCTGCTGTGACTGCCTGACCAGGTTGCAAAGGTTGTAATGGATTACATCTTTACAACACCACCACCACAAAGTGAGCATAACTTTTTTAGGGTGAAGTTCGGGTTTAGAAAGGGATGTTTGAGGTGCATCCTTATCTACCCAGACAAATCCCCGCTTCCCGTTATCGTAAAGAACCCATTTTTCATCTACATTTATAATATGTTTTGCAAAAGGCTCATTTTTAAAGCAAACTAGCAGGTTGGACTCGCGTCTAAAGCTACACGGTAGTGACGAGTTTTCCGGGGCGGGGTTGGACGAGTTCTGGCACCGTATGCAGGCGATCGTTGCGGGATCCAAGTGATCCAATCAATCACCGAGAATTCAAAAGACACTTATCAACCTTCATTATGCTGGTGAGTACTACTTGATATCACGCGCAATTCTTACGAGTAGGCTTCTGCACTCAGCAGGAATCTATGGATGTTGCATAGAAAAAGGAGACGAATGCTAGGAATGGGCGGTAACTACAATACGAGCATGGAAGTGGAAGCAATGGAAAGCCTCTAATTTCCTAAAAATGTTTGCAAATGTTTGCATTGTTGGGATGGGCATGAGCTTCTCTTCTCGCTTCCACTAGAAAAGTGTCTATGGCTCACATGTTATATTCGTTTTGAGGAACTGTCTGCCATACGCCTGTCGACATTGTTCATTTATGATGGAAATTCCATTTAAGCGGAGTTCTGCAGTAGATGGTTGAACGATTTCCTTAGTCTGCTATAACGAACTACGGCGCTATGGTAGTTGTGGGGGGTCACCTTATAAAAAGTGTCACTAACACGAAAAAAAGAAACGGTGGCACACTTATAATAGAAAAAACAAACGAACGATGTTATAGCTCTGTTCTGTGCGCTAGATTTGGGCAGGGGAAGGAACCCCAGGATGTGGCTGGAGTGACACACCCACGTTAAAATTGCCTACATCCTGGAGTTCCCTCCCTTGCCCAATACGGAAGCAGACAAAATACGGATCTGTAATCGAAACGACGAGATAAGACTGCATTTACATTCGCTGTATGTAGCTCCTCGCCACACCTGCACCCCACGGTATGCTATGGTGACTTCTGCCCTAACTACCATAGCGCCCGAACTATTTTAAAGCAGAAATCTCGATTGCACGAGGCTGTCCCACAACTTAGTTCCAAGCTTACAAGAGCAGCTGAAAATTACATAGCCTACTCCAAATAGCAACGTCGGAAAATGGTTTCAGCAGAAGTGTCCTACCGCTTTTATTCCGTACTTAAAACCCTTATCTTTCCTTTGATGGAACCTAAGAATCGTAGGTCCACTTGGAGTTACTTCGCCAGATAGAAGGTCTTATTGTGTGTAAGCACTGTATTGTATTTACTCCCGCTGAAGGTCACCACGTGCAACTCACTCTCAAAACAAATGTTTCTCTATAGCCATAATGTTAAGAAGCAAGCACAGCGGACGTCAAAGGTGAAAATCTGCACTTCCTTGGTTTTCAGCTTAGGAAATCATTTTCTTGTACTCTCTGGTGCTATCTCTACTAATAATCCTACTTATCGGGGCACCAGAGATTCCAGAGAGGAAAAGGCCAGTGACGGCACCTGTACTGCTTCTTTGAACTTTCGTGCATTCCATGCGCTTGCCCAGGAAGGAAAGGCTTCGAGCGAGGCGGAAAGGAGGAGGGGAAGGGAACGTAAACGGATTTGGGGCTATGAAACTTAAGAAATTACGATACTAAGCGGGCTGGTGCCTGCTGTACACCGGAAAGGTGGCTTAAAACGGGTAAGTTAGATCATCCACACCCCTCTCTGGATACCAAGGATCGATGGGGTTCAACGAATCGAAGGCGTTTCCCTACGAAGAATGAACCTTAAATGTCATACAAGGTTCTGTGAGCGACCTTCGCCAAGGGGTACTGGCACAGAATTCTAAGGCGAGCGAGGAGGGTGACAGGTAGCTTCATAAATCACCAATAACTACAAATTTCGCATGAAGTTAAACACAGTAATGGAGTAGAGGGGGTAGAGAGTTGTAACTTTGCAGATTTCAACATGACGTTGAGCAGATTCGACAGCGGAGGAGCGCCACGACCCAGCACATTGAGTTTGCTTCTTCGCCGTTGATCGTTGGAGAAGAAAACAAAACCAGCATTCCTGTTTTGTGAAACCATAACAGTATCCAGTGTTGATGTCATATCATCCTCAATTGAATGTCTGTTAAATATACTTGACTAGCCTTAATAGCATGCCACTCTAGGCCATGCACTGCATATCTTGGACATAAGTTTCACGATAATCTCGAGTTCAACGTTCCTTCAGAAGTGAAGCGAGTAAATGGGCACAAACAATGTTTAACTTCCTTGATATGTGATATTTTGCTCAGCTAAGTCATATCACTAACGGCTTGTTCTGTTTTAAAGTGGATCGCCTGCCTTTCATGCGTTCCTACAATCCAGATGCCAGTAGGAAGCATACTGACGTGATCCAATGCGAGAATTGCGGCAGGCCGACAGAGCTGGCAACGCGCCAGGCGCCGCCGCGCGCGACCGCTGTCGCTCCCGTTTTGTATCTTTAAATATGATCCTTTAGACGCGAGTGCAGGTTAACCTGCACTCGCGTCTAAAGCCACACAGTGGTGACGAGTTTAGACCGTCTCGCACCCAACCCTTGCTCCAAGGAGCAAGGGTCGAAAGTGCCAGGCGCCGCTCATCGGTCAGCCCATGAGACACCCACTTCGACATCTCCTTCACCTTGCCTCGAAAAGAACTAGACTAACTTCTTGGCTAGATTTAGCCGATGCACCAGAAATGTCCTGATTGTGAACGTGTGATGGCGCTCTGACGTGCACTAGGAGTAGTTTGACTCCTTTGTGCTTACCTCTGCTAGTATTATGACTCGTCAAAGGTTTATTAGGACTCTCCCTACTATATCGACTTTATCACCTATCAACTTATTCTATCACTGAGTGGTCAGTGGTAGAATCAGCTGATATGTGAGCTCGATCGACACAGACACAGGCGTGGCTTCTTTCTATCATGCGAGGACACGCCATACAAACACTCCTGGAAGACTTCAGATAAGCATCACTGGAGAAGGATGAAGAGGATGAGCCGACAGTTCTGGCGGAATGCCATAAAAAAAGAAACCACTTGTTTTCATCGACAAAAATATAAAAATTAACCCCGATTGAACCCACGGATCTCCCTCGATAGAGAGCCTTCGGACTCTCTTTTTAAGAGGAATCATCGGGCCGCTTGTCGTAGGGCCACGTGGCACTTGCCGTGCTGGTGGATAGTGGAATGAATCGCGAACCAAATGTGAACGTGTAGTTCCCAGAGGCGCAGATGGGATGCAGGGGATGGACTCCTTGCTCCTGCTGTGTCGGGTCGACGCGTTCCTTGTGCGTGGGAGCGGCATGTTCATGCACCGTGTGAGAATGTGTCCGTGGCTGCGCGGATTGTATCGTTGTTTGATCAGCCAAAAGCTCGGTTGACTAGGAGTACATCGAAAGACGATTCGAGGCCGCCTTAAAGTTTTCGCCTCGTCCCTTCTGCCAGTCTGGCTGCCTGCCCGGAGTTCTTCGCCCGCACGACAGAGCGTGACTAGCAACCCGTTTGTATTGCAGTCAAACACAGCAGCACTAAAGGGCCTCATTTCCCTGACCCCGAAAGAGCCCCCATTTCTGCAGCGATGGGAAAGAGGAGTAGGGAGATGGTGTTAAAATCTCAGGGCCTAACCAGGTTGCGCAAACTGAGAAGGACTAAGATGACGATCTGTACTTACAATGCTCGCACGCTCGCATAGGAAGAAACCGTCGAGGAGCTGATGAGCGAGGAAGATCAAGTACGACGTCATCGAACTAACCGAGGCGAGAAGTCACCACTTCCTACACGCTGCCTACGACTCCGGAGAAGAACTGTACCTCGGAACATGCGAAAGCAGGGGAGTAGGCGGCGTTGGTGTAGTCGTCAATACGCACTTGGCCATGAAGATCGATTCGCCTCTGACAAGCCGAATCGGACGTCACGAATGAAGCGATGTGGCTCCGTGCCAGCTTTGACTGTATTCGTCGCGTATGCCCCAACATCCGACTACGACGACGAAGAGGTCGAAGCCTTCTACGTGGAGCTGGAGAAGTTCTATAAGGAAGATCACACCTTCTACAAGGTGATCGTCGGCGACTTCAACGCCAAGATCGGACCGTGAAGGTCGCCGGAAGAACTTCACGTCGGAACCCACGGTTTAGAGTGGAACGAGCAAGGTGAAAGGCTGTCTGAGTTTATCACGTCGACCAAGACCATCCATGGAAACTCACAGTTTCAAAAGCCTCCCTCCCTACGATGGATCTGGGAATCTCCCGGTGGCCAGTTCCACAACGAGATCGACCACATCATCTCCAACCGCAAATATTTCCTGACCGACGTCTCCGTTGTCCCCAAGTTCTGCACGGGATCGGACCACCGCGTCCTTCGCGCGAGTTTCCGCTTTTCGCGTCAAGGAGAGAAGGCCGCAAAGTTCAAGAAGAAGAGTCCCAGAACAACAATCAACTGGGACATGTTCACTCTCTTACCGGCCTTGGGGAAGATGCAATCATAGACAACATTGACGAAGAATACGACCGCTTCGTGCACCATCTCCGCGATATTGCTAAGGGAGCCGAGAGCTTGAAGACCACCAAGAGACGTCTATCTACGGAAACTCTCGAACTGATACGCCAGCGTGGAGCAGCACGAGCGTCAGGCAACTACCAGCTGACGTCCAAGCTTGCGAAGCTATGCAGAGTGGCGATGAAGGAAGATCATAAATAGGGAAGGGCGGAAGTGTTATTTGAAGTTGCAGAGGCAGGGTTGAGCATCCGCAATGTCCGCCTGAACTTTCTTCAAGGCCAAGATGACTGCTCTCCGATGTCCTGACTGAACCGAAAAATCAAAAAATCACCTCTTCCAGAAGGACCACGTAGAAGGCCATTCTACTCCGATCTCTTCGGTAGCCACGTCCACGCCGTCATGAAGTGTATGAATGTGTCGTTCCCTCTGTTCTCCCTTTAGAGAGCCGAGAGGTCATCTCGTCGGTGAAGAAACTTGCAGCACTCGGTCCTGACAGAATCAGCGCGAACACCAGAAGAGCCTCCCGCCAGCGCTCATCAACGCCCTGGCGCGGCTACCTGTCGGAGTGCAAGGTTCCATATCATTGGAAGAGTAAGTGCGAGGGGTGGTAACTCTGGGTTCGGCGTAAGGTTTATCCATAGCAGCAGTCAATACAAGGACGAAGAGTGGATCACAGTGTCCCGGGATTGAGAGTCGATCGTGCTGCCCTCGGAGTCGTCCTTGGGTTCGCTGTCGCTGTCGTTGAGCTCCTCGTCGCCGCTCTCGTCCTCGGCGCTGCCGGCCGCCGTCGTCGCCTCCACGCATCTCCTCGATCGCTCCCCCGCCTCGGCTCGCTAGAATCAATCGGATCAGAGAAGGCGTGGAAATCACAGAACGCTCAGCTAGCTTCGCTTACACCTCCCCCTTTTTACCAAAAGATCGTGACCCAGAATTTAGCTGAAAGATGCGTAACTGAACCGATCCCTAGAGCAAACTGAGAAACACCTACCCTATTCCGGTGGAAGGTAGTCTCCCAAATTCATGGCTGGAACGATGGCTCCATGCTGCCTTGCCCACGCGAGAACCGCATTCCAGAATGGCACAACCGCAAGCGAAGCCTGGTGGCCCAACACGAACTGTCCGTGCTTACAGCGCGTGAGTGCCACGTTCATCCGATGCGGATCGTCCAAGAACTCAGCCGCGTCCGCTTGGAAGTCCGTCTTTGTGGTCAGCAGCACGACCACGTTCTTTTCCCTGCCCTGGATGGCATCCACGGTGGACAGATCGACGCCGGTGTCGCGCGCGAAATCCGCAAGCCGTCGGTGCTGTTCTTTGTAGAACGTGATTATACATACACTGCTCGCGGCGATGCCCCTTGTTAGAAGACGTCCTACCAGAGTGGTGCAGACCATAGCCTCCGCATCATTGAAATGAGAGTGAGTTGCTCTCCGAGAACTACCGCTGACGTCCAAGAACATGAACGGTAGGGACTGATTCGGGAACCGCATCATGTTCAACAGCATGTGTCGCTCCTCAGCCGCCGTTCCACTCCTCAACTGCCCATCGTAGACGAAGTGGTTAGGGAGCTCGTTCAGGAGAGGATGCGCCCTGAAAGTGGTGACAAGGGGAGCTATGGGGACGGCCCTCGCCCGCGTTAGAGCGTCCATCACGCTACGCGCTCCGAACTTAGCGGCGGTAGAGTGCCGTGAACAGCGCGCATACGGCTCCAATTGGTGTACATCGCCGATGTAAATATGGCGCGCTTTCGGCAAACGGCTCAGTATTGCGGCAAAGACGGGTTCTGGTACTTGCGAAGCCTCGTCGCATATGATGAGCTCGAAGTCGTCCAGGTAGTTCTTAAATATGCCGCCCTTCCCCGTCGCATTCAGCAAAGATGACGTCGTTATTGCGACGACCTGCGGCTGGTACTTGAGGAACATGACCTCGACGACCTTGTCAATCAAATCGGAGACGTCCTTCTCAGCTAGGACAAGATCCTCCCTTTCCTGCTCTGTCAAGAACTCCTGGCGCTCCCTATTCTGCATGTGAGCCTCGAACACAATCCGGCCATCCCTGAAGCGCTCACATTCGTCCAAGGCTTCCTCCTCCAACTCGTTCCTGTAGAGATCAGGTAGTCGTTTGAGGACCTCATGCATGTCGGCAGGAGTCGCGGCGATGGAGTCGTCGAACACTACCGATTCAGCGATGTAACGGCAAACGGCTAGGTCGGCGAACGCGTCGAGGGACAGGATGGTTTCAGTGATCTGGGCGACGGCTGCGTTCGTGGTGGCGGTGAGGATGATGTGCGCTCCTCCCCGCGCCTGTCTTGCCGCTATACAAGCACCGACGACGGTTTTGCCGGTTCCGAACGCGGCCTGTATCCCCACAATCGGGAAAGGTGTAGTCCCGATTGCCAGGGCCTGTCGCTGGTCCTCCGTCAGAATTACTGACCGCCTGTTGATAGATATGGGTGATCCGTCTACGACGGAGATGGCTGGCACGGTGTTCTGCTGGTTCTCTTCGACACATGACAAGGGTGTGGCTCCATACACCGCGTCTAATATTCTCCTTCCGCAACTGTTCGTAGGCACATTCGTGAACAGTTCCATCTCGGAGACTGCCTCATATGCTGGGATATTCTCCTTCCGCAACTGTTCGTAGGCACATTCGTGAACAGTTCCATCTCGGAGACTGCCTCATATGCTGGGATTGCGCTGGAAGGGAGCTTGCTCAGCTTTACGCATACATCGAGGAAGGCCGAGTTGTCAGCTATTCGGCCCGCCCGCATGGCGGCACGATAGAGGGAATCGTCGGACCATGAGTAAGTTTGTAGAATCACGCGAAGTCGGCGCTCCTCTCTTGCTCGTTCCACCCGATCCACTGACATCCGGAGGAATGCAAATGCTCCCATTATCCATACTCCAACGGGGCGATGGCGAGCCCATCCGGCTTCAGAAGTCATGTCGTCCAGCACGAATTCCAGGCGCAGAGGGTACCCAGCCAAGCTAGGTATCGTAGCGGTGACTTGGTGCGTACGGCGATCATCTTCTAGAGTTGCGTAGGAAGCCAAAGCTGAGGAGGCGGCATTGAAGATTTTGCCCATAGTCGCAATGGCCGACGCTCGATCGTTCGTGTAGCTGTCGAAGTCTCTGAGGCGATCCTCGAACCAGGCCTGCTCGTCCGGGGAGATTTTATGCACTTCCATTGGAAGCATGGCTTCGTCCGGATTGGCGGGGAGAAAGAGTTTGACGAAGGAGCAGAGTATGTCGCGAGCGGCTTCCGACGCGGGCGGCTCCGAAAATCGGACGGCGCAGGACGCTTTCCGTCGGCACAGGGCCTTCATGATCTCGTTCTCCTGAACGTGGGGCCATGGGAAGCGGGCTAGACCACGCGTTATCGTGACAGCTTCTGGGCTGTCTTCCATTGCTATTTTGAAGTTATTGACGGCAGAGCCATCACCTCTACGGGTGACTGAGAGGACAATCCCGTACCGCATTTGCTGCCAGACGGGCGGCTGGTGGTAAGAGTAACTGCGAGTTAAATTACCGTAGATGATAGGTCGAAAGGAACATAGCGCACTCACCATGGCAAAGAGTTCAATGTGCACGGTGCTCCACTTTTGTTGGGATTCCGACAGCGTCTTGCTAAATTAGCCAATGGCGACTAGGCGGTTGTCGTCTTCGGTTCGTTCCTGAAATAAAGCTGCTCCTACTCCTACCTGGCTGCCATCCGTATGTAAGATAAAGTCTTTGTCTTGCGGAAACGCTAAGCAGGGGTGTGATGTCAAAAGTCGTTTCAGTTCCGCGAATGCCTCGGCCTGCCTCGGGCCCCACGAAAACTTGACTTTGTCTCGCTGAGCTCATACAGAGGAGCCGCTATAAGAGAGAAGTTCGGGATGAACCGACGGAAAAAATTGGCCATTCCAACGACTCCTTTGACTTCCTTTGTGGATTTCGGTACTGGGAAATCCCTTATCGCGGAAACATTACGCTCAGCGGGGCTGTAGCAGTCGGAAGAGATTTCATGCCCGAGAAACGTTATTTTCGATTGCGCGATTTCGGTGAACTTCTTGTGGGAAATCTTGAGATTGAAAGTCCGAAATCGTTCGAAGACCTTGCGTAGCGAGGCTACATGACTGTTGAAATCTCTGTCGAAGATGACTACGTCATCGATATATGCCAAGCAGTTGGATTCGAGGCCGGCTAGAACACGAGCCATGACCCTACAAAAGTAGGCACCTGCGTTCTTGAGGCCAAAAGGTAGAAATTGGAATTGGTAGACTCCTTTATGGGTGGCCCAACCGCATTTATACTGACTCTCGGGGGAAAGTGCTAGTTGCATATATCCGGATGCGAGGTCTAGGGTGGTGTAATACTTGTTACCTGCTATCTTGGATAAGAGATCCTCAATTCGTGGGAGTGGGAAGTGATCGGGAATCGTAACGTCGTTGAGCGGTCGGAAGTCTAGGCATACCCTCAGAGAACCGTCCTTTTTCTTGACTAGGACCGTATTATGGATCCACGGAGTGTCGCTTTCGACGATGCGACCTGCTTGAATCAGCTTGTTGATGTGCTGATCAAGTTCTTGCTGATATTTAATGGGGATGCGGGGTGGGCGAAACTTCCCAGGGGGAATATTGGTGGTCGTCTTAATGTTAATTTGGGTATCCTGGTATGACCCCAGATCGTACGAGGAGTATGAGAAGCGGTCTCGGAATTCCTCAAACAATTCAAGAAGGATATGTTTCTCGGTATCTGCGACCGAAGCCTTAGAAAGATCGAAAGGTGGGAGTGGGTCTTGGCCCATTTCGCACGTTGCCGCGACAATAGCGGGGGAGCACTCTGAGTCCTTACTTGGGAACGAATCCGCCTGCATATCGTCCTCCAGAACTTCGACGGGAGTTAATACCGCGACGGCCTGGTTTTTGAATAGAACCTCAGGCCTCTTAGTGGGGTTAGTTATCAGAAGACGACAACTCCCTGAGTGGACGAGAGACGGCACGATAATTAGGGATCGCTCCCAAAGCTCTTGTCGTTGTCCAACTACCATGAGTGATTGTGATGTCGCACCTTCCGTGACGCACCGAACGAATGACTCTGAACCTGGGCGCAACACCGTAGTCTGAGCTACTCGGACGACAGCGTCATTGTTAGCCATCTCGCAAATTCTACCGCTTCCGGGCTGCAGTACCATAATGTTAATGGCGGTGCTGCCTATTCTGAGTTTCCTTGCTGCGTAGTCGATATTCCAGTTTGGAAGACGACTGAGGAAGTCGTTGCCAAGAATGATATTATAGGACTTAACGGTCTTCGGCACTGATTTTGTATCCGCGAAATGAACCAGATGCCAAATCTCGAAGTTGCCGACCTGGAAGCGAATGTGCGCACATCCAAGGAGCTCAACCGGAACTCCGGCTACACCGATGGCGCGCGAAACGGAGCTCTTTTGGAAAGAAAAAATCCCTAGTAGTGGGGCCATATCACTACCGGTGAGCGTGATGGCCGCCCCAGTATCAACCGATGCCAACATGTGGACCTCGTTGACTTTTACAGGTATCTGGGCAACAAAATAGTCCTCGGAGCAGGCAAGCGAGTTAATGATTACGGGACTTGTGGACGCCTTAGGAGGCCAAGTCGATCCTGAATCGAGTTCTAGCCGTGTCAACTGAATGCTCGGAGGAGGTTGAGAAGCCGTCACGCTTGGGCGCACTGTAGGTGTCTGAGCGGACCTAGAAGGTGTCGTAACGGGTCGATAGAAGCCGAGTGACCGGAGAGTGGAGAGCGCCTCCGGATAGTAGATAGCGACATACGTTATACACAGCATGCGCAGAATTGTTACCGAAGTATAAAGGCAACATACGGTTATCCACCAATCAAAGATGGACCACGCGAAGACGTCAAATTTGAAAACCGTGGCACTGGTGGCATCGCTTGGCCGGGAAGAGTGCAAATGTGACATGCCCAGGGCGTTAAATATGTGTTCTTGGGTGCGTGCTTCCCATAATTCCGTGAGTTGGTGCTCAGGGATTAACTCGCTGATGTTTGTGAGTACCAAGTTGTGGAATATAGTGAGTGGAGGAGCCGTCACTCCGGACAGGTTCGTGGCAGGGTGCGTCACTGGGGAGATGTCGTTCTCCGCCACCAGTGCTGTTGATCCCGTAAACGCGTCGAACTTTACCGTTCCATTGGATGTTGGCAACAGAAAGAAACGACTAGTGCTGCAATCCGCCACGATCGCTGTCGGGGCCAGTACTAGCGTGGTGGGATCCAAAAAGAGGGATAACGAGGTACCGCTAGGGAGTACTACTTTGACGGCGGGTTTTGCATAGCACGTGGCATTAAAGGGCCGCAGGCTGTAGTTGGGAGTTGGGATCGAGATACATCGATAGATCTGTAACATACCATTTCCATGGTAGGATGCGGCAATGTCGAGTCGCTGCAGCATGGTGCGCACTACAAAGGTGGGATCCACCAGCAACGCCGAGTGCAATGACAATGCGAGAAAATTGATCTTGTCACACAGTGATATCAAGGCATTACGGAAGATAGTCACTACCGCGCCTTGGGCTGCGTTCTCCACGGCGAGGAGTTGGGCCGCCAATTGGTTAGAAGTAACCAATCCAACTGATTGTGAATGGGGTGCGGATCGGGATACCCGCTGCATGGACGTTACCGCGTACCCCTGGTCCGTAATCGTCAATGCGCGTCCACAATCGACCACGGAAGGGTTGGTCGGTTTCCAGGAAAGAGCGAACTCTTTGGAGTCGCTTAACCAGACATTTCCTAACATTTGACCCTTCATTTTTGAGAGATACAAAAATTGGCATGACTCCTCGTGGGACGGGGACCACACCATCACTGAACCATCACGAAGAACGCACGATCCCTCTTTGTAAGCGCAGTGTCGCATGTCGCCGACAGGAGACTCAGGTGCTGCGGTACCGTGACGTCCGTGAACGGTCGTCGAAACTAGATAACAATTCACGACCGTAAGTTTGCGTTCGATGCAGCAGCCAAAGGGGGCCGAGGGCCATTCGAATTCCAACGGGTTAGAAGTTTTGGCTACGCTGCCTGATTTAGACAGAGAACCGAACTCGCACCTGCCGTGCTGCACCATTAACCGACAGTGTTCAATGGAAACGGTTTTATAAGACTCCGCGTGGGATTCAGAACGAGCACCAAAGAAGTTGACGGAATAGAAAACCGTCTGTTCGACAATTTTGCATAAGGATGCCGGCGAGTCGTACCGCTTAGTGTTGGGACGATAGAGCTGGATCGTCAGGGCTCGCAGCGGTGTCGAGGCATCCGGTACCAGCTGTGAACAGTTATATGACAAGGGTATGCGCCAGAACCGCTCACCTCCGTTTGTGGGGCAAAACCACAGTGGTTGGGAGTGACCCCCAGGGAGATATAGTGCCATGATTAGACATACGAACAGGGTTCGAACGTAAACAGAGCCTCTACCAGATCGACCCGAGGACGGAGTCGAAGAAGGAAAAACTGATTCGGAAAGCTCCTCGTTCCGTTCCAGCAACGCTGACACTCGTGCGTTAGCCTGAGCGAGGGCAGCCTTACTTTCCTGAAGCGAAAGCGACAGGGCATTTATTTTCTTACTGGCTTCGTCTACCGTGAAGTCCTCAGATGGGGTCCAAGATGTTGAGGGTCTCTGGCGAGTCGGTGCACTACCCCGATTAGAGTTAGTAAAGTTTCCAGAGCGCGTACCTGAAGACCTCGTTCCTTGTTGGCGTCTTGGAGAAGGGCACTGATTCGCAAAGTGACCGGAACCTCCACAGTTATAGCATTCCATAGACCGACGATTGCTGTCGTCACCGTCCCTCAGTCGATTAGCAGTGAATCGTCTTCGCTCCGGAGTCTGCCAGCGTCTGAAAGAATTGGAGCCAGTTTCAGTTCTTCTACGTGTGGATGTATTGAACCTCACCTGACGCGGGTAGTCGATGGCGCTGACTCCCACTTGTGGCGGTTGACCCACAGGGTTAATGAGGCGATCGGCGGCGGCCTCGGCTAGAAGTTGCTCCACCGTTTGGGCTTTGTTGACGGCCTGTTCGAACGATGAAGGATTATCTAGCTTAACGAAATACCTGATGTCAGGACGCAGGCGGGCTACGTACTCCTCTAGCACGCGCTCCTTCTGCGTTGAGGGGTCCTGACCCGCGGTGACCGCTCGAACCAAATGTAGGAGACGATTGGCGAACACCGCTGACGGCTCTCCTGGTTCCTGCTTGCAGTAAGACAATGTCTGGCGGGCCAGGTAACGCTGATGGGGCCCTTCAAAGAACTTCTTCAAGTGAGTCACGATAGATTCGAAGGACCTCCGATCTTCATCAGTCAGTTCCTCTATCTTCTCTCTAGCGACGCCGTCGAGGTACGCTATCAAAAGGTTGGCCTTCTGTTCCGATGACATCGGTGTCGCACGCATGCGTGCGATGTCCTCAAACCGTCGCAACCAGACTGAGAATTGGACCCCGTCCCCGGTTCCAGAGAAGGAGGCTATTCTTGGAGCGGACGAGTCTGGTAGCAGAGTGGCGACCGTGGGCATAGACCGAATACGGTCATCGATCGCCCCAAACGAAGTGTTCAGTCCTGCGAGTAAGGTGGCGTTTCCTTCCCTGATTTCCTGGGCCAATCGCGAAGAAGTGTATCGAGACTCCTGGCGAACACCCGCTACAGCGTCGGCGGTCACATCGCGAAGAAGCTTTGCGTCCTTCCCTCTAACAGTAGCTGAATCGTCCAAGTCGTGGAAGACGCTTAGTAAGGGGTCCATCCAAGCGGAAGTATTAGTAGGGGCCTGGCAATCTTCTGCTGACGTGTCCTCATGCTTCCAAGATATGCTATGTTGATGGGTATCTTCGACCCGGGACTCACCCTTCTTGGTCTGTGACCTAGTAGTAGGTGGGCCCATAGCTGCAATAACAGATGAACGGCGATGTAGTACACGGGTGATGAACCAGTGAACAAGGGTGACTGTCTCGCTAACTCAAGCTTTTTATATCCTCTTGAAGGTGGGCGGAGCGACGAAGAGGAATGTGGATATGCCGCTGTGGGATGTTCGGAAGTATTCTCACCCGACATCAAGATGGGGAACCTAGCGGAGATCAACATGAGATGCCTTGCGTCGTTTACATCTTGCATTGTTCCGGCTTAATGTAACGATATAAACAAAGCCTGCGGTGGAATGAAGACATGCTGTATCTGAGAATGTTATCTATCGGAGATACCATGGGTATGGGAACGACACCAAGCCGCGCTAATGTTGTGAATTCCTAAGCCGGCTGGGAGATGTCTGTGAGAACTGATCACGTACCGTACTCTGTTCGGAACCTCTATAGCCGTAACCTAGGAAAGTGGTGCAGGAGCGACTGAAGCAAAGTCGAGGGAACGAGGAAAAAGCAGGAAAAAACTATCGGGTGTGCCCAGTTATTAGTGAAATTCGTCCTGGCGCTAGACTCCGGGAGAGGAACAAAATCGGCGGTCGCTATGACCAAAATATACAACCGGGGTCGAGAGGAGAAAAAAAAAAAAAAAAAGAAGTGATAATAGCAACTCACAAACGCGTGGTCCTCCCAGAGCGGCAGAGACGGAGTTCGACGAAGTCGACTCGTGATGACGGTGACGCGACGATGGTTCAACCACACTGAAAACACGACGAAATGTTACGACTATCCAGCACTATATGAGCACTATGATGAAAGAAAAAAAAAAAAGAGGCAGTAATAAGGAATAAACTGACCTGTGGGTCCAGAAGAAAAGCTCCGTCGTCACTGAGCTGAACCTACGTGAGTCATCGAATTCAAACGGGCGGCTGCACAAGCGTTGCGACGGAGCGCGCTTTCTATCACCTCAGCGTGAGCGATGACTCATGCCTGCCGCTAAGCTGTGAGGAGAAAAAGGCAAGGGCGAGACTAAGAAAGGAATTTAAATAGGGAAACGCACGCGCTGTTGGATTGCTTAACGCCACAAAACGAAATCGAGTGATTGGTCACAATGGAAATTACATTCCGAACGCTTAAACTAGTATTTATCTCGAATATGGGCCTATTAATATCCACTCGCCACTGCAAACAGCAAAGAAAAACCTAAACGGACTCACCTTAGAATCACTTCGGGCCACACATCGCACTACTCCTGGCATATGACTTTATCCGACGCGTCCATATGCGTTGACTTCACCAGTACTGAAAACTAACCATCGCACTTTGCTGCAAAATCGCCGCTACTTGCGGAATCTCTGCGTTTGACGCCACACTGAGCTGCTCGGCCATGCTAACGGTACCTCAACACACATACATCTAAAAGAGAGCTCTGAAAAATAGCTTTACAAGCTAACCGATCGGATTTCTAATCTAATATACCGTAATCTAAAAAAAAAAAAAAAAAAATTGTCGAGGAGAGGATGCAGACGATCGCGACTATCGGCTGGCCCGGCAGCTGCAGGCAAAGTCAGATTGGCCAGATCTGTTTATGCCTCTACGAGGCGGCGAAACCGAACAAAAACTCAAAGACCGAAAATTTCGTACCTCATCTTTCCCGAGGACGTGACCCCTCACTCGCTGCTACCAGTAAGTGCGAGGGGTGGTAACTCTGGGTTCGGCGTAAGGTTTATCCATAGCAGCAGTCAATACAAGGACGAAGAGTGGATCACAGTGTCCCGGGATTGAGAGTCGATCGTGCTGCCCTCGGAGTCGTCCTTGGGTTCGCTGTCGCTGTCGTTGAGCTCCTCGTCGCCGCTCTCGTCCTCGGCGCTGCCGGCCGCCGTCGTCGCCTCCACGCATCTCCTCGATCGCTCCCCCGCCTCGGCTCGCTAGAATCAATCGGATCAGAGAAGGCGTGGAAATCACAGAACGCTCAGCTAGCTTCGCTTACAGAAGACCAGCAAGACCGGCTCGCTGTACAACAAGGTAGACATGCACGACATTGGCAACTTTTGCCCGATCTGCATGCTGTCCGTAGTCTACAAGCTGTTCACTCGAGTCAAATCCGATTTTTACCAGTTGTTCCGAAGGAAGATCTGATTCCATCGGCCAACAAGCGTTTTGCAGGACGAATTTATGGACATCGGCAGCACTGGGCACCATCGCACGGATCGAAATCCACATTGGCCTATTTTGAGAATATCTGCTATTATTCCATTGCTATGGTGAAAAAATTAAGGGAGATACATATACTTTCTAGTCAGCCTGTAGATGCAAGAAAAGGCTCAAATCGTAAATTTTCTTGAAGCTAAGTATTCCTATGTTGAAGTTTTTTTTTGATATCCTTTCTTCTTCGTCATTGAATGAGAAAAACTTTACGGAAGCTGTCCAACTTGTTGGCCAAGGAAAATGAACAGTTACTCTTTTTCTTTTTTCAGATTCAATTTTATGATTCACGGATTCTCCCATATGCTGTGGAGTCTACTATTTTCATTCGGTTACCGCTACTACGTCTTGGAGCACACTCCACCAGCTAAGCGAACAATACTAATGCTGATCGCCTTTCTGTATACACCGTCATTCTTCCAATTTGTGAGATTTATACTGGGTCACATTCTGCTGAGAAATGGAGTGCCAAGCATTATATCCGGTTTAGGTGTTCTTCAGCTTCGCAAATGATGATTCTGATAAAGTGAGACGTGCAATGGCGCAGGAACTGGGCTACTACATGAGCGGCGAATGCGTCAGTGGTCACCTGAACATTCTGAAGTGGAAGACGATGTTCACGATTTTGCATATGACTGTACCGGTCACCCCAGTATTCTTCACGATTCTTCTTCTTAGAAGGGCGATCATCTCCAAACTATGCATCGAGACTATGTCTCAGCAGACTCTACAGCTTCATACACAACTGCTCAAGGTAAGCGAATGTCACCTTGTATTTTCATCACTTTTTGGGATACACCACGCATTCTAGTTCTGCGTGATGTCGTGGAGACAACTTGAATGCGTGTTTGGCCCATATAGTGAGCCATCGTGGCCAGTCAATGGACAAGTCCTTCCCACGATAGAACACCGTCCTGGTCACCGACCCTGGACGGATAGAGGCTTGGTAGGCCTGGGCGTGAAATCCGAGCGATGAACGTGGAAGCGAGTACACGTAACAGCCGGTGCCTTCTTCTCCTGACTGCGCTACTACGCTGGCATACTATCTTACAATGTAGTAGCCTTCTAAGACCTGTCGATCTTTGTCACAAATTAGTGGAAAATATCCAGGCATTGTCCCACTTGTGTCGGGATTCAGCAGAGGTGTCACAGGCGTCATCTGAGGTGCGTCTGAATTTGAAAGACGCATCCAGAAGCACAGCTTCACACCACGAGTTTAGTGTCGATTGGGAGGCCAATCTCTATATATTCCTATGTATTTTTTGGCCGGTGATGTCTCTTTTCGTCTGGATTTGACCGATTGGGTGGGTCTATGACATCCGACGGATGAGATTCCTAAATGGAGGAAATTTTCGTTCACCAATCAACATGATCGATATTATCGATTTTTGGACAGGAGATGTTGGCTTCCTCCCAGATTTAACGGATCCAAGTAGGACTCACGCGAGGATTACTACATATAGACGGGCATCATAGCCGAAGAAAAGTTTCGATCGGGCGACTAATTTCTATCGATGTTATTGATTCTGGCAGGAAAAAAAGAAAAGAAGCCTGAGAAGAAGGAGGAGAAAAAGGAAGATGATAAGAACAATCCCAAAGCTTACGATTAATGTCGGCTGATCTACAAAACGACTCGTCTGTTAGGTGTTCGAAAGATAAAGTGCGCGCACAGTGCGCAATCTTATAGTTAGGAAATGAACGTGCGAATATGAAATTCGAGCCCTCCTTTGTTTGTCTGTCTGTCTATGATAGCTAGGCATCTCCTCACCAATGCTACGATTCAAGGTATGTGAAGAGATGGGAGATCTCCGTTCTGACGGTAAGGCTTTTCACCAGTGAACAAAATGTAACAAACGCTCAGTACCTACCGAGAATTTCTATCTTGCCTGACGTTGACCGTTTGAAGATGGTCAGCAGTGGTGGGTTGTACGCCTACATTGTCAAAACAAACCTATTAGGTTGTCAGAAAATTAATGCAGGTTTTGGACCTCAAACTTTAAAACGACATATCTCAGTTTAAACAAACTTTAATATATCGACTTCAGATCGGTGTTGTTGCCTTCTTGAGCTGGTAGCCAAAGTTGTTATCTTATTCAACTCGGCTTACGTTTCTGCGACCTCGCCCTCGCCAGAGCCTGAGAAAGTCGAAAAACATGAAACTGGCCTACCATTTCATTCTACAGAGTAGTAATCTTAAGGAGAAATAGTGACAAGATCCAACATGACAGCTATGAAGGAACGACTGACCTTGTAAAGTGATGCCGAGAAGGACCACCAGTCACTCGAAGCTGGACTTGAACGTGGGTGAATGACCATTTCTCGTCACAATTTACGATACGATCGAGAGATGGATCGTCCTTGTAAGCAGCGCTGACAACACTTCGAACTGACGAGTTTTTTGATATTCCCAAACACTTGATTTTTTGGGCAGTTTTTTCGCAAGTTCTCGAACGGTCAAACGTGTATTTGCTTCCACCAAGCTCGTAATCAATGCCTGAGCGGCATCCGCGACCTGCCTCATCCTCAAGATCGAATTCACTTCGACGAAGTTTTTGAAACCAGCGCATCACCGTGGATTCGTTAACCCTTCTTTGACCCCATACCTGGTTAATGTTCCGATTTGTTTCCGCCGCAGTACGACCGAGCTTGAACTCATAGAAGTAAATCTGCCGAAATTGCTGCATTGACACGTCCATTTACAGCCTACAAAATCTGCCGTGAAGAAATCAATGGTAAAATCGAATAGCACAGTGAGAAAGCGTGTTATGGTGGTACAACGCTTATTCCGGCCTGACGTTTCGAGACAATTCGTCTTTTCAAAGGCCTGAAAGAACTTCGAAACCTTTGATCCGGCAACTCATTCCGTCAAAGGCATACCTCTCCACATCTCAAGTTACAATGGGTTCCAAAAATAATCACTGCAAGCATATACAAAATCCGGCCCATAATAAACTGCGTAGATGGACCGACCGATCAAATCTCTGGGTTCCTTAACAAGATTGTCGGTCATCTTCTCAGCTTTATACCTTATATTTGGCTAACACGGAGCAGCTTCTAGACCGCCGACGTTCCAGCACGCTACAGCAAGACTGCGTGATAGAGTCATGTGACATAGCTGCATTTTATACTAACGTAGATAATAACGCTGCTTTATAAACTCTATCAGTGATGCTAGACGAACACGAAAGAAATATTATCACGTTTGGTTTGAACCAGTTACTAATGACTCTAGTACAAGCATGCCTGACTTGCATTGTTTTAAAGTGGTCTGGAAACTATTTTTCACAGCGAAGAGGACTTGCGATGGGACAGCGATTAGCTCCAACCTTAGCGATCTGCTTCATGTGCAGAATTGAACCACCGACACTGGAGCGCCTTCACATAATGTACTGTCGGTAATCAGTGATTGTTGTGTTATAACGGCAACGTAATCCGACATGGATGAGCTGTTTGACACTCTCAATACACAATCTCAGTACATAAAGTTCACTCGCAAAACTTCGTCAGAAGGTTGGTTGCCCTGTCTGAATACTCAAGTGAGGATATCGAATGGAGTCTTTAATGTGGAATTGTATCGTAAAGGCAGCTTCAGAAACATCATACTTCATGCAAGATCTGCTAACCCTACAGCAGTAAAGTGTGCCGTACTTTATAACATGTACAGAACGACACTAGATGTAGGCACGGGACGCGAGGAGCGAGAAGAATCACGTATGTACGTTGGTCTCTAATATCGCACGTCTTAATGGGTGCGAATCACGACGACGAGTTGATCGAATACGACATGACCACGTATAACATCTGCGCGAATACAAAATTTGTTTTCAACTGCCCTTCATCTCTGATGAAGTATGTCGTTGGCTATTGCAAGCAAACCTGAATGACGATGCTGTCATAGTTAACATACCGGGAAACAACATCAAACGGCGTCATGTTCAAGATACGACCGTACTTGTGTTATGGGGAACTGTGGCTGCTGCCCATTTGGAAGAGATGAAGACAGCACACAAAAAGGTGTTGTCTAGCAAATCCTGTGCTTAACCTGTGGCGAGCTATACATAGGTAAGACAGGAAGGGTACTTACCGTTAGTGTTCGCATGAATGAACACCTAGCTGGGAGCAATCTTGGCGCGCGCCTGGTTTCTGCTCATTCGTGCAACTGCAGGCTGACGGTTTTGCACACGCAGGCTTTCAGCAGCATGACCAACATATCCATTGGACAATGCAATGCGAGAAGCCACCTCCTTTGAAGAAGACTGGAAGTCTTCATTGAAAGGCACTATAACCTCTGTGTGGAACATCTCTCTAATAATGGCCCTTTTAGTACTGATCGGATGCGCAGAAAGGGGATGCACTAAGGTATTCGTGTAACTATACTTTCTGTACCACTTAGTTTGGAAGGCGCAACAAAAGAGATGCACTTGCACGTTGAGGAGCTGCAACCAGTTGTCTGTCAGTTTCCCTCTTGTGAGCTTAATAGTAAAAACCTTGTTATACTCTGCTTCAAGAATTCCGGTAAAAATTTTCTAGCATGCAACGGTTTCAAAACTTTTTACACAGACGTTTTAACTCAGAATGATAAATATAGATATTACAACGTAACAGATCTGTTATACTTTATAGACTATTTACTGAGAAATAGTTATTGTGTTTTTGCTAGTATAATTTAAAAAAAAAATAAAGGGGTTCCTCAAGGTGGTAACTTTAGCCCTTTGCTCGCAGATTTAACTTTGTCTATGTTTGAATTTGAGTATTCTAAAAACGCAATATTAAGTAGAGGTCAGTTATTTAAACCGTTTAGATATATGGACGACATACTTATTGTTCACAACTATACAGAAGCTCACGTTGATAACATACTTACGTTGGTTTACAAAAACACACTGGAAATAAAAAAGACACACGACAGTGAACACAAATGCAACTATTTAGACATAAGTCTAGAAGTCGTGAATAATAAAATTGAAAGCAACTTATATAACAAAACAGATTCTTTCAACTTTAAAGTAAATAGGTTTCCACACGCAGACTCACAGATTTCAGTCAGAATTAAAAGCAATGTCATTCACACGGAAACACTTAGAATAGCTAATATCTGCTCAACATTCCAATATTTTTGTAATAAAGTACGAGAACTTCACAGAATACTTACCCATAATGGATTTAACACAGAATTCATTGCTACAAACATAAGAAAATGCTTAAACAAAAACAGACAAATATTATATAAATATGGCATGTTGGACAACTATAATAAAGCTATAAACTTAGTGGGAACCCTCGTATAGTTGGAAGTTATTGCTTAGATTTACTTTGCTAATATATATGCCCATATATAAGAGTAGATCTTATTGGTGGCGATGTCCGTTCCTCCACGTGGTGCCACTGGAAACTGCTCGCTTTGTGAGCTAAGCTAAGCACGGACACTCGAATGCAGGCGACAGGCCCTTGTGACAGGCCGGCCTACGAAGACCCATGTCACATCACATGGTGTATGACAAGTCATGTTTTTCGAGATTGTGCTACGGCGTCCGCGGGAGCCGACGCGCACTCGCAGAGCCCGGCGAGTGTGGAAAGTATGC
This sequence comes from Heligmosomoides polygyrus bakeri, assembly GCA_947359475.1. Classification (NCBI taxonomy): domain Eukaryota; kingdom Metazoa; phylum Nematoda; class Chromadorea; order Rhabditida; family Heligmosomidae; genus Heligmosomoides; species Heligmosomoides polygyrus. The sequence continues at coordinate 16,449,819 of OX375867.1, forward strand.
GAGGGTCCCTGATGCGAGGACGGCATCGGGGGGCAACTGAGCTAGTCCGAAAGTCCCGTAACGTAAGCAGGACCCGCGTGGCAACGCTGAATGTGGGTACGTTGACGGGCCGCTCGTGCGAGTTGGTTGAAGCACTGGAGCGTAGAAGAGTTGATTTCTGTGCGGTGCAGGAGACGAGGTGGTCCTGCAGCAAGTCAAGGGACATAGGACGTGGCTTCAAGGCCGTTCTATGTGGAAGTCCCAGGACCACCAGTGGTGTCGGAATAATCGTCTCCGAACGATTTCGTGACTCGATTGTAAGCGTTGAACGCTATGACGATCGGTTGATGAAGATCGTTGTCGCCGCGAAGGAGCGACTTTATCACTTCTTCTCTGCGTATGCTCCGCAGAGTGGCTGCTCCGATCAAGCCAAGGAAGAGTTTTGGAGCCTGCTTGATGAGAAGACAGCAGAGGTACCGTCGAAAGATGTCATCATAGTCGCTGGTGACCTTAATGGGCACGTAGGTGCTGCGAAGGACGGGTACAGCTGTCATGGTGGTTTCGGATACGGGTCTCGTAACGCCGATGGTGAGCGCATTCTTGAGTATGCGGAATCGCATAATCTCACCATTGTGAACACCGTTTTCCGAAAACGCGACTCCCACCTCATCTCATACTATAGTGGGAGCTCCAAGTCACAGATTGACTTTGTCCTTGTGAAGGATCGCGACCGAAGCATTGTCACAGACGCGAAGATCGTGCCGTATGAGACGGTCGCCCCACAGCATCGACCGCTGGTGTGCACCTTTAAGATCACCCCTCCGAGGGTGCAGCAGGTTGAGCGATGCGGTGCTGCAAGAATCAAGTGGTGGCGAATGAAAGAGAAGGAAACAGCTGTGATTTCCCGCGTACGGTTGCCGACAGTCACGACTGTCGACGAAACTTGGAAGAAAGCAACCGACGCGATACGCCAAGCTGCAAGGTTGGAACTCGGCATAACGAAGCCTGGGCGACGCAAGGTCGACAAGCAGACATGGCTGTGGACAGACGATGTGAAAGCGAAGGTTCGAGAGAAGAAGTCGCTTTATCATGTGTTTCTCAGCGATAAAACAGCCGACAACTGGCAGAAGTATCAGAAGGCGAAGAAGGCTGCAAAGAAAGCCGTGGCTGTTGCGAAAGCCACTCATTATAGTGATGTCAACGAAAAGCTCGCGTCGCGCGATGGTGAGCGGTATTTGTATCGACTTGCTAAGACCCGCCATCGCTAAACCGAGGATATTGAAAAGTTTGTTGGCATCAATGATGAGAGCGGCCATCTTCTGACAGACCGCAAAAAAGCGCTGAAGCGATGGCGTGATTACTTTGAGGAAATTTCCACTATGAAATTTCCTCACCCGGCCATCCCTTCTGTGGATCCTGTTCACGGTCCCGTTCACAAGATCACCGTGGAGGAAACAGAAGCGGCTCTAAAGAAGATGAAGCCATGCAAGGCGACAGGACCGGATGATCTGGCAGCCGATGTTTGGAAGTCGAAGCTCTGGTATCCTGCTGAGTGGTTGGCTGAACTCTTCAACCAGGTAGTAAAGGAGAAGAAAGTACCGGAGTGTTGGCGCAACAGTACGACGATCCCGATTTGGAAGAAGAAAGGCAGTCCTGCAGACTGCTCCAATTATCGTCCGATTCGCTTGCTTTCGCACAGCATGAAGATCTTCGAGCGAATCCTCGATAGACGAATTCGTGAGATCGTCAAGCTTTCGGAAAACCAGTGCGGCTTCGTAGCTGGTTGTGGAACCATTGATGCTATACACGCCGCCCGCCTCCTGGTGGAGAAGCATCGCGAGAAACAGAAGCCGGTGCATATCGCCTTTCTCGACTTGGAGAAGGCCTTCGACCGCGTACCGCGTGAGGTTATATGGTACGCCTTGCGACAACACAACGTACCTGAGGAACTTATAGAGTGGGTGCGGATACTCTACTCTTGCCCAAGGAGTAGAGTGCAAGCTGCAGCTGGAACCTCAATGGAGTTTCCCATCTCTGTTGGGGTGCACCAAGGTTCTGCGCTTTCTCCACTCCTCTTTGTTGTCGTCATGGATGCCATTACGCGAGATCTTCAGAAGCCTGTCCCGTGGACATTGCTCTATGCTGATGACGTGATGCTCGCTTGCGAAGATAAAGATGATCTCGAGCGGCAGGTGCAAGCTTGGTGTGACCGCCTGGCGATGTTCGGACTCAAATTGAACGTCAAGAAGACCGAGTACCTAACGACTGACGTAAGCGAGTCCGGCTCCATTAAGATTAACGGTACTGAGCTTGCTCGCACTTCGGTGTTTAAATACCTGGGATCAGCAATAGCATCTGACGGGGGTCTGATGGCTGAAGTGAACTCACGCGTGAGTGCAGCTTGGTCCAAGTGGCGTTCGCTGACTGGTGTGCTCTGCGACAGGAAGATACCAGAGCACCTGAAGTCCAAGGTCTACAGAACAGTCGTACGGCCGGTAGCAATATACGGCGCTGAGTGTTGGCCTGCGACTAAGGAAGTTGAAACGCGCCTCAGCGTCATGGAGACGAAGATGCTGCGCTGGATGGCTGGAGTCACGCGCCTGGACCGCATTCGAAACGAAGCTATTCGGCAGAAGTTCGGTGTCGCGCCGATAGCGGACAAGATGCGCGAAGCTCGCTTGCGGTGGTACGGCCACGTTCTGCGTGGAAAGGAACACAGCGTCCGCAAGATAGGCCTTGAGTTGGAAGTGTTAGGAAAGCGGCCTAGAGGACGCCCGAAGCAGCGTTGGTCGGATACGTTACACACGGACATGAAAGTAATTGGCGTCCACCCTGATCAAGCGCATGACCGGGAAAGGTGGCGTCATGACACCAGAAGAGCGGACCCCGCGGCGAAGCGGGACAAACGCTGAAGAAGAAGAAGAAGAAGAAGAAGAGTAGATCTTATTGATCTGCCAGTGAAAGGAATGTGTAAGCAATGACATTAGTTGATATAAATGTGAAATGATGGATAATGCTGATCTAATTAAATTAAAACATAGTGTGCCAATGTACCAAGAATTGAAGAATGAAATGAATACCGTAATGATAACACATATCATAATACATATCCATACAGATACCGTATAACAGATCACGGTATGGTTACTTTATATAGGAAAACCTCCATAGCCGGTTGGCACAAAGAAGAATAATACGTAAGTTAAGTAATTTTAGTAATTTCTAATATTGACAACAAATAAAGGATAAAAGACGGCGTTACTCAATCCCTTCTGAGATGCGCCATCACATTCTACTTCTACGCGATGTCGTGAAGGCGAAGTGAATGCGTATTTGGCCATACAGTGACTTGCTGTGGCCAGCCGATGAACAAGTCAACGTATCCTTCCCAGACAAGTCTGGTACCAATTCGCCGACCCCAGAAGGATGGAAGGCTTTGTTGGCCTTGGCAGAAAATCGACAACAAATATTTTTAAAAAATGCGTATTTAAAAATAAATGCTATTTAAAAATAAAATAAAAACAAATAACAATAACTAAAACAAAAAATAAATAATAACAAAACAATATAAAATAAAGTAAAATAAAATAAAACATAATAAAAAATAATAAATAATAATTAAAATTTAAAAAATAAAATCTAAAAACATAAAATATAATAATAAAATTATATCACCTCCTTCTTCACTGATGAGCCACCGAGGAGGTGTTATAATAAAAACGGTTTGTCTGAAGGGAGGTGGCGAAACAAACCATTTAGGTTTGATATTATTTCTCCATAAATTTAAAGTATAATTAATATGCTTCATTTGATGATTGAGAAGATAGAAGCAAGAATGAATCCACTTCGTTTTGTGTGGCACAAACTACAATACAATCATCTATTAGTGTGTTCCACACGAAATGTCGCTTCAGATCGAGTGGTTAAATTCATACAAAGCAGTTAAAACCAAACTCCATTCAATAATGTATTCTCTTCAATCATCAACAAGCTTTCTCCAACGTTCACGCAAAAAATGGATCCCGCCTTCAAAGAAATGAGCTGGCCGCGAACCGAGGAAGTTGGACACCCAAATCTGGATTTCGTCGCGATGCAGCAAGTTCATAGAGGACGTGTCAACTACTTGACGGGGAAGCGCTTCTTGTACTCGAGTAACCTGGTGCGAGTACACCTCCAAGTTGACAGTCCGGCCTGGTTTCAGCACTTCCACATGGACGAGTCCTCTGCAATTTCACCAAAGACAACAAAGCATTACTTTCTTTGCGTGTAATTCAGGTTTTGCAATAGGTTTAGCCAGCTCCCCATATGTTAACCAATGTCTCTTTCTGGTGCAACTTATCGTAGTGAATCCATTTTTTGTGCGTTGCTACGAAGGAATCGAGAAATCCGGAATTTTTGTCTCGTCGAAGAAGAATTCCGGAAATTGATAGGGGCGCGGCTTTGTTCGTGTCGTGCTCATCTGCCACGGTGCAGTGCTCATCTGAAACAGCGGTTCGACTTCCTGATCGGTGCACGTGCCTCTAGATAGTAGATTTGGAGCAACCGAACTCTATTGCAACGATTTTTTTCGGAGCCTCAACGGGAGTCTGTTAAAGGCCCTTGTCCGGACAGGCGTCTGTCTTCCATGCTCTTCGTCTTCAAGACTTTCGTCGCCGGCGACAAAACGTTGAAGCCACCGCTCGCGTTGTCTTCTGGAAACAACATCTTCGCCAAATGCAGCTACCAACGAACATACGATTCCGCAGCGGATTTCTTCAGTTTGAAGTCGTAGAGCATGCATGGGCGCACAATCATTTTCTGTTCATTATAGCCTGAAGGCTATTGTTTAGAGACCGATGAGGGAATAATGTAGTAAAAACAGGAAATGCAAAAGATGGAAAGCGGCGAAAAGTAATCTTATGTGAGCTCACAACTGATGTGAACAACTGTGAAAAGAAGTCCATAATGTATGCGACATTCCGTATGGGACACCCTAATATATGTATACCAACAGTAAAGAAGTAAGTTTTCTTGGTACGAATGTATAATCCATTTTCCTCCTCCTGTCGCGGTTCTCCAGTGCATGTGATTTACTGGTCCATTTCGAGAGCGTGGGTAGCATTGGTAGAGAATCGCAAGACGAACCGGGGGGGAGGGGGGTACGAGAACGCGCCGTTGCTTCTACCGTAGCCCAGGACTCCAATCAACAGGCACTGGCTCAGTCGCATGGCCAGGCTATGTGATTGCTGTCTCGATTACGGTAGGAATAACAGGGCGCAACAACCCTGCTGTGCGTTTCCATACTTCCGCGGTCCGTGTTTTTGCGACATGCGTCTAGTTTGCTTACACTTGTATGTTTAAGACTCTCACATGTCAAGCTTGCCTGCCGATTCCATTTCTCGTCTCTGTTGTTACTTACGCGATCGGCCAGTTTGGTATATGGCATCACGAGGTGCTCGAGTCTACGAATTTTGTCTTATTCGGATTTATAATTATGCTGAACCCTATGGTTTCACTGTATTTCATCACGCCGTATCGCGATTGGATACGCGCAAAGATATGCTGCTCAGCTTCTTCGAACCACCTCGCCAGTAGGCGCTGGACAAGCCAGCTTACCCAAGAGAAGAGTCGTAGCCGAGTGAATATTCGCAAAGTGTACGTTAATTATATCGCTAGTGTATAAGAGACCTGGTACCTATTTTACAGCTGTATTCTAAGCTATTCATGCAAAATGCGCATTCTCAGTATTTCCAAACTTATGGAGCTTTTGATGGGCTTTGTCACCACAGCATGTGATTGCTTACCCGACGCTCGCTTAGCGCTTGTTGTACAAGATACCTTGGTTCAATCTTTCCCTACACTGAGATTAGGCTTCGTTTGGCTGATTAAGTGTCAAGACTGGCGCTTAATTTCTGTTCCCAACTAAACTCCGATGACAAAATCCGTGGAAGGGATGTTGAAACTTCGAGCCTCAGTTGCGAAATTGCGAATCAGGTCAGATTTCCTAACCTATCGTGTTCTCAAAGAATTCAACCTGCTGCTGGATAAGTGTGAAGATTTAGAGAGCCTCTCTGCTCAAGCCTGCTCAAAGTTTGCCAGAGGTTGAATATCAAAAAGTGGTTAAGGAATGATCCTTGTGATTTGTTCTGATTTGTCATGTGCTCTTCAACGTGTACTGTTTTCTTCGATATTCTCTTACATTTTTCATGCTTGACGGTTGTCTATGTCTTGAATAAATGAACAAACAAATAAATAAATAGATAGAATAAATTGAATAAATATACTATTGTTAAGAATATGGTTGATAAAATCGTATCCGACGCGAAGCAAGTTCGACTGCTTCTGCTCTACGAATTCAAGACACAGGGCAAAGCAAGCGATGCGGCAACGAACATTTGTGACGTGATCGCTTCTTCCAGTGTTTCTTACGACACAGCAACAGATTGGTTCCAGAAGTTAAAAACGGGTACTTTGACCTTGACGTCCTGTAGGAGTGGATAAGGAGTGCCTTCTGAAGCTGGTTCAAGAAGATCCCGGAGTAGCACGCTAGAGGTTGCACTACGGTCTTGAGTACCGTCATAGAACCATAGCTGGCCACCTTGGGAAGATGCGGAGTGGTGAATGGATACGGCATGATCTTAGCAGCCACAAGCGCTCAGGGATGTTGCGGGACCTTCCTTACTTTCTGGCGGATTTTTTTTTTCGGCAAGAATTTGCTCACTGGCAACGGAAAACGGTTAATCTACGTTAACTACTCGGGAAAGCGTCAGTGGCCCAGTCGCAGCGAACCAGGGATTCCACCGCCAAAACTGGAACCTCATCCAAAGAAGGCGATGCTCAGTGCTGGTGGAACTGCAAAGTGGTCATCTACTGCGAGTTGCTACCTGCAAACTAAAGTACCGCTGAACAGACCGTAACAGTTTTTGTTAAATCTTGAAACACGATTGGAAATATTGTGTTGCAAGACGTTTCCGACAAGCTAAAACTCTACGTAATGTAGTGAAGGTAACTACAGTGCGTACCTGGCCTGCACAATAGGTTGCGTTGCTCAGCCAATGATGTGCCAGCGTGTTTCCCCTACTAGACAAATCTGGTGCTATTTTATTAACTCTGAGGGGATGGAAGGCTTGCTTGAGCTGGACGGGATCCGAATCAAGAACCTACACTAGGTTGCCATGCAGTAGTCTGCGCCTCCTCCGGCTGCGCCACCACTCGCAGAGCTTCGACTGAACACACCGTAGTCTTCAGTGATAGCAAAATAGAAACAGGATTCATTGTTAGATTCGTGGTCAGCAGACTGTAAAGCCCGTAAAGATTTCAGCGATGATCACGATTCTAAACTAGCCTTGACATACAGGGGTGCGCATTAATTATGGGCCTCAAATAATCGAAGTGTCATAGTAACGAAAACTATTCAAAACGGAGAAAAACACTTCGCAACCTTTACTAAGGCCCTTAGCATTCAAAAGTTATAGTCTTCATTCGAAGTGCCCTCTTCCTGAACGTATGCGGTTTCTCAGACGAGACACGAAGGTATCGCAGGTGGCGCGCAGATAGTCATCATCAAGACATCGCACCCCAATCCATAACATAGCTTAGATGTGCAGTCTTCCCGATTACTTTTCCGCTAGAAATGACCTGCTTCATTTCGGCTGCGAGGATCCAATTGTTTTGTGGAATCACAATAGGTTCTATTTCTGTTGTGAAAATTTTCTCGTCACCGAAAGCAATGCTCCGGTTCGTGCCATCTGCGAAGTGCGTCAAAAGTCTCCTGCATCTCTACACCCGCACGTCCTTCATTTGGGACGAAAGGAAATGTGCCGTCTGTTGTCGGTAAGGGCGAGGACCAAGCTTGCCTCTGACAATGTTTCTCACAGAGGAAGTCCTGAAGCCTTCCCTTTTCGTCACATTGCTCATTGAGCGGCGAGGAATTTTTCTTACGAATCTTTTCATGGTGTCGGACATTGCAACAAAAGCTTTCCACCTCGTCCTTTTCTGTCCACTGTACTTTTGAGCTCCTCGAACGGTGCAATCTTGTTTCGAACCAATCGCGGGAAAACAGATAGAAGATTAGCAATTTTCTTCGACTCATGACCTTCGTGGTGCAGACCGATGATGGCGACACGCTTCGGATGAGCTTTAACCATAGTTTAGGGTGCAAATAACGCACACAAAACTTTTCATGTAGCATAGTATAAACAAACCACAAAATAATAGCGCTTAAATTTTCAGAAAAAAATGTAGCTCGCGGTTGAAATCCGCAAATTTTCGCAGAGACCCATAATTAACGCGCACCTGTATTGAGGTTACTCATTGTAATCTTCCGTTACAGAGAAGCGGACCCTATAATCCTGACGAAGAGAGTCAGTAACTACCCGCGGGGTGTGAATGATCAGCTTTCACTGTTGGTGTGGTGCTGAAAATTGATGTTCCAGAACGGGTTTGCAAGCGTAGGAAACATGTGGAGGACAGCCGCAGTTCAGATCGCTCACGGACAGCCGCGCTGACGTGTTACGAGGAGCAGTGGCTAACGCGATAAACTCGTGCCGGCGAGGTGGAGAGGTCAGGACCTGTCGCCGACTTTACCAAGTTGGACAGGCTGTAATAGCTTATCGAGTATGGATGTTGGCGGAAAGCATAATTTATCCACGAACTTCCACTCAAGTGTTGCACCCTTCGAGTGGATATATATGTGGATACCACATTGCACAACTGGTTTTGAACTGTTTCGTTGTTAGTTCGGGATTCACCGTAAATATTCACTGGAAAACGGTCTGCACAGAGATCAGAAAAGATTTGCTAGCTTAAGCAGAGTTTCTATCTTTCAATTTAATTTTCGGATAGCAGTGGATGTCTGTTGTAAGCAGCCCGTTCCAACAACAGACAAATTGTTCAGAATGTTTCTCAAAAATTATTAGAATCTGGTTCTGATAAACGCTAAGGGGATTGAGTAAAAAGGAGGGAGTGAAAGAAGGGTGCGTAGTTGACTATTTTCAACGGAATCCTACTTGCCCACACTTTTGCTTTCATTCTATTTCAACGGAATGTCTCGGAGGCGATTAGAATATTTAGGCGTATTTAGCCAATACAGTAATTCGCAAACCTGAGTATAAGTTATTTTATACTTCCCGACAAGTATTGAAGCTAATAGCCAATCCCGGAGGGATGATAAACTAGCTGGCATGAATGGAATTCGAAGCAAAATCCATGCACGCGAAGCCGGCGCCACCTCCGACTGCACTAACACCTATTAGTTATTCATTAGATATACAGGATGGCCCTAGCCTATCTCTTTTGGGTTCCTCCACGCATTCGAAAGGTTTCGATCTGGATATGAAATTCTCGAAGGTGGTGACTGAGGTAGGCCGCCATCACTCCTTAACGACGACCAACTCAAAGCCATGGTGGAAGCGGAAAACTCTGAGACGGCCAGCACAGCATCTCGGCGTTGACGACAGCACCATCATTCACCATTTAAATGCGATCGGAAAAGTAAAAAAATTGGATAAACGGATCCCGCACGAACTGCAGATGCTAAAGCGCCACGACACCTGTGTTTCGTTAGGGCTGCACAATCTAAGGGAGCCTTTTTAGACAGTATCGTGACATGCGGCGGAAAATGGATCCTTCATGACAATCGTCGTTGCTCTGCACAACGACTGGACAGGAATGAGAGTACCAAGTAGATGCCGAAGCCAAGTCTGCATGCAAAGAAGACCACGGTGACCGTGAGGTGGAAAATGGCTGGTGCAGCCCATCACAAGTTCTTGAGGACTGGAGAGTCCATCATAGCGGAGAAGATCTGTGCCGAAATTGAAGTGATGCACTTGATTGAAAAACAGCCGGCCTTGATCAATCGAAGGTGCCCCACCCGTCTGCATGACAAGATTCGTTTCAAAAATTGTTGTCCAGAAACTGGATGAATTGGAATACGAAACACTGCCATATCCAGCATATTCACCGTGTCTGTCCAATGCCGGTTATTGTTTTTTCAAGCATTTAGATCATCTTGTGAAGAATAAAAAATTCAGCAACCAAAATGATGTCGAAAATGACCTCTTATGTCTTATTATTTCCCGTGATTCTGATTTTTAAAAAGAAGGATGCCTAAGCTATTGGAAGATATAATGTTCCTTGTCTTGGTTGATAAAATTGCTTCCGAGCAAAGTTATGATCTGTTAAACTTCTCAGTCACAATCGGCCATTTCATATGCAACGACCTAACATATTGTGAAATGAGAAGTTCAAAATACAAAAGAAAAAAATTAGAATGTCCTGGTCGGGCTTTTACACCTTTCGAAATATTGCTGATTAGAACATTCGCTTTTTCAAATATAATGTCGAAAACTCTAAACATCGAGATGTGGAATACCAAAACACATGTCTCAGCAGCTACAAATTTTTGTAGAATTTTCTTTAAAATTTTTATGTGGAATATGGATCCAAAAAGCCTACAAGTAAACGAAATCCACCCACAGCAGACGAGCTCGAAATGTCATCACAGAAGAGCTCGAAATGTATGCTTTGGAAATCACTGGTAGGAACTTGAAAATTTCTTTACTGCAAAGGGGACGCCGCTGAAAGAAATTTTTCGTTTTCGAGGAAGTTTTTTAAAAAATGAGATCTCAAAAAGATCCCAATAATAGCGAAACAGCACATGTCTCAGAAGAATTAGAAAATTTTTCGAAACTAAAGAGAGAACTGGAGATGCGGATAAAAGAAGAACCATAGCAACACTTTCTAATTAAGAAATCAGCCAAACAAACTTTTCAGATTTTTTTTGAAAAGCTCATTTTTAAATGTAATTAATGAATAAACCACATGTTTTAAGTGTATGTTTAGAGCACACATAATTTCGAAAAGCTTCAGTCGCGTCTATTGTCTTGTTCTAAATACAGCGCGTTAGAGGGAATGCAAAGAAAATAAGGCAAGGAATGTATATCATATAGATATTAGTTGCAAATGTGCTAGAAAGCTCTTCAAGAGTAGAACATTTGAGCAGGAATGAGCTTCTTCGGAAGAGGTCAAGGAGATAGAATACTAATCAAATGAGAATAACAAGGGATATTCACCTAACTTAATAAAACAGTGCCAACTACAAGACAACCTGAGTTAGAGAAAGCGGAGAAAGCTCCTTCGAAAATAAGTGGCATGCACAAAAGCTTGCCCCCTGCTGATGGTGCTAATCACAGTTAGGCGCTCTCTACGCGGAGTCCTTTCTGACTGTTCTGACTGTCGTTGCTAAGGTCTCCGCAGATTCTTCGGCACTTCTGAAACAAAACTGCCGATGTGGAGTTCGCTTTGAATCACAGACCTATAACAACATCACTACTCCTTCATGATATGGTGCACACAATCCAACTGATCGGTTTTCGTCGCCAATCTCCAATTCTTGAAAAGAGTAGAGCTCCGGTCGACCTGCTTTCAAGCACTCATCGTGGAGCTTCCATATGCGTCTTTAATCAGTAAAAATCGTGACGAATTTTTTCTCATGACGAATTTCAATTAAAGTTTCATGTTATTTGAAGTATTAGCTCGGGTGAGCGAACATCTGGAGAACGAAACACAAACTATTGCTCGTGCTTGGAGTGACCTTCATTTGGGGTCTCCTGTGAATGCTCTCAAAACTACAGACGTCCAGATAGTGGAGTGGGTAAGGCAGAATAGGACAGCTTCTCCAGAATGAAGTTGTTAAGCAACACCTAAACCAGTTATGTGGAATACATAATTGCGAGATGGTCATCCATAGAATTCTATCTACGTGAAGCTTTGGCGTAAAGGCTGCGACGCTGGTGGTCCGCTGTGGAGCAGTTTCAAGCTCAACACGGCTTCACGTATTTCACCCACCTCGGAGTGGCTCGAGTCACCAAATTCGAGCTGCCGCTTAACGAACCAGTATGTCTGGTCTGGTAGTGAACTCCTTGTTCTAGTGGATGGTGTGATAGTGGTGAGGTCTGCACTCTGACACGGAGAGCTTCGTCAGTCCCCATGCTGGTTACACCGACAGATTCGTCCGCACATAACCCTTCCCGGTCGTTGCCGACTGGCTCAGAGAGGATCAAATCCCTTATATAGAGCTTTCCGTCTGATAGCTAATGAGTCACTTCTGGAGGGGTAGTCGCTTCGATGTGAAAGTAAAAGGTACCGACTTCGTACCGCACTAGTACGCGACAGCTTCAGCGATACTCCTGGCTTCTCGACCATTCACAAACACAGCACACCGCAGTGTAGGTACAAGGTTTATCAGTTGACTACATGACTACGATACGAAGAGTCTACACACACGATAGCTGCTTCACGGAATGGAGTGGATCTAGACCGCGGTGTCGGAAAGGGGAGCGCCCCCTTGAGCGGTGAACTCTGTTGGCTGCGATGCTAACGAAAGGATATGCAGGTTTTCCCCTCGGATGCAAGGTTGACGTGGAGTTAAATGCCTCTTCGGGTTCTCAGATTCCTATCCGATACTAGGCTATGTGATATTTGTGTCGCTTTGAATGCCGATTGTTCGGCTACTGACAAGACTACGACTGGAGAGTTTGATGCCCGACCGCTCGGGAGAACTCACAGCGGCTAGAATGATCTGTGGGCCCATGCTGGCCCTTGGGGCGGTTGCCTGACTCGGCGGGCACCACCGCCCCGCCGACAACGCTCACAATCGATCGATGCCAGCCGTCATCGGTGCCGGGCCGTGTGTGCAATCGACATAACGAGGAGCGCACGAAATAACCTAAACGGCATTAAAAACATAACCAGAGAATACGAAAAACATGCACAACACAGCACCGGGAACCCCTTTACCTAACAAGTAACTCAAAAGTGCGACACTGGCGACGGGATAGAGCACTTGTACTGCGCACGGCTAAGGCGAACAACACACCCGTCAACCAAAAGTAATTAAAAAGAAATGACCGACTCAGTGCTGCGTTACCCTTCTGAACACATACAGCCCCATTTTCAGAGCCAGTGATTGAGGACATGTCCTTTGATTCCAATACGGCAGCCGACACATAGGTGTAGTTGGTTATCTTCTGCATCGCTACAAACAACAGGTTCGTGTTCTTCTTGACGACTCGAAAATCCTTGAGACGTCCCCTTCCAGAGAACAGTTCTATAACAATTCCCCATTCGTTTTCTTACATAGGACAAAACCACTTCTCTTATCTACTGTTTCCGTTAAAGCACCAGCTAAGGACATGGCGTGCTTTTGAAAAGATCACATGTCAAGTCTTCATCATGAGATGCAGCGATTGCAGTCGACATCGCTCCATTGTGAGGAACTCCATCACGTTCGTGAGATCAGGAGTGAAATCGTTCCCGGGGCCTTCAGAATATCACAGTGGTGCTTCCCGACGTGCCGGAATGTTCGTATGCCCTCCATTCAGCATCTTAAGGAATTTTCTCATGGATTTGTCGGTCGTCAGAGCTCACAAAGGGCGAGCATCACAGCAACTTCCGCCCATTTTATTCGCCTCTGACTCCATAGAGGCTTCCCCACTTAGAAGACCTGTGCAGCACTCGAACCATGATGGAGCCTTGCCTTCTTGTTCTATCCTTTATTGTATGCAACGCGGGACATCTGTGGTGCTATAGAATGATGAAGAGCTTGTAATTAACGCAAATTATTTTATATATTTATCTACAATTTACAAAAAAAATAAACTCACGGGAAGTACTTGTGGAGGAAGGAGATGTAGGCACTTGTTCCGAATGGTTAACGAGCTCGAAAGGCCTTCTTTCTTCCTTCCACGCGCCTTTATGCAATACTATTCAGATGGCGATCGAGATAGCTGCGAGCTGCACCTATCATTGTCAAAACATTGCGCCAGGGTGTGAGAACAAGCTACAGTTGTGAAGCTTTGATTGACTTGAAACTGACAATATTACACACATCGCATAAGAAAGGTAAAGCAACAAATGCACGTAAAACAGCTAAGTTCTTAATCAGATCGACTATACCGCCTAAATCTAATAAACAATAAAAAAGATCTTGCCGACATTGTAGGTAAACCATCCTAAAGGAAAGACAACGTACTTCTACGATAGATGTCTATGAGTTTGTGATCAAAAATTGTAGCCTAACAAGTAAAACATCTATAACGGAGTGCTTTAGCTTCGATACACACCTCCATAGCCTCACGTTTTTGTTTTCATCAAAATGGACGTCTCTACTAATTGCCTCGACTTCGGCATCGGACTAAAATCCAACATGGTCTTAGATGAAAAACGAATGGCTTCATAACTAACGTATTTTAACTGAGGCAGTTAACAGATGCGAGAGAATACTTTCGTCAGTGTCTTCCCAATTAACAGCGTTTCTGCGAGGATTATGCTCTCAAAGATTTTCTTATTCTGCTTCGAACACAATCCCTCAAGATGGAGATACAGCGGTCACGCTTCACTTCGTGGTAAGTTCTTGAACGTCTCGCCGTCGAAATTCAAGATCAATCTGACATTGAAGTCGCCGCCCAGGAAGGCATCCTAAGGCAGGTTGTCGGAAGTATACGCTTCGAAATGGAACGTCTCCAACTTCGAGCGAACATGTTGACCCAAAAAAGTCCTCTTTTTCCTTCCACCCAAACCTGTGTTCTGAATTCCCTTATCCCTTTATTCAGCAACGCCTGTAAAGCTTCCCGACTGCTTCCTAGGATCGCTAACGATCTAGGCGACGCTTAAGGCCCTAAGGGTGTCCAATGAACGGTTTGAATGGAAGAGAGAGACGACTTCTTCCCCCCCCCCTTAGACAATGAGAAAAGCGGCATAATCCGGCCACCAGCAGGAAGCGAAGACCCGGCCTCGAGTGGTCGATCCCGCGCCACCAGGACGGGCGGTTTCCGCTATTCCCGGCGGTGCTGTGTCCCTCGTCCCCGTTACCCTACCGTGGCAGAGAAGACTACCTATGTAGAAAATATGGGGATGAGACAGACACAGGCGGTGAGATACAATATAGAACAAAATAAAATTCGATACCGCCGCAGAGCGCAAATGCGGTTGAGACACCCCGAGGGACGCCGATGGCCGATACCGACATGCCCCCTTTTAAAATAGGCTGCTCCACTCATCCCAAAGATCTACCAGGGATTCTGTAAATCTATTCTTCAACATACTGCGTGATCTAGTTCGTATAGTTAATTAATTGTCGATCGCCCTTTGCAGCACCGCCTCCAGCGTGGGCCTTATAGCCGCCGTATGCACCGTAGTTTTCGTAATTTCTTTGCTTCGCTTACACGGCACACTAAATTATTTCTCTACTGTGTTGCGTGGATCCGCTTTCTAGAACTCTACCTCACCTTTGCAATGGACAAAGTTTGGTAGCACAAATCAGGAACAGCGATGACGGGAAAGAATTAGATATCCTGCAGTAATAGTGCTACGTGTAGCAGTACCTCTTCAATAACTCCTGCACCATGTTCCTCACTGAATTGCATATCTACACACCTCTACTGAAGAACCTTCAGTAGAGGTGTGTAGATATTCCGGAAGATAAGCAAAAACAAATGGAATACATTTCCGATATGCTCTCCTCCGTCCAGATTCTCAGACCATTCAACGAATCTAGCGTTGAAGAACTCGGTCTGCAATGTAGTGCGAAACTGTAGATTAACAGCGGCTTCTTTTGGAAGCGGGAACACCAACAGTGCGTTAAATGATCCAGAATAAGCAGCTCAGCAGCTCACTCTGTTCATCAGGGACCACGAGCGTCACGGTAACACAGGGAACAATGTTCATAGAAAGGAATAAAATAGCAACCGCACTGCGCGGCAGTAATAACTTTCGCAACAGTCTCACTGTAATAATGTCAATACAAACCGCGACGCAACCGCGCCGCTTCCTTGGCGTATCGTGGTTCTACCCTAGGATTACTGCATTGAGTACTGGAATATTAGCACTACATGTATATAATAATCTAATTCCCCTTCCGTAACCTATACCCAAACCAATAGGAGCTGAGAATAACAGAGAGGAGGAAGACAAAAGGCGCGTAACAGCGAGAAAAACTCTACACGGTATGCGGAACGTCAGTCAGAAGATGAACGTGAGTGACAAATCGCGATTGTAATTAGAGGATATCTCGAGGGTCGTATGCGGAACAGTCATGTCGGCACGAAGATTCTGTGCCTTTGTTCCACAGTTCATGAGCTAACACCAATTATTTCAGGAGGTATGGAGATTCATCAGCTCACCACGAAGCGAGGCTTCGTCGAAATCACGGTCACCATCGCCGATGCGAGATGGTCCACATCAGAGGATGACGAGCAGAAGGAACTGCCCAAGGCTAAGCTTCAGCTGCCTAAGATAACAGTCAAATGGTCGGTCAAGCCACATACTCCTTCTCTAACTCCCACACCCCACTCTTCTCCACCCGCAAAGAAGCCCCACTCCAAACAGGTCTATAAGGTCTCGCCCAAGCATAAAATCTATACCTACCTTGCACCTACTGTGCAAAATGTTCCCACCATCCCGCAGTTCTTCCTTTCCGATTACAGGGGGGGGGGAGAGGGGAATTATGCCTCAGCGAGCCTCACGGTACGGCCTCATACCGCGCCGAAATCCCATACTGTGTAAAGCATAGAGTTTAGAGACCGAGTCGATACCCTAGGTGCATCGGTTTTCATTCCGTAGATTTGTGCTTATCTCGGTGGCCATGCAAAAAATGCGGTAGATTGGACCACTATGAAGTTTTATGCACGGTGACTCCCCAAACTCCATTCTTTTTTAATCCACCAGTCCCTGGAGACACGGACTTTCCAGCAGAGCGAGATGTAGTGTAGTTCTCACTAGCCCGCCGCCACTCTTTCCTCCGGGTTTGTTAGAAGCTCTAGCCAGCCGCGTGCTTTGCCTCATGTTCCCCGGGGATCCGAGTATAAAAGAAGAATGCAAAATAATGTCTGACTTGCCGGCCGTGTGGTGTCAGCTCCGGTCCTCCCCACCCCTGAGAAGATCTCGATCCTCCCTTGCGTATCGCTTCTCACTTATCCTCGGCCCCTCTAAAGTCCTCCTTGTGGAGGTTTGCACCATAATTCTTTTATTAATAAAACACGAAGGCGAACGAGTACATTGCGGTCTCGGACAAGATGACCTGAAACGTTTCAACAATACTAAACCATATTATATCTTAGCCTAACTTTCAAGCGGAGAGCTTCATTGAGTAAGCCCTGGTTTATACTTACGCCGCCGCCCGGCGCGACACTATGATCGCCTTAGATCTTTTCCGAGTATGCTGCCGCGTGCAACTATAAACCAGGGCGAAGACATCGTCGTTCGGTTTTCAAAAGTGCAGATGACGAGTCCAGTATATTGAATGAAAATGTAGATTTCGGTCAAACGTCGGCTGGAGATGTAATAGGAAAGTGGTTCAACCACAGCCCTAAAACTAACCCCGAAGGTAGTAGTCGAAGGGTGATACACGGTACTACTTGAAAACACTGTTCCAAGGATAGTGATAACCATTCGAAGGATAGCTGCAGGAGATTTGTCATAGTTCCGTCTATTTCTGAAACAATGAAATGGAAGTACAGACCTCGCACTCAATTTTACCGAGAGAACAACAAATGAAAACGAGAAAAACATCAAGCGCTGAAAGCATACAAAACAATTGCAATAACAACACAATCAATTGAAAACTGGAGTAGGCAAAGTCCGTCACTCGAATTGCGAACTCCCTACTTTCCATCGTCTCTAGCGCACTTCTAGCCAACTATAGGGTGATAATAGTCGATTCCTTTCAGACATTCCACGAGTGCGAGTTACGAATCAAAAATTTTGTGCCTCATCATAGAGATCCGCATCTGTTGCCTCCAGCTCCCGCCAAAAATCCGGCCACTCATTATCGAGCAGGAGATCACTTCTTTTACTGTGGGATAAAGAGCATCGAAATGCTCTTCAGGGCATACCTGCCAATGCACGATAACGGGTTTTTCAAGATCATCATAAGGAAGTCCAGACGAGCTTCACTCTATCCATCCTGAACTGTTGTCGAACGATGCTCGCGCACATTTCACCTTCCACGACGGCATCTGTCCGATATCGTCATCGTTCTCCACATCGCAGAGTATATAACCTCCACTGAACTTGGAGAAGTCGTCCGTAGTGGGCTGGAAAGGAGTGAAAATAACGTGGAAATTCTCCGCATGAAGGTGGTCGTTTATCTCGGAACCACTTCATAAAGCGAGGACGATGAAAAGCCTGGAGGCGGAAAGGAGCTGGGTTAATGTCGAAAATCTTGTGATAATCGTCAGGCGTTTCCGGGCGCTGACAAGCAGTGAAGCCGGGGAAGGGTATGCACTCGGTGGCAAAGGAGCAGGGTGAACGTGGAAACATGAAAATCGTCCCGCGTCCCCAGGCGTATTAAAAAACGTGAAGACGGGGAGCGCCCTCAAACTTATTTAATCTCTCCTATTTTTCTTGTGTTCTGTTGTGTAAGGACCCCAAGAGGTCGTTTTTATCAACCGTTGTAAAACAGTGAATAATCCTGAGGAAATAGGTTAATTGCAATATCATTTAACGAATCTAACGTTGAAGTACTTAGTTCGCAATGCAGCGCCAAGTTGTAGATATACGCTCTCTTCCGCTGCAAACAGAAGCGTCAAGTGTGGTGAGTGATACTGAGTAAGCAGCTCAGCAGCTCACTCATCGTCAGTTCATTTGTCTCTAGCGCTACTGCTGGTGAAACAATTTCGCGGAAACTCTACTGATACTCTTCAACGCTCTGTTGAGTCTAGTGCTCAGATGAAGCACGAAAAGAAGTCGTCGGCGACTCCTCGCTCTCGGTAGCACTATAGCGCTCTCCTTTCTATTTCATCGACGCTGGGAGGCAGAGTCCGAAGGCGCATCCAACTCCAAAGGCATAGCTGCTACTAACGCTCAAAAAACAAAACAACAAACATTCGGGAAAATAATCTTGAAATGTATCAATTGAATAACAGAAAATACGAAAATTGGGAAGAGATCAACTCAACTAGGATGAAGGTGCAAGTCATGACAGAGTCCATCACGAGTTTTCCCATAGAATACTAGATTCCAAAGCCAAGGGCCTCACAAAAAACTCTTCAACATAAGACTATAGACGCGAACGACTATGCACTCTAAGCCAGAGAAGCAAGTTAAATTATGTTTCTGCTTTTCGGGACCAAGCTGTTAGTTGTGGCAGGAGTACAGGATAAGCAGCTCCCTGGGGCTTGCACCCTCGATTTCACCGCCCTCTCACCCTCCCACTTCCTCTCCATTAGGCCATCGCCAATCCAAGCAATACATGACAAAGCAGAGATCAATGGTAGTTTTCAAGATCCAGAATCATCGTAGCTATACATTTGGAATATGACACGCTTAAGTCCAAAGACGCACCGATGTCCAAATTTCAAAAGTATAGCTGTAATCAACAATCAACGCAAAAAAACCGTTCAGAGGAAAAATCAAAATTTTAGGAGAGACGCTTCAAACTCGTCAGCTGGATAACAAATTATAGGAAAATCTGGAGAAGATAAAATGAATGAATACGGGTGCAAATCTGGGGAGCCCACCCCGATCTCCTCATGGGTTACTATATAAA
Source organism: Heligmosomoides polygyrus bakeri (assembly GCA_947359475.1). Taxonomy (NCBI): domain Eukaryota; kingdom Metazoa; phylum Nematoda; class Chromadorea; order Rhabditida; family Heligmosomidae; genus Heligmosomoides; species Heligmosomoides polygyrus. The sequence continues at coordinate 16,469,323 of OX375867.1, forward strand.
TTTTCAAAGCTCCACAACGTCGCGTTATCGCGGTCCCGGACGGAACCCCGCCGCCTCCGCTACAGTACCCCGTAAATCAATGATGAGGCTATTAGAGCCTCTTGTAGTCCCTTTCTGGTGCCGCCAAATGTCCGCTAAACTTCGACATCGCTGTTTTGGCCTCACTCTCACTACAGTAACTAAGAATCTGGGGTTATGGGCTAAAGTAGCCTCTTATAGTCTATTTCTGGTACCGCTGGAGGTCTACAACATTTCGGGAGCGCAGCTGCGGACCTCGTCCATCACGGTGCGCCGAAACAAGCCAAGTGAGGCAAAGCTATATTCCATCGCTATTTGCCATTTTCTAGCGACCGAAATGTCTGACCTATCTGAATCTGCATCTAGGACCCGCCCATTGTCTGCCCACCGCGAAGGCCCTCAATTTCTCACCAAGGGTGAATAGTGGGAGCAACTTGCTCCTCCCTACGGAGCCACTCGCCAGCTTTTGTCTGTGTAAAAAAGTGCGGCCGTGCTTTTTCGGGTTCTTAATATTTAGAGGATCGGACAGCGACCTTCGTCATTCTCATAACATTATGCCTTCAAGACGATGTTTACATTTCCCCACCGCTCGCTTGTATGAATGTGAGCCATCTAAACCCAAGTAACCTATTCAAGATGTTTTAGTGGGATGAATGCATGATCTATCAACGACGTGTTGCCCACGCCTTTGCAATAAAAGACGCTGATTGCCTGTCCTTCATCACCCTGCAAAGTTCCAATGGCTCCTCACCTACTTGTCCTTCTCTGCATATTGACCGTTGGAATACTGTACATCAGGATGCTGGCACCAATGGAGGAAAGTGTCAGATCTGCGCCGACGAAGGGAGGAGTCAAGCAAGTGAAGGTTACGATACTCAGTCGACTGAGCTTCAATCCGTTACTGAATTCCTTTTATGTGAAGTTGATCGAAGCGAAGGTAAGCGCCGAACAGCCGGATAAAGAGATATCGGCCTTTTCCTGCATGGTCGTGATTTTTTGAGTTGTATTCGGTTACAGCTGTAGAAGAACTCCTTCAGTCGAACCGGTACGCAGCAGAGAACGACCTCGCATACGATCACGACCTCATTCAATACGAGGTGCAAAACATCAATGGAAAATTCGCAGTCGTGTATAACGTGGTCGGATCAAGATGTGATGAGGTACGAATCATGCTGGCATATTTCCCCGGCAGAACAGGACGATACGCATGACTTCAGCAAGACTACAGCAAGCAATTTTTGCTCGCTCTACAGTGCCTACCATAACTATGCATCAACTCGATGATTTACAAAATCATTCTAAAAACTGATTCTTAGGAAAACTTTTCACCTTTGCTGAATAATCTTGCAGATTTGCCTTAGAAACGAAAGAACAGCTTTCTATTTTATGATTTTATTGGTTATTCTTTGTTATAGTCAAAACTATGTATCCTCTGCTGCTTGGGGTAATTTCACAGCCACAATCTTGTGTCCGAGATTGCTTACGTTTTCCTGTGGCAGAATCTTTAAAACGTTTTATAGCATCTATAACATCAACACTAGGCCTCCAACGCAGATAAATAATTGAGCTTGTAAATCTTCGGATAAACAGTTATGGTAGGCAGATAATCGTTGAAAATAGCTCCACTAAACTGCATGTGTATTCAGGTAATCGCCTTTGTTAAGGCTGTAAGCAAGGACGATAATCTCGTCGAGCGTATAACTGTAAAGTGCAACAAATGGAACGAAGTCGTGCTGTGAGGACCGTTTACTGGCTGTGTGAAATAAACTTCTCAAACAACATTGTTACTAATGGTAAAATAGATAAGAATTGTACTTCTGTCTCTCGCGTGCCTGTCCTCAGCAAGCTGTTAGTTCCAGAATTTTCCTTTGTTGAGAACGAGTGCCTACCTTCTAGCTACAGTGCTTCCTGGTATTTGTTTGATTGTGAACTGTAATATTTCATTATGACTTGTCTGTATGATCTGATATCAAGTTCGTGAACGACCCACGAAGTTTGTTTTCTCCTCAAGAAGCTCTAACTCGCCTCACTCGTTCTTCTGAATAAAGTCCTTTGAACGTCGCACTCACTTCAAACAAAATCTATAAGGTTCACACTCCTTTAACTAAGACAAAGCTCTACAGTCTATTTTGAACAAATACACGGTGAGTCTCGTCCATTGTGGTTAATTCCGTGATCGCGCCATGCAGCTGTCCAATGTAAAATTTCCTGAAGCTTGTAGTTGATAGTGCAAATGCCATATCTACAAAGTTCTGCAATTGGCTACTCTGAATGCTCACTTTGTTTGCTAGAAGCTTTGAACCAAAGCTAGCGTAAGGAGATGACACCATATTGTGTGGCCAAGTTGTTTTCCGAAATTTTTGTTTCAAGAAATATTTTTTTTTGCTCAAATGGCGCAAGAATTTTAATTACAGCAGAACATCAGCATCAACATTAGAATTACGCTTTGATCGGTTAATTCTCCGACCTTAGACCAATTGTCCTTTAGACTCCATGACTCTAACATCGAACAATGGTTTCGAATTGCATACGAATCTTGCATAAGAATCGGCGACCGCGATGTAGTTAGATTTCCTTTTTTGGATTTCTGCGATGATAACACTGGAGAAAACTCCAGGCAGCAAGCATTTTCCTCTGTCGAGTAGCAGTTTTTCTGCAGCATGTTTAGATTCACCTTAGTCGTATAACGTATCAGGTCTTCTCCAAAGCTTTGTGTGTTTATGAAGGTTATGTAGGTGATTAACAGCTCTCTGAGATCTGCTGGAGCCGTTCCTACAACGTGTACAAGAGACGTGGCGAGAAAATTAACCTATAGCTCTAGCCATTTCGGAGGCTAAGAATATTTGTAGAACGGAGGAGGAAGTGAATGCCTTCATGCCTACACATGTTAAAAAAGTCGTTTTGAATGATTTTGGAGTACGATCACTAGAAATGAAAAGAACGTATAGGTAAAGAACGTGTTCTTGGGCGTGGAGAAGATAAGTTGCTTGGCAGAACCATCTTTTGTGTGAGATTTTTTCATCGTAAAGAATTGGCAAAGTTCAGAAGCAGTGGTAAAGAATAGCAGTTCATGAACACGTCGAAAAGACTGCAGCGTAAAGATTTTCCTTATAACATGTGAAGCAAATACAGACGCACATGAATCGAGAAGTGGACAAAAAGAAGGACAAAAATTCCTAGTGACTAAAGTCTTAAAAACATTTGATGTTTGTAACAAAGCCATATTAAATACATCTCACCTATTCGTAACGCTGACGGCAGAGGCTTGATTCGTTTCCGAAAGAACTTCAGTTGGGTCTCTCGAGCAACGAAGGTATCGGCCGGTCTTGCTTGGTGTCTTCCGTGAGGATGCTCAGCATCTCTCGGCACCCTGCACACCGCTCTCTCGCTCAACGCTCCTCAGGTTGTGACCGGCCCATCGGCATTTCCGCACAAAATCAAGAGCTCTCGAAGACGAGACTTCTTCTCATGTCTGATTTGCAAAGCCCAACTCAATGTTGAGTTCGCCGACTGTGCTTTATAGGGCATCGGTCCAGCGTTCTGTGGTCCTCAGCGTTTTTAATGTTGCAGAGGAGTCGGTATATGTCTCCACCGCATAACAAAGTGTAGGGAGAACTGTCGAGTCGAATAGTAGCTAACAATAACTAAACTATTAGGTTGGTGAAAAAGTCTTGCACCAAAAAGATTGAAAATTTTTCAAGATTTAACAGGAACTTCCAAGAACTGTTTGGTGCCACGTAGTTGTAGCACAAACATTCTAGAGTATTTCATATACGTGGCAATTTGCTTCTGAGGCCATATAAATACTACGATTGCAGTGAAGACTGACTGACCCCGTGACTTGGACAAGGCTTCGTGACTGACTACATATCGCTTAGTCTCTCCTTGTTCGTTTTCGTAATAAGGACTTTCTCGAGAATGTCGTCACGGGAGATTAATTCTGGGTCTTCCTCGTTAACCTTACTCGGAAAGCCCCGTGGCTCCTTCAAGGAGAACCACAACCTCAAGGCGGACATCCACCAGAGGAATGCTGTGCTGTTGATGGGATTCTCGAGCAACGCTCTGTCGTGAGCTTCCTGACGGCGGCACCGTAGTAACAGCGAACATCTACGCTACACAGCTGCAGAAGCTGAGCGAGGCCATGTCGCGCAAACGGTAGGGCGTAGGGATGTCTATCTTCTTCACGACAATGCTTGCCCTCCCCCCAAGTTGTAAGGTTGTTTCGCCAGAAGTTGCAGGGGCTTAGGTGGGAGGTGCTGCCCCACCCACCGTATTCGCCAGATTTTGCGCCATCGGGCTACCACCCCTTTCGAGCTCTCCAGCAACACCTAAGGGATAGGTGCTTCAACGACCGAACTGAACTGGAATCCGAGGTGGAGCAATTCTTCGAGTCACAGCTTACTTCATTCTGGAAGAAGGGATTTCATGATCTTCCCGTCAGATGGCAGAAGGTTGTAGATGTAAATGGTAACTACTTTGCAGATTAAAGTCGTTCACAAAAGAAACAATAAAATTTTGAAAAGAAAATAGGCTGTGGTGCAAGACTTTTTCACAAACTATTATTCGCTCCGACGTCCGTATTCAGATGGTCTGCATCCAGCGCGCTCTTCATATCGTTCTCCATGATCGACGAACGTCCGAGGTACACGTAGGACGACTTCTCAGTGAATAGAGTGCCTTCCAGTTGAATAACATTTTTCTTGCAGTATACGTTCTTTATGAACGCTAAGGATTTGTAGCAATAACCTAGACATTGGAACGCATATCCGTGCTATATGTAATACGGCTATGTTACGAACATATATATATATATATATATATATATATATATATATATATATATATATATATATCCACGGATCTCCCTCGATAGAGAGCCTTCGGGCTCTCTTGTTAAGAGGGATCTCGGGCCGCTTGTCGCAGGGCCACGTGGCGCGTCCCCAGGTGGTGGATAGAGGAATTAAACGCGAACCAAACGCGACCGTGTACTGCCCAGAGACGCAGGTGGGATGCAGGGGATGGACTCCTCGCTCCTGCTGTGTCGGGTCGACGCGTTCCTTGTGCGTGGGAGCGGCATGTTCGTGCACAGTGTGCGCGGATGTGTCCGTGACTGCGCGGATTGTAACTGTGTCGGCTCGGCCAAAAGCTTGCACTCGGTAGACTGGGAGTACATCGTAAGGCGATTCGAGGCCGCCTCAAAAGTCTCGCCCCGTCCCTTCGGGCAGTCTGGCTGGCTGCCCGGAGTTCTTCGCCCGCACGACAGAGCCTGACTAGCTACCCGTGTTGTATGGAAGTCAAACACAGCAGCACTAAAGGGTCATTCCCCTGACCCCGAAAGAGTCCCCATTTCTGCAGCGATGGGAAGGACGAGTACGGAGAGGCTGCTAAAATCTCAGGGCCTAACCAGGCTGCGCAAATTGAGAAGGACTAGGATGACGATCTGTACTTACAGCGCCCGCACACTTGCATCGGAAGCATCCGTCGAGGACCTGATGATGCAAGCCAGGAAGATCAAGTACGACGTCATCGGACTGACCGAGACGAGAAGACACCACCCCCTACACGCCGCCTACGACTCCGGAGAAGAACTGTTCCTCGGAACATGCGACAGCAGGGAAGTAGGCGGCGTTGGTGTCCTCGTCAACACGCACTTGGCCATGAACATCGATTCGTACGAGTCTCTGACAAGCCGAATCGGACGTCTGCGAATGAAGCGATGTGGTTCCGTGCCAGCTTTGACCGTATTCGTCGCGTATGCCCCAACATCCGACTACGACGACGAAGAGGTCGAAGCCTTCTACGTGGAGCTGGAGAAGTTCTATAAGGAAGATCACATGTTCTACAAGGTGATCGTCGGCGACTTCAACGCCAAGATCGGACCGCGAAGGTCGCCGGAAGAACTTCACATCGGAACCCACGGTTTGGAGTGGAACGAGCAAGGTGAAAGGCTGTCTGAGTTTATCATGTCGACCAAGACCATCCATGGAAACTCGCAGTTCCAGAAGCCTCCCTCCCCACGATGGACCTGGGAATCTCCCGGTGGCCAGTTTCACAACGAGATCGACCACATCATTTTCAATCGCAAGTGTTGCCTGACCGACGTCTCCGTTGTCCCCAAGTTCTACACGGGGTCGGACCACCGCCTCCTTCGCGCGAGGTTTCGCTTTTCGCGTCAGGGAGAGAAGGCCGCGAAGTTCAAGAAGAGGAATCCCAGAACGACCATCAACTGGGACCTTTACACTTCTCTTGCCGGTCTTTGGGAAGATGCCGTCATGGACAACGTCGACGAGGAATACGACCGCTTCGTGCACCATCTCCACGATAGTGCTAAGGGAGCCGAGAGCTTGAAGACCACCAAGAGACGCCTGTCTCCGGAAACTCTCGAGCTTATACGCCAGCGTGGAGCAGCACGAGAGTCAGGCAACTATCAGCTGACGTTCGAGCTTGCGAAGCTATGCAGAGCGGCGATAAAGGAAGATCTGAAGGAGAGAAGGGTGGAAGTGTTGGCTGAAGCAGCAGAGGCAGGGCTGAGCATCCGCAATGCCCGCCGGAACTTCGCCAACTTCAAGACCAAGATGACCGCTCTCCGACGTCCTGATGGAACCGTCACCTCTTCCAGAAGGACCATGGAGAAGATCATCCACGACTTCTACTCCGATCTCTTGGGTAGCCACGTCCACCTGCCCCCATGCCATCTTCCGCAGGATGGATACGTCGTTCCGTCTGTTCTCCCTTCCAAGATCCGACACGCCATCTCGTCGGTGAAGAAACGTACAGCACCCGGCCCTGACAGGATCAGACCCGAACACCTGAAGAACCTCCCGCCAGCGCTCATCAACACCCTGGCGCGGCTCTTCACACGCTACCTGTCCGAATGCAAGGTTCCATCTCAGTGGAAGACCAGCAAGACCGTCTTGCTGTACAAGAAGGGAGACGTGCACAACATTGGCAACTATCGCCCGATCTGTCTGCTGTCCGTAGTCTACAAGCTGTTCACTCGAGTCATCCTGAATAGGATCAGCAGAACGCTGGATGAAGGACAGCCACGCGAACAAGCAGGATTTCGGAGAGGATTCAGCACGATCGACCACATACACACCATTACGAAGCTCATCGAAGTGTCGCGAGAGCATAAGCTGCCGCTGTGCCTTACGTTCATCGACCTGAAGAAGGCATTCGACTCCGTCGAGACTGAAGCGGTCCACGAAGCCCTGCTCACTCAGGGCGTTCCTACTCAGTACATCAGAGTCCTTCGAGAGCTGTACAGTGGATTCACGACCAAGATCTCTCCATTCTACAACGACGTCGTCATCGACGTAAGGAGAGGGGTTCGGCAAGGGGATACCATATCCCCGAAGCCCTTCAGCGCCACTCTCGAAAACGTAATGCGCGAACTAGAATGGGAAGACATGGGAGTGAAGGTCGACGGCCAGCAGCTGCACCATCTTCGTTTCACTGACGACATCGTGCTCATAACACCGAGTATCAGCCAGGCGGAGCGAATGCTGGCCGACTTCGATCGTGTATGTGGGAATGTTGGACTGCAGCTGAATCTTACGAAGACGATGTTCATGAGGAACGGACAAGTTTCTGATGCCCCATTCTCGCTCAACGGAACGAACATCTCCGAATGCTCCAGCTATGTGTATCTGGGTCGCGAAGTCAACATGGCCAACGATCTAGCACCAGAGCTGAGCAGGAGGAAACGAGCGGCTTGGGGAGCTTTCAAGAGCGTCGAAGAAGTCGTGAAGAAAACGAAGAACCTCCGACTCCGTGCCCACCTATTCGACTCCACTGTTCTTCCTGCCCTAACATACGCCTCAGAGACCTGGGCTATACGAAAGCAGGATGAACACGCGATCAGCGTCGCGCAGCGTGGAATCGAGAGGACGATGCTCGGAGTGGCACGACTCACGCAAGTGAGAGAAGGCCTCCGGAGTTCCGAGCTTCGCCGACGTTAGAAGATCAGAGACGCTGTCGCGTGGGCCAAGTTGTCGAAAATTTAATGCGCTTCGCGGACACCCGCTGGACGAGAGCCGTTACCGACTGGATTCGGCGGGATGTCAAGAGAACACCGGGATGCCCACCAACGCGTTGGTCGGACTTCTTCGTGAAAGCCCTGAACGACCGATATGACGCTCTTCGTGTCCCTCGAGCGAGGAGGATCCATTGGACCACTCTGGCACGCGAAAGGGACGAATGGAGACGCTGCTGGCGCCCGCTCGAGAAAGTCGATGATCAACGGGACGACAGGTGATATATATATGTATATATATATATATATATATATATATCTGAAGCTCTCAAACCATACTAGTGTTCAGAGGAGCAAAAATTATTAGAAGACTGTAAAAAGGCTACTTCCGCTTTATATACACAGTTATACCAAACTAAGCGAGGTCAATTCAGTTAACGAACAGATAGCTGTACAATTCCGACGCACATTTCAAAGTAGGACAACAGAAGAACATTTTAAAACGCGAAAGAGGAAGAATATCATGAAGCGACTGATTTATTTACTTTCTAATGAATCTCATTGCTGCTGGACTAAAACTAGTTGTTTCTGCTAACGGCTGCTGCATCACTGGAACGAGTGTGATCACATCATAGTTTCGCAATCCCAGGTAACGAGGCATATGGTTCTCAAGCAATACCCATCCATGACAGTAAAACCAATGTGCTCGATGATCAACTCCGGTGTACAACTGCATCAGCCGCATCATCTCCCGAAATGGAGTTTGTGTGTTCATAGACATCCAAAAAAGAATCTCGTATCCATCAATGACCACCGAAAAAACTTTATCTGGCGAAGGAATTGCTGGAACGGGAAGGAGTGGTAAATAGAGGGATCTCTCAAACACATAGCGTTTTATGTCGAACCACGTTAACAACAACGATACGAAAAAATGGCAATAAATATAACATAATAAATATATACCTTTAAGGCACTAGTCGCCAGAAATAAATTTGTTCTCCTTAGGGTATTCAAGACTTATATAATCCCCTTGTTGAATCAAGTGTGTCCATGTTTGCTGCATATAAGAAGAAGGACAAAAAATTGGAAAATGTTGAATTGTTGCAGCTTCTAGAAAGAGTTAGCAACCGTTGATGCTTTCAGTCTCTAACCTGCTTCCGTCTTCAGCGGCAACACTCATATTCGCAAATTCCGAGAAGACACCAGCAGATCAAGAAAACTTCCATTTAAGATATTTACTAATAGTATACTGTATTGCTGGTGACAATTATATGAGTGTTCTTCAAACCGTCATTGAATTTCTCAGCTCGTACCAGTAGTAATTATGTTAACTTTACATTCTTAACTCTTCGTACATTTTCCTCGCTTTCCCACATCGTTTCAGCATACCTGATGACGTTATGGTGATGGCAGTGCCACAGAAGCATTAACATCAAAGCTCTTTTCTGCTGCTCTGCTTTCTTTCTGTTTTTCTTTTCGTACTGCTGCCGCTGTACTCATTTCGCCTCTCTCCAATTACTGACTATGAGTTTGCTACGATCGCAAATCTTATAAAAGTTTCCCAAACATTTAGGATGAAAGGATTGGAAAACACTCAGACTACAGCATATGCTTTTGTTTCTTCCTACTCTTGTTTGTTTAAGGCGCACAACTTGCGCACTAAATAAATTGAAATTGAGTTGAATCTTGCTGCAGCCTCAGCTGCTGCCGCCGCTTATATTCACGTGTACCGAAAGCATCGATCAGAAATAAATATCTCAGACTACCGTCCCTGGAATCTCGCCGCAGGATCTTTGGCTTCTGTCTTGCACATAAGTTGTTATACTTCACGACCGATTTTGGGCCTTCTAGATTCTTCAAGATGCCGCACACAAGAGGTGGCTCTGCTAAGCTACGGCTATTTCGGCCAAGAACTAACTTGCGAACAATGTCTTTCACTTATAGGGCAGGTAGTTTGTACTTGAAATTCTATAAGCACCTCCAGTTTCAGCCAACACCGAGACAATTCCGAAGCCGAGTTGAAAGTTTCTTGTTTAAATCTGATATTAGTTGAGCAGTAGGATCGTTTGCAAGAACTGACCCACTGTTTATCTGATTGCGTCCTTGTGTCCTTGTTTGTGATTGTTTCTATGTTTGCTTTCCATCGTATTGCCTTATGCATTCGTAATAAAACAATAACAATAACAATAACAACAACTGTGTCGTCCTCCGGTTGATCCGCAGTCCTATCCTTTTCCCTGCTTCGTTTAGCTCAGCAAGAATGGCCTCTGGTTCAACGATAGAATGCCAGAAGAACACGATGTCGTCTGCAAAACGAAGGTCCGAGAGGCCTCCTCCATTCACAAGATCGCTTCACTGATGGCTTGATATTCACCAATGCTGAACATGCTTTCTGGATGGAACTGGCATCAGAATTGTTTGACAGGAAATAGGCTACAGCTGGTTTGGTCTATGCTAGATTCCTCGCCCAAAACCACATACAATTCCAAACCAATTTACCAGTAGCCTATAAGAAGAAGGACGCGTGGCGAATCGCACGCTGAGTTGATGATGGTCGTAAAATAATGCGCTACTTACCTGAAAACGGAACAGCAGCACGGATTTCTGATTGGATAGAAGGGATAAAGGATGGCGTCACTCGATCTTTTTTGGGGTGCGCCACGTGCTCTACATTTAGTGGATGTCGTGGAAGCGAAATAAATGCGTACCTGGCCATACAATGAGTTGCGGTGGACAGTCGATGAATAAGTCAGCGCTTTTTCTTCCCAGACGAGTCTGAGATACCAACGAACCGACCCCGGAGGAATGGAATGGTTGGTTGGCTTCGTCGGGAACCAAGAACCTAGTAGCGGGTGCTGTGGTGCCTATAGCTTCAATAGGGCGTAGTGCGGTAGCAGGATGAGTAGAATTTAGGTAGAAATTGGAATAAAATTGAACATTGACGAGTTTGGCGATTAGGATTGCGGTAGCGGGGTTCGAGTGCAGTGCTCTCGAAGCGCGCCAAACGCCAAGCGCTGCGGGTGGCCCTCGGTCCAGTATTCGACAGGATTTTCGACGACGTGCGGCGTTGCTCGAGGCCCGCTGCCACTCACCATTTCCCCTCCCCTTGTAAGAACGCCCACTTAGGTTTTAGTGTGTTGTTTTAGTGTCGACTCACCTATCATTCCGTCATTGTTTTCTAACATCGTATTTTCTGTATTGCTAATAAACTCTTTTGATACAATCGTCTCACTTGCCGACCGCGGTTGAAACCGCGTACTACTAGTTGAAAAAGGGTACAGCCAGTAGTACCCTTTCTCAACTGTGCGCGCTACAACTAGCACCTCTTCCGACTGCGCTACACGCGCCCACTTTTCTATAAAGTTTTCTGATATCGACTAATAATGTTTGTAGAGTTCGTCTGTTATAGGAAGGACCCCAGAGATCTAACCAGAGGCGACGACATATACATATTTAGCGTCTCGCGAAGGCGTTACAAAAGAGTTCACACCCCAAAGAACTATTCCAGCGGTACTCAAGGGGTATGCCATACCGCCCTTTGACGTTTTTCTATTGTTCTGTAATGGAACGTCGATGACCGTTATTCGATGGAAGGGGTAATTATTCTCAAACATCTCTACGATAACAAAATATGGAAGTGCAACGACAACGCTGCTCGGGCAGAACGAATAAAAGGTGCTGGGGTTCTGGGACAACTGTGATCTCTCATACGGCGATGTTCACTCCACTTCTTCTTCTCGCCCAAGTGTCTGCGGCAATGGTGACTTCATCAGAGAGCTCTTCAGCGACTTCGAAGAGCCCAATGTTGGGGAACCCACCGATTTAGGCTTGTGCTGCAACCGTTCCACCGGGTGCTGGTGCTCGGGGTGGCAGTGGTGGTTCTACACCTCCTGCATCAAAAGTGGTGAAGGTCACTGTGGTCAGCACTCAGAAGTACGATCCGATTACGAATCACATCTACCTGAAGGTGTTCGAAGCCAAGGTGAGACGGTGTAGACCGAGGCACGGGTACGCTTCTATCAATCAGCTACATTTCTTCGACAGTTTGTGCCTTCATGAGGCTTACTCTAGTAAAGGCAACCGCTCAAGCTGATGGCCAGACGTGCTGTAAGCCTAGTTGATTTAGTATTTGGCGCATGATTTCCGACTGGACGTTCTATGTAGTGTCGACAGAAATGTTTTTGGAGCCAATCCGAACAGTTCTCGAAAACAGTGGCATCATCCAGCCTACGTAAAACGGGGAAGAGGACGATGATTGCGTGACCTTCTAGTGCTGCAGCGGGGGTAGTATCCACCGAGTTCTTCTTAACCATAGTGATTGTGTTGCCTAAGTTTTTATGGAAATCGCTCATCTCATTGTCAGAACAGGAGTTCATTTAGGGTAGAGTTCTAAGCGCCTTCTCTTCTCTTTAAGCGAAAGGCGATCAGGAGGCTCTTATGAAGAAATGTTGTCCCAAAAAGTGTGCAGCGGGCTCTTTCAAGGTCCAAATACACGGAGACATTGCCTTGAAAAAAGATCTGAAGGCGAATTATAATATAATATTAGGTTGGCCGGAGATTTAGAGCGGCTTTTGCGCAACCGCTTTTCGTTCCTTCATTACTGATTCAATATTCAACTTACAATCCAGGACGACGATTTGAAGGCCTTCGTGGAAGCTAATTCATCGCAAACAGTGCGTTAGATTGCGGAAGGTCTATGAGTCAGTAAAGCTGTTGTTACGGATGGTTTGAAACGCCTCGGAAAGGCGAAAAAGCTCGAAAAGTGGGTGCTCCGCGATTTGAGTGATCCCCAGAAGTTGCAGCGTTTTGAAATTTGTTCTTCGTCGCTTCTCCGGAATCAAAACGAGCTGTTTTTGGATTGAGTCGTCGCATGTGATCAAAAGTGGATTCTTTACGATTACCGAAGACGACGGGGACAGGATGTTGATGTCGACGAACCTCCGGACACTTCCCAAAGCCGAAATCTCATCAAAAAAACTATGGTAACAGTGTGGTGGCAGACGGCTGGCGTGAGCAGAGTCCTACTGACGAAGTCAACGAGATCCACCGAGAATTGCACGAGGTGCGGCTGGCATTGGTCAACAGAGGCCTCATTCTTCTTCAAGACAACGCCCCTCCACACGTTGGGTAAAAATTAAACGAACTAAGAATTAAAGTTCTGCCGCGCATTGAATTAGTCAACCAACATCGCGTATGAAAAAGTGTGCTGATTCGAATGGTGCTTATTTCGAACGAATCTGGCGAGTATGAGGAAAGTTACCACCGTTTGAAGTAGACGATTCATAACCGCCAGAGCATTCAGGCTAACCGAATAATTTTAATGCTCCGAATCTGTACGGAAGTTGAAGGTAAAATACAAGATGTCTTCAGTACTGTCTATAACAGCTACTTGATGAAAACTCGTTCAGTTTAATGCGTGGGTCAAGAAACGCGGAATGGGAAACGGCTACGGCTTGAGCGACGAGAGCGTGGTCGATTCCAATGGGAAGTTCGCCGTGGTGTACAATTTCATCGGCGTCACTTGCGGCCAGGTACGCCTGAGCAGCTCTGTCGTTCTGGTGTCGGTTTCGCTACGGTGCTGATCAGAACAGTCAATGGTACTCTTCAGGTGAGGCCCATTATGCAAGAGCTGAAACGCGCCAACAGCTTCGTCGACCACGTGAACATGAAGTGCCCCGGTCGCGCCGAGTTCAACATCTACTGATCGGCTCCAAACTTTCACGGAAATAAACCTTAGCATTGTCCTCGTGTTTGATGGTACCTTTTTCTGTTACCCAATGAAAGTCTGCCAATAAAGCTTTAAATAATAGCGTTAACTGCGCAACGAATAGGTGAACAATATTTTGGAACGTAATAAAGATGAGGATGCCGGCCTCAGGGCCTCTATATTCAACGCCTCTGTACTGCCTGCGATGTGTTCGGTTATGAATCGTCTACTTCAAACGGTGGTAACTTTCTTCATACTCGCCAGATTCGTTCGAAATAACGGGAACCTGGCCCGACAACAAGACAATCGCCAGAGCGATGCAAACTACGCATCGTGCACTGGAGAGATGTCTTCTGAGGACAAGCCTTCGTCAGCAATGGCAAGAAGGCCTACGAAGCTCGGAGCTACGGGAGAAGTCGCAATTAGCAGACCCGCTGCAGTACTTGAAGAAGTCCAAATATCGCTAGGCCGGACACCTGCTTCGACGAAAGGACGATAGATGGAGTCTCCGTGTCACAGAATGGCTCCCGAGAGACCATAAGAGACCACTGGGACGACCGCCAACGCGATGGGAAGACTCATTCTCAAGATCTTTCAGAGAGCGGAGTCTGCCTCACTGGATGCAAGCAGCCAGAGATCGAGCGGTCTGGAAGAGTTGTGGTCCCCGCTGAGAAGACCTCCACAAAAGGACCATCAAGTATCAAAGTAAAGTAAGTAAGTAATAAAGATATGAAAGGGTTCATTACATCAAACATCACGAAATGTCTTTATAAACATAAATACAGACTTCTTCAGGTTAAATGCATCTTCAGGTCAATGCAGCCATATTCTTGCAAAAAGTTTGAATTTGAAGAATGAAGGTATGGCAAAAACTCTTCGAATTAGGTGGACTCTTCCCCACTCAAACTGGACACTCGTTTACAACACCACCACAAAGTAAGCGTAACTTTCTGGGCAAAGGTCGGGTTTAGGAAAGGATGTTGGAGGAGCATCCTTACCTATCCAGGTAAATCCCCTCTTCCTGTTATCGTAAAGGACCCACTTTTCATCTGCAGTTATAGCACGGCTTACAAAAGGCTCATTTTTAAAGCGAACTAGCAGATTGGAGCAAGTGTCAAAACGTGCCAGGTCAGCTCATGAGGCACCCACTTCGACGTCGTCTTCGCCTTCCCAATTCTAGCCAAATGTCTTGCTACCGTACTATGACGTACGCCACGGTCCTCCGTCAACGCACGTGTACTCCGCATTTGCTTCGACGGCTCTCCTAAAAACTTCATCTTCAAGCAATGACCTGCGACCCGGTTTTTCTTCGAGATCAAAATCGTCAGAAGCGAATTTTATAAAGTAGGACCTCACCGTTCATTCGCAAGGACAGTCCGTCCCAAAAACGCTGCTAAGGTTGCAGGATGCCTCTGCCTCGGAATGCCCTAAATTTAAATTCGTAAAGCATGATGACTCGATAGTCGCGTCAGTTCATAATTTTACGGAGCCCTGGAAAAGGTCGACTAGAAAAATTAGAGCGACATCCGCATATGTTTTCCGAAAGAGCAGGAAAAAACTTACCACACGGTATGTGTGGCTTTTCCTGAGACGGAATGATGTGGGGTAAAAAAACTTATTTATTCATACATACCTCGAAACGGAGATTAATTTTGCGGCAGCCTAATATTAGGGGGGGGGGGCAAAAGTGATGAGACAAATTGAAAAAAATCTTTATCTCTTTATAACTTAATCGCAACTCAACGATGCTGAGGAATGCATTTGCCATTAAGGGCAATGACCTTGCTGCCATCGCTCATCCAACTTCCTGATCCCATCCTTCCAGAACTGCGTTAGTAGTCTGAGACAACAGAATGCTCTTTTGAGGCGCACTCTTCATAGTATATAAATAAATAAATAAATTAATATTCATAACTTTTTAAATGAATCATGTCTATACCCAGTTTAAAAATGATTTTATAAAAATTTTCAACGTGTTGTTTAAATTTTCTGTTGCTTATTGATATTGATATTCGGTTCACTCATTCCTACTTAATTATTACTATTACTATTTTATTTAAGCCAATAACAAAACAGCAAAATCATCAAGCGAAAACAGCAATTCTACGATTGGCTATATAACAAGGAGAAGGAAGGAAGGTTATATCCGAAATAAATCTGCTAGCTGAGAAGAGCCCATGATTTAGATTCATGTATACTACCAACTAAATTCATTTGATTAATATTGTTCACTGTGTACACATTGCAAACTCATCATCTCTCTAGACATTAATTCCATTAAGGTCATTTCAATTTAAAATTTCTGAGAAAGTAAAAGTATTATTTTTTCTAATTCATACCCAGTCTAACCACACCCACCAAGTATTATTTTTTCTAATTCATACCCAGACTGTACCTAAACGAGTTGATAGAGGGCAAATGAGAGCATTTCTTAAAAGCGTTGCACAAAATTAAGGGATTTTGTAAAAACCAGCCGAGTTATAGCATTGTTTGTAAGAAATTAATTAATTCCGCACCACTCTCAAGCAACATTCGTGGCAGGTCACACCTAAGCGTAAGGAAGTAGCCTTTCGAACTTAGGCGAGGTATTCTTTCTTTCAGTAACCGCCTTCGTTGCTTCTATAACTACAGACTGGTCGACCATAATACCGCAGCAATTTGTAGAGTGACGAAGGCTTTAAGAATGTCTTTTTGCCTTATCGTTTTTGCCATCTAACTTGACATGCAGTATACAGCAAATTGCATCATACGACTGAGAAGAGTAGATGTTTTGGAGTATCAAAAGTGATTAAGGAACAAAACTGATAACTTTCGCTCGAAATACTGAATAGCAGAAAGGAAAGAGAATGGGCTTTTCTCAGACTAAGCAGATCCTTGAAACTAAATGTGAAAACACAAAAAACAATCTACATAACACAGTGTATAAAAACAGGTGCCTTGCTACATTATAATATAGCTAGCATGATCTACGCGGTTCTCGAAGTGCTTCTGAAATCATTCTGCAAGTCGATGCTGCTGTGTGGAGGCGATATAATGCTTTAGCCGTAGTTAATCCTTGAGTATTGATCAAAAATTGTAACCAATAAGAAATTCAAAAGAACCCCTTTTCTTTGAGATATGACTCCAGCCCCTTGTTCTATTGCTAAATTCATAAAAATCAAAAGTTCATTTTTTCATTTTCTAAAAGACCGAAAACTATTTTGAATAGCAGGCTTTGATCATATATGGTTCTCCTTAATCGCAAGGATGTGGTTCCAAGGAAGGCGAGTCTATCTCGATAACTGACACTGAACATACCATTCCTACCGAAGATTTGATTCGTAAACCTCCTTTGAACCTTTTCGACTCTTTCAATATACATCACCTTAGAAGGCGACCAAACCGGTGTACAGTATTCTAGTAGAGGTCTAACATATGTCGTGAAAAGTCGGAACAGAATAGGTGTCTTACGTGTCTGGAAGGCACTTAGGATAAAACTGCACTTCCTATTTGCCGCCGTTGTTATGTCATCAATATATTTTTCAAATGTGAGCGAATCAGAGCATACAACGCTAAGGTCACGCACAGAATTTGTGGTATTCAGCTTTTTTGTCCCAGACAAAATGATAAACCATGTGGGTGTGTTTTACCAATGCACATAATCATCGTTTTTTTCGTTGGAAATATTCAACATCCATTTTGTTGACCACGAGTGAATAGCATCTAGGCCGTGTTGAAGAACCACCCCGTTGTTGAAAGAAAATATCTTGGAGTCATCTGCGTAAATTGAGCAAAGCACCCCATCAGGAAGACATTTCGGGAGATCGTTGATGTAAAGTAGAAACATAAGTGGCCCTAAGCATGTACCCTGAGGAACACCACTAGGTGTTTCATACGTAGCGCAAACAGGACCATTAATTACCACTGTCTGGGTGCGCCCGGTTAGAAAGGATATGAGGAACTTCAAAAGACATCCCTCTAAACCATAAGCACGCAGCTTTGCTATAAGGAAATCTAGATTGAGGGAGTCAAAAGCTTTAGTATAATCGATAAAGCAAGCAGTGACGTATCCATTTGAATCTAGCACCTTTTGCCAAACGGGAACAGTAGAGGTCAGAGCTGTAGCCGTAGATTTTCTTTCAAGGAAACCGTGTTGTGACTTTGTGATAAGACTTTTTTCTCGTAAATAATTACAGATCTGACTGCGTACTATCCTCTCCAATACTTTGCTGGTTGAGGATGTTAGGCAGACAAGTCTGTAGTTTTTAAAATCTGTCTTATTTCCTTTCTTAAATATCGGCTTAACGAAGCTTCTCCTCCATACTGACGGAACCTCCCCGTGAAGTAGGCACCAGTTGAACAAAAGAGTTAATTCTGGAGCAAGCTCCATTGCTGTCTTTAGAAAAACTTTTGGAATTTTGTCAGGTGATGTAGAGTTTCGCTCCGGCAATCTCACCAGCGTTCTGTAAACCAAGTCGCTATTGATATCAAGAAAATCTAGATTTGCAGAGGTGAAAGCAGGACAGTCAATCTTCACATAGGGATGGTCTTTGTACACTGACCTAAAGAAGGAGGCAAATACCTTTGTCTTTTCCAACTCGAACTCACAGAGCTCACCATTATTATTGAATATGGGTCCAATACTGTTATTCATTTTAAGACGGCTGTTCACAAATTTGTAGAAAAGTCTGGGATTCTTGGAAAGCGCTATCCGCTCTTCTCTCTCTAAGCTCAGAGCAGCTAATGCTCTTTTGAGTTTTAGGGAAAAGCGAATATATTTCTGAATTCCTATGCTTGATCGCGCATCAAATAATTTTCCAACTTTGATAGCAAGCTTTCTTATTTTTGAAGGATAACTAATTTCTTTAACAGCTCTCTGCTTTTTTGGTACAACTTCTCGATCAGGTGATAGCAGTGCTGAAGATACAACGAAAAAAATTGATCTGCTGAATTGCAGGTGGACATTATAGTAAGCCAGTTGATTTTCAGAAGGTTTTCACAAAACAATGAATAATCAGCCGCTAAAAAATCATAGTAAGAATCATTCAGCGTATGCTTTGCCCCATGAAGTCTTAATTGAAATGATACAGCTCTGCGGTCTGAGGTGGAAAAGGGGGCTATAGTATTTACATCATGAACAATATCCAGATTGTTGGATAAAACGACGTCCAAGATATTGTCACCTAACGTTGGAATAGTAACAAGTTGAGTCAGTGCATGTTCATTGCAAAAATGATAAAATTTCCTTGCCGATCCATATAATCTGCATGATTCACCTGTACTAAACCAATCAATCGTAGGGAAGTTCATATATCCCAGAATGATGCAGCTTGGGCTATCCTCGAGTATAGAGGAGATATATGTCAAGGCCACATGGAAGCGTAATGCTTCGCAAGCCGGGCTCCGGTAAAAAAGGATGAAGTATATGGTCTGCTGCCCAGAATTTATACTCAAGACGAGACATTGACAGTATGGTGAAAAATTACGCGAACAAAACATATGGTGAGATAACGTATTCAGTAATAATGCTATTACTCCTTCTCCACACATGACACCCTCCCTATCACATCTGTAAATGTGATATGAAGGGTGTACACGTAGCGTTGCGTCGTGAATAATTTCAGGTTTGCACCAAGTCTCAGTGATAAAAAACCATATGTGGGGTACAGGTATACAAGAGATGTTCTAAATCAGCAAGTTTGTTACAAATTGAACGTGAGTTGAAGAGAAAAATAGTGCATGAAGTGCTAGTGCCATCGGATTCGCTACTAGATGTCCAGTTTCTCTCAAGGTTAAAGTGCAGTTGAGATACATGACTCCAGTTTCTCTCAAGGTTAAAGTGCAGTTGAGATACATGACCTGTACCGGTTGCACAAGTCGCTATCTAGGCATGTGGGGTGGTGACACATGGAATTGAAGTCCACCTGTGCCCCCCTGCGAGTCATTTAAGGCATTAGAAGCAGCTGATCTACTAACAGCATCTCTACTATTGGCTGACCCAGAAACAGAAGATACCACATTAACATCCCAACGCCTCGGGAGCTCGCGAGGAAACTTCAATTTAACTATGTCGAAGTCTCGGACTATATACACCAACCGTCCCTCCTTAGCGTTGAGATCGCCTGCTTCCTTCCGCAGTGCTCGATACGAATCAAGCTCTTCAGGAGTGTAATCCCTCCGAGCGTATGAATGGACAAAGCGCTGCGTGAGGCTCTTCCTTCCACTACGCATGTGAGCTAGAAGTGAATCTCGAAGGGTCTGATTGGGTAAGGTGACTTTTATAATCCGCCCCCTGGCACCGTTTTTGCGCGCTTTACCGGGTGAATAACGATGAGCAGTAATGCGACCTGCCTCGAACTCACGAATGAGTTCGTCGATGCCAGATGGAAGTACCTCCTCCTTGAGTATCTCACGATCGAAACGACGTGTGGCCTCATCGTTTGACTCCTCATCGATGCCGATCCACGTTATCATGCGCTGTTTCTCGTCGATTTTCTGTTTGTCTGCATTTATTTTGACGATTGTTGAATAGAAAAGGCTTTTTTGAACGGATGGTTTGACACTTTAAGAACCAATTTGAGCTTCCAGTTCAGATAATTTAGCCAGAATCTTATTTTGTGTCGTCTGAATTTCGCTAACAATATAAGAGAATCGATCGAACGACGCTGTTAATATGCTCTATAGGTTACACGAATACGAATCGAAACGCTCGATTAACTTACGAGCCCACAGGGGCATATCGGCGTCCACGTCGTCAGATCCAGTCCTCTTCTTTGCTTCTTGGCTTCGCATTTCGAAATGAGTAATGGAAAGTACTCCAAGTGCCACAGAGAATGGAAGAACCGCCGCTCACAGTGACGACTGATGAACGAATGACTGAAGAACTGAAACGAATGATTATCTACCTCTTATTTATTTTAGGAGGCTTTTTGTTTTATTCTATACTTTGTTCTCCCAATTTACCGGCTGTTTAAGTGTGCTTTGGTGTTATTAGGGGGGGGGCAAAAGTAATGAGACAAATTGAAAAAATCTTTAGCTCTTTATAACTCAATTACAACTCAACGATGCTGAGGAATGTAATTGCCATTAAGGGCAAGGACCTTGCTGCCATCGCTCAGCCAACTTCCTGACCCATCCTTCCAGAACCGCTTGGGCCTGGTGTTGATCAACTGCTCGACATGGTTGTCAAGGACTGCTTGGGTTCTTGTGTCCCTTCCGACTAGGAAGTCCTGTAGGCTCAAGTAGTAGTGGTAGTCGCATGGAGAGATGTCCAGCGAATACGGTGGGTGAGGCATGTGAACGTAGGCCAGCTGGCCAAGCTTATCCGTGGTTACTTGTTCCCGATGGGGTGCGGCGTTGTCGAAGAGGAGAACCTTCTTAAAGCGCTGCGAATGAAAAAGAGCGAGTCGCCGGCCCATCTCTTCTATTTCGTTCACAATGGCCTTGGAGTTCATCGTAGTGCTCTTGGGAAACAGCTTCCGGTAAAACGGTCCACGAACGCAGACTCAAAACCTCCAAAGATGCTTCTCGCCGTGAACATCTCGCAGAACGAAGGTCGGTAACAATTCACTATTCCTCACCCAGACTCGCTGCTTGGCAGGGTTAAGGTAGAAGACGTACTTCTCATCTTGCGTGAATATTGAGCCCAGGGTGCTCGGGGTTGGGAATTGGGCGAGATTTGCGCGACACAGGTCGACTCGTCAGACTGGGGTTTCGGCATGAGACAGGTTGGGGTTTTGGCGTGCTTCTGGAAAGGGCGGAAGTGGTAACTTCCCAGATGCCCTTCAGTAAGTAGCATACAAACATACAAATACGATAAGCACAAAACCAGACTGCAGTCACGAAATATGTGGACACGGCGTGGGGAGTCTCATTACTTTTGCCCCCCCCCTAATAGATTGACCTTTAAAAAGATGTACATAAAAATAAACAAACAAAAAAATCAAATAACAAGATGTATAAAAGGATGTAAAATGAAAAAGGTGTGACAGCTTTGTGAATAATGAAAAATATTTCCGGCGAATTATGGGCTGTTGTTTTGGCAACGATATCTTATCGATACCCTCAACTGCAGGGGCCGTATTTATCAACGACTTACAGCAAACTAAGGCCTATGGCCTATGGTATAGTCTCGCGGGAGTGCCCGCGGGACGTCTGCGGAGGTGAAGTGCACCGCGGACGTTCGTCGTCGTCCCGGGACGGTCTGCGGACGGGTTGCATTGGAGCGCGTTTTCGGCGCCAAACTTGGATCGTTGCCAAGTTCACGAATTCTGTCGCTTTCGTATTGAAGCGCGTTTGTTGGTTAGGGGAAGCAGGTGTTGGCCAGTTTTAAAGTGTGATGCAGAGAATACCACTGCAGGAGCTCTTCCAAGCCTAATTGACCAGCTTTTGGGGAGTCGCTTTGGTCAAGTATCCAAGGCATCGTAGAACGTTTTCCTTTCCCCCGCCGAACTTTCCTTTCGGAAAGGCTGCAACTGCTAGCAGATGTTTTTCGGAACATGGATGTTCTGTAACTTGGTAAACGTTACATGAAAGTTATAACGGAGAACAGACGTTTTCGAAGAGGATCAAGTTCTTAGCGCAGAAGGCAATGCACTAGAGAGATGCACGCATCCAGATTCCCTTTTTGCCTCTACCTTAGTTCTTTACATAGCCTCTTCTGCTAGTTTCTCCAGAAGGAAGGCGTCTATGTCTGTAACTCACTTTCGGCTTCTCGAGGATTGAACTCTCTGATTCTCTCCATAAGACACATGTCCACAGAGCTGAGTGATCCCGACCTAGTCTTGTCCCGATTAATTCCTTTTTTGGCGAGAAAATCACCAATCTCTTCAATGCAATGGAATGAAAAGGTCGTTCGCTCGCACTGTGTACGTTCCAATACAGTGAAAAGTTTAAACAATTTGGAACGCTCCGTGGCGATAGCAAGATCATAAACTACTTTAGGATCAACTAGTAGATAGAATATGCACAGGTTACACATTTGAGGCTTTTTAAATGAATAGATTTCATTCATTAGGGACCTTCGCGAGTCAAGGCCAACAAGATTGCAGTAAACTGGGAAGTAAGCTGTTCCGCTTTAATGCGATTCCAATGCCGTTGCGGTTATCTTACACGGCGGAGCTAAAGCACTATGCGACCGCCGTTCTTTAGAGTTGCGTTCAAAGAGTTCCTCAAAATTTTATTATCTGTTCACCTGTTTTCAAGTAGTTGAATAATAGTGAGATATCCTTCTAACAACAATCTGACATCAAGTGCAAATAACATAACAGATCGAGACATGTGAGTATAAGACGTCGGCCGTCCGCTCCAGTGACGAGCTCTCGGAGATCATTAAGGACCAGTGAATGTCCATGAATTCTCGCATCCAGGCGGCAAGAATTGAGGTTTCCTCCACAGTGACGGCGTTATAAATGGACGCTCGAATGCCACCCACAGATCTGAAATCTCCGTGCCTTCACTCCAAGTGATGAGAGGGAGAGCGGTTTCATCAGTGTCCTTTCAGCGACATTATTCCCCCCCCCCCTTCAGTGGCATCTTTCAGGAAGCACAACTCAAAAGAACTGACCTTGTTCCTCTCGTAAACGCCGTCCATTCCCCATGTCGCGAATTCACTAAGGTTGTGAGGTACACACTGAAACAGCTCCGAAGAGAGCTATCATGGAAAAATAAATAGCGCTTTTGATAGAAGATGAAACCACACCTGAACAACTAGCCATATGAATGAAGTATGCACTTGAGTCTGTGTCTGGAGACCAATCAACCAAGTCTCTCTAAAATGATTCCCCTTCAGTTTCACACTAACACAAACAGTAGGGTATGACGAGACCCTTAGAACAATAAAAAAGTCAGACTTCGTTGTCACTTGTCATAGCTGTCTCATTTTTCTTCTCGTTGCCGGACGGAGCAATATCTCGAGCCTCATTACCAGATTCTTCTCTCTGAAACCAAGATTAGGACTGCGAAGCGAATTCAAAGTCATGATCTGACCTCCTCCTCCTCCTCTTCTGGAGTAACTAGCTGAATCAGGAGGATTTGAAAAACTGTGACTCTACTTTTGAAAAGCTTCGTTGGAAGGAAAAATTGAGTTTAAACTGCAAGGTATGCATCTAAACTTTGGCTCTGCAATCAGCAAGGTGGACGTCCGAAATTCAAGAAATATTGAGGAAGAGAACCATGTGGGAGAGCATGCATTGGAGCTTATCGGCACCACTCATTTTGCTATCAAGCCCATCAGCTGCTTGTATAGTTTCTTTTTCTAAAACACCCGCTATTTAACTTCACGTCTTTTGGGTTTCAGGGGTTTTCCAGAGCGAATGTGATGGCTTTAACTAATCTATGACAGAATGTGCGAAAGTACGTGAAAGGATTCGAGCAGAAGATTGCCGAATACAAAGAGGCTCCTGATTCAAATCAGTTTCTTTAAGCCTCAATTGGCTGGTATCGAGGTTGTAAGCTGTCACAACGATGTTTTGTTGCGATCAAAACTTCTAGCGCCAGGCGGGACTCGAACCCGCACCTCCCTCTGACCGGGCAGGAATGCTCTACGCCATTACACCACCGGCGCCGTTTGATCGAACGCAACATCCACACCTCGTGGGACCGATCAGCACGCACCCGTATCAGGGATGAGCTGGCCGCTGATATCAGCATGGGACCAGTTGGTTTGAATTGTTTCTATCAAGACCATCAGCTTGACTGGTTCCATTCTGATATCAGCGGCCAGGTCATCCCTGATACGGGTGCGTGCTGATCGGTCCCACGAGGTGTGGATGTTGCGTTCGATCAAACAGCGCCGGTGGTGTAATGGCGTAGAGCATTCCCGCCCGGTCAGAGGGAGGTGCGGGTTCGAGTCCCGCCTGGCGCTAGAAGTTTTGATCGCAACAAAACATCGTTGTGACAGCTCCTGATTCAGTTAGTTACTACAGAGGACCTGGTGAACCGTCTTTCCCTTGTCCGACACTGGCATGTTTTCATTGACGAGTAACTAGCTGCCTAGCTGCTTCATCAATTTTAATAAGGTATTCTATACTTTATAGGTGGGCCATAGTTTCAGTAGTGACGAATACGTAGCATATCTCGATCGGGGAGTTTCACGTAGCCCAAGAGCAGGAGCAAAAGTCGGAATGACAATGCTAGTACTCGGCAACACACAAAATCCAATAAGTATCTCTTCTACATGCCTTTATCTTCCCTCCAAGCGCACAGATACCTCACAAGGAAAGAGTCTGAAGCGCATGTCTGACAGGGAAAGCCAGTCATATAGGAAGAATCACCACCCCTCATTTAGTATGGAAATGCGCTTCTTTTTTGCCACGTCGGAATGACCGAAGGAGTAGGGGGCCTTGAAGCTACTAAATCGGCGCTTCACAGGCGCTGGAGGGTCTCCATCAGTCCTCTGATGCCACTGCCTGCAAGCACCGCGGGTGTACAAAAGACTCCCAGCGATCATGAGACATCGATTCCATAGCAACTTCAAGGACTCCGTACTCCTTGGGTTTAACTACTTGGCAAAAAAAAGCCTTAGCGGGAAACTCAAACCAAGGGACTGAAATCGGGTGCACGCTACAACGGCGCCCCTCCAACTGCGTTAACACACGACTATTAAATTTAAAGTGAACACCACCATAAAAAGGATAAAGAATAAGGACTGTAGTAAATAGTAGGCAGTAAATCCTTTTGTGGGATGAGCCTCTGATGCTTCTAATTACAGAGACACTTTGAAACTTCTCTCTGATTAGACCCAGATAACGTAAGCACTCACTTTCACCAAATCCTTTGCATGGTTTACTAAACCTTCTGGGTCTTTTCTGTTGTACACTCCACCCGGTGTCAGACAGTATAACGTCATAAGACCACTAGGTAACAAAACGACTCCTTTGGACAATACGGAAATGACCTGGAACAAGGATACTTTATGCCGATGACTATTAGATCGCAACTTCCTAACGAACCTGGCCAAATTAATGACACCATAGGCGATAGCAAGTTTGGTAGCCGCATGTATAGCAGCCTCAGGAGGTTTGCCATCAGATGAACGTCGAGAAAGAGCAACGAGCTGGAGAGAAAGGAGTGCACCCGTTGTGGGCATTCCATAATTCTCGAGCTGAAACCGTTAAGTGAGCATCTATACTGATAGCGGACAGTTTCAAACCCACATCTTTCACCGTCTTGAATGGGTGGCCAGCAATAGTCTGTTGACGAGCCACTACAAGAGAGTCGAGCATTGACAGAGACGCGGGGTGCAAATGTTCACAAAGCTATAGCCACGGGTTGTCTGCAATTGGAGATTACACTACAGAGAAGTCGCCTGAAGTCGAATAAAACCACGTTTTCCGGTGATTGGAAAGATCTGAAGTGGCTCAGATTTGCCGAATAATCGCTTGCCACTGTGAAGAGCACAGCTTTATGTCATTTTCTTTAAACGACAGGAGAGCGATACTGATGTTATAAGCTGTCACAACGATTGTTTGAGCTGATAAAACTCGAGCACGAGGGGGACTCGAACCTGCACCCTGCTTGCCGTACAGCATGCTGCAATACCCCAACACGGGCGCTGGTTGATCGAACGCAACATCCACAGCTCGTGGTACCACTCAGCGCTCACCTGGTCGAAGGAGTGTGAATGCTGCGTTCTACCAAGCAATGTGGTGATGTCGTGGCATAACATTCTGTCCGGTAAAGCGAAGTGCAGGTTTCTCTCGCCTGCCACTACAGATTTAACCGCAAGATCATTAGATTAACATTTCTAGCTTTAGCTTTTGAATGAGGTGAGCAAATCAACCTTGGGACTGGCTCAACTGAATCGCCTTAGATAGCACTCAGAGCATCACGCCAAAACTAAAGCCGATACATGCCGGCCGCATCGGTTCCATGCTGAGCACTAATTTTCTTACATACCGGTGCTAACTCAACGTTGAAAGCAAGGAGCTGAAATCAAAATGATGCAGAGTATAATTAAGCACAAAGTTGTATAAGACTCACAGCGAACAATTCTTGATGGAACACTTTTGACATAGTCAACACCGCTTGATAGTTATCGTGGTCTCTGGAGCGCTATCACGGTCTCTGGAGCACACCAGCTGGAATTGAATTTGTTACATGGATATTTTGTTCCTAACAAAATATTGACCGTTAAGCAGAAGGGGCAATTCGAACCAGCACCTTCTGTTATACGGTCAGGATGCTACGCCTTATAGCACCTAAGCTGTTTGATCGTTATGTAATATCCACGATACTATTGTGATTAGAAGTTGAAATTGTTCTACAATAATCTCTCTACTAGGTACTTCCTTTGCATCGCCTTGTCCTTTGCAATTCTATCTGACAGGCTAGCAATAAGTACAGACAAACATTTTCAAAATATGTGGAAGATGTTATATCCCATCTTTGCTTTGAAGTGGATACTTTTAGATTTAATGAGAAATGAAAAAATTAATATGGATATCAATGTAGACGTGGAAATCAATATAAATAATATGAGTAATTGTTCGCAAACTCATTGTAAACAATCCACTTTAAAATGTATGAAGAACTCACTTTATTTTTCGGTTGTTGGAGAGCACTACAGCGTATGCCATCTCCGACGAACGTCGTCTACTAGACCTCCGCAATAAGTAGCCGCATCCTGCAATAAAAACTATCAAAACGCTCCTAAACAGCAGAAATACGCGATTTCAGAATCTCTCGAGCGACAAATAATGCAAGAGAATGAGAAAGTTGAAAAGATTACGTAGAATGGCAGCAGCAGATGCCTAAAATCTGTCAAGATAAGAAAACACAATGAAAAAACGCAGTAAAAACTTGATACAGTGAAATTTTCGGAGGCTGACGCCGACCGACAACCTCCCGCGGTGCAATGCACAACGACAGGTTGTCGGTCGGCGGGGTCGGTCGGCGGACGGGAAGTATACCACCCCGTCCACCGACCGCCGCCGACAGTCCGCGGAAAATGGGTGTTGCGGACTGCGGCTGTTGGGCGCGCGCTGGGTCCCGGCTCGAATAATCCCGTTCCGCGGACACTTCCGCGGGACTATACCATAGGCCTATGGCATAGCACCGGCGACGCTGCCGGCGACGTGAGGAGCGGAGCGACGGGCGATCGCTGGAGTTCAGCGACGAGAGCGGCGACGGTGTTGGGCGGGGGCGAGAGTTGGCGTTGGAGCGCGGTTAGCCGTCACTTGCCAACGTCAGGCGCACGATTAGTTTCTAACCATTCTATTTCTCAATGAAGCTTTCGCAATCTGGAAGCGAAGAGTCTAACGTTGTCATTGTTGTTCTTCTTTCACCTGGCCAGGTTTGATTTCCTCCCTGAGTTTCAAATAAGTTATAACTCGCAAAGTTTAGGTCTGCATTAAACCGTAATACGTATGTTCTAAATGATGTTATCGCAGCAATTAAAAGAAGTTGGAGAATCTTCGCTAACACATATAAATGTAAAGAGCAAGTATTCGACTTTCTATCGACTGTGAAACATTTAATCGGTGATTAGGCGTTCAGGATTAGTACGCTTTTTACATCATAAGCACACGAAAACTGATAAATCTTTTCGTAAAACCTAGATAGATGAAATATAGATTAACAGATAGCATTTTAGAAACCCTACACGGCTCAATGTTATAACTATCGACCCAGAAAAGCCCGAACATCTGGCAAGGAAATAGCGAAACTGCCTTGCGCCTACTTCCGCATACTTTGAACTGCTAATTACATTCTAGAACTGATTCCACGAAAGACGCTTTCAACGACTGGTTTGAATCTTCCTTTTCTAAAGCATTTATGTTGTGTCGAGAATCGTTATCTTGAACTTTCTTGCAAGGGAGACACCATGATACAACCGAAATTCTTGTGTAGCGACGCAATCCTTAAGCAGTTCTGATAGCTCACTTTCGTTTATATCTGTTTTTTAATTGCATGCATCACTGATTTCATCGACCAACAGCACCTAGTCGTGCGAAATTGTCATTTAAGCGTTAGCAGAAGATCAAGTCTTAGGGATTAGAATTCGTTTTCGATTTCCAGCCTCTCAGGAAGAAGCAACGTCTTTCGAAATGCTTTATACCTTGCATATCCCTTCAAATAGCTTATGAAAGATACACACGACATATGCACCTGTTTATACCACTTCAATTCTTATCTAAAGTGATACAGGAGACCACCACTAAATTCGTAGGACATCAAAGAAGCCAATGCCTAGAAGAAAACAGAGGCGAAAACATAGAGATATCGTGTTCTACGCCTCGAACATACGGAAAACAACATTCAAGCATGGGCTCAGCTTGCGCACGAACCACAACAAATTCACGGGTAGATCCTACAAACAGCCTTAATATTATGAGCACGACAAATACAGGCTCCACAAAACAGGGAACAACGGACAAACTGGGACCATAGTAGAGATCACGTGCTAATTAATAAACCTAACAATGAAGACTATAACAGCAACAACGAGGCCTCTTATGCCTCCTGACAATCTCGCTCAAGTTCTTCACTCCAGAATACACGCACTATTTAGTCCTATGTTCTTTCGTTAAAACCGTCCACCGCTGGCCACCTTAAGTGAGATCATAAAGCCAGCTTCCACAGTGCCTTCCTTGAAGACGGTCCTGGAAAAGGAAAAGAAACACTTCACGTTTAGAAACAATATGGGGACGAAAGGAACTGCTCTGGTTATATACCTTGATGGTGTTAATGAAAGGGATGGCAGAGAACAGATTTAGCGTATCACGTGAAATGGCAGAGCGACAGACGGCGACCCATTACCATCATTGAAAACGAAGTCGAAATGAGGAGGAGAAGCGCTGCTCTGTAAACAAATAAAATCTTTCGTGATTTTTCATTGAGAAAATATGATGTTTCAGTAACAGCAGACATACCATACGAAGGTAGAAACTCTCGGCAGCCAAGTGAACGGGGCTTGGCCTTTGTGGAGTCTTCAATGTGTACACTGCAGAAAAGGGTTGCGCCAACCTATGGACAACGGAGTTTAAAAATCGACAAAATATCTATACATATTGGTAAAAGAAATATCTTGAAATGACCTGCACGAGACAACGAGAGGGTTCGACGTCAGCTGACTATCCATATAGGCAGAGAAAAGGGAGAATACGAGCAGAGCATCAGTTGAAAGATGGTCACCCCATGGTCGGCGCGCTGCACGTCCGAACGACACTAAATCAGCAGCCCACACTTGAATAGGAGAAACGTAAAACTTCATCAAGAATATGAGCAGAAATTATTAACCAGACTCGCCTTTTTCCTGTACTGGTTCCCTACCGCCGCTGTTCCAGCTGTAGTCCATCATGAATTTTTCAGCAACCAGCTCCGAGATACGACTAACCAGATAACTCTGAATTACCGCAACTACTCGGCAAGCACTCTCACGACCTATGACCAACGCCCTACCTGATTGGTGTATACTCGAAGGAAAGGAAGAATGTATGGCAGCATAGTGTCGATGAGTTCAAGTCGGCTGACCATTGCAGCTTGTAACGCCTCCGCAGACGAGACTCCTATTCTTATTGGGGGACTGGCATGCTCCTAAAGCAGATATCAGATCTCTTCAACGGCAAGATAGTGCCCTTACTGGAGTAAAATGGATTGTTGACGCAGATCTGTGATCGGCACAAGACGTCCAACAGACCAGAATTTAACAGATATTCTGTCGTGTTTTTGAAATCTTGATGCAGTTCCATGCAAATGCAACACGCACTATTTGCCGGGAAGCGATAAAAAATGTAGCACCGAACATATGGACTCCACCTGGTCGTTGCTGCACCACGTACAGTCTGCAGAGCAATTTCTGCCCTGTCACTTCTGTCTGTGGGATATGACCAGCTTGCTTCCTTCATCAAAAGCCTACAGCCTTGGAATCTCTGACAAGAGAGAAACCGCCTGTAAAGGAGAAGGGGAATGATTCAAAGCAGAACATGGGGAGAACACTGACAGGGAAGCTTCAATGCTTTTGCTCTGCCTGAGCCAGCGGAGCCTAGGTGGTGATGAACGAAATGGCAGTTAACTGGGCAAGACCTTCTAGTCCGTCGCTATCCGTAGCCATGAAATTGAGCTATAAATTCCTCGCTCTTGTATTTATGCCCAGGACGCAACTGTCACGATCCTACTTGAAAAAAAAAAACATTCAAGACTCTCTTGGCGTTCCATTTTGCTCTAAACCATACCTTATCTAGCTTCGAGTTTGTTTCCTTAATGCGTACATGGAGTGGTTCTAGAATGGTGTTGACGAGCCATGCTCTCAAACGCTTCTCACCATGAATGAGAACACTTTCACGCAAGCATGAGCTGAAACGAAATTCCAACTGGCAAATAGTATCTACACTATTTCAACTGACTTGCAACGGAAAAATCACAATGCGCCAGAAAAGTAACATCAGCACATGTTTAAGCTTGTTGGTGAAGCAATAAAAACCTCTCAGCGTCGATCTCAGCATTGACCGGAACTGTCCCTGAGCCCGATGAAAGAAGCGGCCTCTCAGGGAACGAAATGCTCATGCTACGTCTTCTGCGCTCCACGGATTCACTCCGACGTAAAATTGAGCCGGCCAAACAAAGTAGGAGCAGCTCGGAAAACCAGACCTGGAGACATCAAATTCTATAAGAATTACCTTTCTTGGACTATGCCTGACATGCTGAAGCGCGTGTCTCAACCTTGTCATTTCGTCCTGACCGTCACCTTCGCTACTTGCGGGAGACAGCATGATGCGACTTCCAGGACCAATTTTCACCACAACTGAAATTCGAAGCTCCAACAAAGTCGCCTGATATAAATGAGAATTATGATTCCACACAAAGACCAAACCACCAACTATTCTCTTTGGAATCGGAAGGTTTCAGTTGCTCTGCGACTTGGTCTCCTCTTCGATCTTTTGGAACTCCGATATCCAGCACATTGAAATACGCGAATGAACCGTTCCGAGACGAAGATGCGTCCATGAGATGTGAACTGCTAAACGACGAAACAACTGGAAGCAGTGTAAGAAAGTCCAGGCGAACAAAGAGACGTACTCTTGTGATAAAAGATGTTCCAGCTGTTCCCTTGTGTGGATGCTGTCTATGGATTTGCTGTAGGGGCTATTTCGAGGTTTGACGGCGTTACTCGAAAACCCGACGAGTGAGGAATCGCCAGGGCTCCCTGCACTGACGTTTAGCTGATGCTGGGAGTCATTCAAAATACTGAAAGCAGAAAAAAATAAGCAGAATAACAACAACGAAAAAATCCTGACCCATTATAATGGACAGAATTATGCATTAACAACATTGTCGCCAATCAACTCCTTGGAATAGCTCAACAATAGAGTGGGCACACAACTACAAAGAAAAATTTCCAAGTTGTAGAAATCACGAAAACAGTCATTCTGCAGCTATAACCAAACAACACAAGACGTTGCATTAAGATTGAGCGCTGCCGAACAAAAGCAGGCCTTTGCAAATCATGGTTTCCAGCACTCAGTGCTACACTCAGAGGCTGCAAGCATTTCTGCGCTCACCATCAGGCAACTCTACTTATATCCTGAACCTATGTCTTATTAGTAATTTAGGTAGTATTACACATATTGCTAGTACTACTCCTTAATGAATGAAATCAGTCCAACGCAGCTCTTTGTAGCAATATGGGTTGCGTGGACGCGAAATGATGAACATTAAATCGGAAGGAAAGTAATGCTAGTTCATAAACATTTTATCAACATCCTTAACCACATGACACTAAGAAGGGAAGTGTAGATAACGCACTGCACAGCACATCCTCGGTCTATATTCCTGACGGACTACCATGCTGAACACCGTCACAAGAGGCAAGTATCTCATAATAACAGAGATTTGCACAATCAGACTGCAACTTGTAGCTCTGGAGGTTTAACAAAGATTAAGATCGAAAAGAAAAACTTTCTCTGACAACCAAATGATTTTCCATTTTCACAAAAGGAGAGACAATGCACTGAATGTCGATAAAACTGAGACATTCATCAGGGCTTAACACTTAGTATGCATAATTCCAGATACTACGAAAGGTATGAAGAGCGAAGGTGTTCTAACACTACGTACAGCATAGAACCCTTTTCTTGACGTGTACCACTTCACCGTTGCCGCGCTTTTGGTAACTGTAACACTTCTTGGTGCGCAGTCTTTCAAACTCCACTCTTTGTCACAGTTTCGCATGCAGCATGATCAGTAATAGGAATAAAGTTCAAGGTTTTTTTTTCAAAGTTTTTTTTCAAAGTTTGGCCTTCTCTTTTACCTACGTTCTCCATTACCTTCTTCATCGCTCACGTTAAAGCGTATTTCAATCGCGGTTTTTTGCTAGCCCAATTATTTAGCACCTTTAGTTTCTGTACGCTTTTCAGAAATGGTGCGACCAGAGCTGGTAGCTTTGTTTATGGCGATATTGAAGAAGAAATGCGGCAGCTGTCATGTCAGGCGGTTAGCGTTTTCTCTCAATCTCACAGCTAATCGTTGAAATGGAGATTTTATTACACCGTTTTCAGACGCAAGTTTTGCGGAAAAGCCTTCGCCATGTGCTTGGCGTTGTCGTCCATGATACCGCCGAGGAGAGTGAGACGATATTACGTCCGCCCTGCCCACGCCGACCACATGGATGTGCGTTTCATCACTTTTGACGGCTACCTCGGTAGCATGGATGAAACGTCATTCCATGAATACACAAGGCTCACTCCAGAGGAGTTTGCGGAGTTGCACGGGCGAGTGGCCCATCGCATCGTGCACTCGCAAACTCACAGAGCTCCCGTGTCCACAATGCACAGGCTAGCACTAACGCTGAGGTGAAGTAGAAGTTGTACTATTTCACAACTATCACGAGAACATGCCAGAAATGTTTTTTTTTAAGATTTCTCGGGCATGGGAGCTCTTTTGTCGCAACCGCTCACGACCACCATCTCGGCAAGAGTACGGTACGGGGCGTGGTGTATGAATGTTGCCAAGCAATCATCGAAGGTTTGCTCATGCCAGTTTTTACAAGATGAAAACTTCAGCAAGATGAATCTTTTTAAGAATTCTGGAGTGAAGCCTTCCCTGTACCATGTAGGGCGGCGTGGCAGCAGAGCACGGACGAGTTCAGAGATCTATGGAAGTACCCCAGAGGAGTTGCGAGCATAGATGGGAAGCATTTCAGATGCTTCGTATGTGTTATGCTATTCACATCTGTAACCACTTTTGACTATCTCATGGTCATTGCAGGCTCCAACGAACAGCGGCAGTTCCTTTTACAACTACAAAGGCTACTTCTCATTCGTGTTACTCGCTGTCGTCAGCGGGGCGTACAGAGTTCTAGCCTTTGACCTCGGCGGAAAAGGTCGAAATAGTGACGCGGGTAAATGAACGAAAACGAATAACATCACATAGGTTATTTAGTAATGCTCTGCGTTCAGGGCTATTTCGCACGTCTGGTCTGAAGAGGTTTTTGGAGCGCGCAGTGAACAACTTCCCCACCGGAGGCGACCTTGGAGGGGAAGGTGCTGTCGACTACCACATCCTCGCCGATGGTGGGTTCGGTCAGCTGACTTGGATGCAGCGACCATTCCGGCAGGCCGAAGTTGGCAACGACATGCTTAAAGCGCATTTCAACCGCTGCTTCAGTTCGTACGTGACTACCATGTTCTCGGTTTTCTGCTTTGCTTTAGCTATTGCTTTGCCTATTGCTTTCCTCAAAATGATACTTTTTTCCAGAGCTCGTCGAATTGTTGAGAGCGTGTTTGGAATAATTTGCGCCAGATTTCGCATATTCCAACGCGCTCTCATTGGCACAGAAGACCACTGCAAGCTCATCGTAGCCGCTGCACTTGTAAGCTTCGTAAATTCAAAGCTGGATGTGTTCTACGGAAATTTTTGATGTTACAGGTTCTGCACAACCTTCTCGTTGACAGAGTATCAATGCAGCAACTGGTGCAGCGGTATACGCCGGCAGTTCACGAGCCACTGCATGAGCCGCTCTCCAGAGCGGTTGCAGGAACTGAAGCCCGGCTTCAGCGACAGCGGATGGTGAATTACTTCGCCCGAAGGGATGGCCTACTGCGGTAGATGATGTGCCATTTTCAATCCAAGTTGGAACTGAAAATGAATGGAATACGCTTTGAGAGTGTCGTTGCTAAGATCGCCCTGCAAACCCACCATTGCCTAGAATGTCACAATCACCTTTACCTCTGATGTTTCCTCCGTTGGGGAATTTGCTCACGCGCGTTCCAAAAACTTCTATTTGCATTAAATCATGAACCTCCGAGGTTAAAGGCTAGAACACTGCATGCCCAGCTGACAACAGCGAGTACCACGAATGAGAAATACCCGTTGTAGTTGTAAAAGGAACTGCCGCTGTTACTCTTAACCTTTCAACTCCTCCCATTCCTGCTCCTAGCTCCTCAGGGAAGCTTACGTAGGTCTCTAATTTTGGTCACGACTGCTGCCACGAAGTCATAAAATGAATAGGATCAGCCCAATTCGAAAAGCGTCCAAGTTGAAGTGAAAATGGTTGTTATTGTTCGTGCTCATAGTTGCTGTTATCATGTTTTTTATTGTTTTGTAACAACAGGAGATAAATAAACATATAATGAACACCATCTAACAACATTATTATAAACAACAGCATTATGAAACGAATATTTTAAGGTGATTTGACTCCATAAAGCTCACTTCTTTGACCTTGCCTCGATCTTTGCCCTTGACATCGCGAGGATAAGTTCGTCCACCTTCACTTTCCATTCATCGCAGAGATCAGCATCCACCTCTTGGAGCTCTCGAAGTTTGTGGGTTACCATTAAGCCTGTAAATAGAATAACATTAAGTCCAGGTATTACAAAGCACTTCATCAGAACCATACCTGTGACGTCGAGAGTGTCCATGTCCTTGTCTCCGTCCCGTAAGGCACTCATGGCGGTGGCAATCTCTTCGAACCCTATAACATACAGCCATTACTTTAGCATTTCATAACAATACATCAATACCTTTCACGGGTTTGCCTTTTCTTGTCGTTTGCTTCCTTAATGCAGAAGGCACAGCGTTGGTGGTAGCCTTCAGCAGATTGCACGGCACAGGGGATCGAGAGGACAGTGAAATCTGAAATATTCTT
Source organism: Heligmosomoides polygyrus bakeri (assembly GCA_947359475.1). Taxonomy (NCBI): domain Eukaryota; kingdom Metazoa; phylum Nematoda; class Chromadorea; order Rhabditida; family Heligmosomidae; genus Heligmosomoides; species Heligmosomoides polygyrus. The sequence goes on from OX375867.1 coordinate 16,505,089, forward strand.
CAGTTTCCAGCGAATCGAATTATCGAATCAAAAAAGCAGAAAACCTCATCGTTTTCTCCCTGACGACTAGAAGGAATCGTGCATTCTTGTTCAATATCGAAATTGTCGTCGTCGTATGAAGAGTATGAAGTTGAGCAATATCTAGTGCTGAAAATGACTGATTGAACTTTTTGTAGACAAGAAAGTATAGCCGCATCAACAGTCACCCTTGGTCGGCTGCTTCGTCCAGGAATGTGAGTGACTGATAAAACGGCCATGTCTTCATTCTAAATTCTATGCTGGCAGACACGTCGCATCCAGATGCACGACGCGCGATTTCAGTCAACTCCCTCTTCTTCCGGAGAGTCGCGCAATTTCTTAAAATTGCGCTGGAGATCTGCCTCTGCAAGATGACTTTCATGAGTCAAATCAAAACCGAAGACGTATCAGCGGCTAACCATCGAACGTCTTCTGATATGTGTCCTCCATATCCTTTTTTATTAGAGACCATAAATGCCTCTTCTTCGCAACATTCTTGTAGTCAACGGATCTCTCATCCCAAATTTCCGGGCATGTTCGAACAGCGTCGATCAGCGTCAACCTTTCGTCGACAGTTAAGGTCTCTCTTTCAAATACATCCATCTTCGGCTTCTTGGCAAGCATGGCTGGAAGACCTGAAACATAAGACCACTCAAACGCTTGTTGGAAACGGATAAATGAACGACTTAACGATCGACGAATAAAAGAAGTCCGGAGAAACTGTCAAAAATGAGCGGAAAACGAGTGACCGCATAAGCCTATTTCGTACTAACTCCTGAGATTAACGACTACGACAGGCGCAAGCATGACGAAGGACAGAAGCAGGAACTAACACAGAAGCAAAGGTAACATTAAGAAGAAACACAAACATGAACACACTGCTTATAATGAATAAATGTTAGTGGGTGCTGTGTCAGGGAGTCGTGCTGCATGCAAGTGACAAACTGAAAAACCAAGGCTGTAAAACGAAATTCACAAACGCGAACACATACGATCACAAATTTTTAAACTAAGTATAATCATACCTGTACATATGTGACGGTAAAATGCATGCAGAGTTAGAAACATAGAGCGTGACAAGAGACGCCGGTATCAGATCGAACGTTGGTCGTGGAATCTCCACAAGACCGGAGAAGGAGATCGAGTTCAAGAACGCGACACCGGGAGCCTTGTTCGGATTCACCATCATTCGGATCCGGCACAAAGAACGGGGTTATCTAAACAATCATGAATATTCTCAACTTCAGCCCTTATAAGGTCGAGTTGGTGACCAAGACTCACTTTATAGAAAGCAGCCAGCGCATATACGGGGAGAGAATGCCGCTGCGCGGAAAGACAGATTGACAGACCTCCAGCTGGTACGAAGCATGAGCCGTCGGGAAAACCGCTGCTCCAGGTAGCAACACCTGAAATACAGGGAAATCTTTGCAACCACGCTTTATATCTAACGAACGAGAATAACGGATGACATTGATCAATCCCCTTTTCAGAAATTCGCCAAGCATTCTATCCTTATTGGATATCATGGAAGTAGTTCGAGTGCGTATTTGGGCTCTGCAAAGACCTGTGCTGGCCAGCTGATAGACAAGTCAGTATTGTACACTTCACGGACAAGTCTGATACACATTCACCGACCCTGAGGGATGGAGGGTCTATGACGAAATCTTCAAGTGAACGTCGTTTTTAATACTAACCAAATTGTGAACATGCAAAAGCTGGTGGTTACTTGTGTACGGTACAACCTCAACAATTAGTAAACGACAACAAACTCATTTCTAGTAAATCAAACTTCGTGAAACGAAAAGATGTAAAGTAACAGTACCTTGGTGACCTCACACATTTTGCCGCCGACGTCGCAAAGCTGTATTGGTGACGCAAACTCAGGCGTGGAGTCGAATTCGGTCGAGTGCACAACGCTTAGTACCTAAAGCTTCTATGCTGGCAATTTTGGAAAGACGTTCCATTATGTTGTTCTTTTGACACATTGCACACCTGAATATTGTTGTGATAATCCCCGGGAACACTCCATCTATGCTAATAGTCAAAGTTCTCACACCGCTTAACAACGAGCTTGTTTCCTATAGAAAAATATTGGAAGTCAAAATCGTCTCCGTATTGAAGCAACGCTACATGAAACCGCGATGAGTACTAAACCCGTGTAATGAGAAGAGCACAGGATCTGCCTATCCGTTGACGGAGGCAATGGAGAGGAGATCAGATGTTTTTCGTATCTCGTCTTTCACATCGCGTTCCACCGCACAGGGTTGGCGGCAGTCGAGACTGGCCAGCATGTGTAGCTGATGTTCTTGAAAAGCGGTGGAAGTGGCAGCTCACGAAAGAACAAGGGATTCCTTTCTTGCACTGCCTGACCACCTTATAATGCGGCCTGAATTCACAACCTTGAGTGTTCTAATAGGTGAAGAATGAAGTTGGTCTAACGTTTGCGGCAGACCGAGATCTTACGTGTATCACCCCCGGAAGATGACTGGCGAACCTCTGAACACGACACTCCCACTTTTAGGTGTGTGTCGTGCAAAGCAGGCACATAATGCATTGCCAGAGGTATTTAGATGCAGAAAATCAACAAAACCTCTCGGAATAGTGATGAACCTAAAGCGTGCTGAGCATACCATGCTTTCTAGATGCCATCAATTCGCTATGGGAGAAGTGAGTAAGCACTGCACCTCTCCCATAGCGCACCAACGAATGCCTAGCAAACCGAGTCTGCATGAGGAAGATAGTAGGACAACAGCAGGTTAGATAGAAAGGAATTCAGATTGATATTCTGAACCATTACAAGCCGTTGTGAGAAGATGCAGAGAGGGCCGTCCTAGTTGTGACAACCCCTTATTCCGTTAAAATGCGACCGAACTGAGTGTTCACAAACACATGGACGCTAACGTATAATATTACTAGCCCTTAAGTTTAAGAGGAATACAATACGTCTTCAAAAGAAGTAAGCCACCACCGACATTTTAAGGTCGTCAAACTCAACTGCCATCGCTTCTTTTTTTGTCAATAGAACCCTACAAATATTTAAGAAGCTACGTCTTCAAGAGACTAGTGTTTGAAAGTTTCAGTCCGTCGGATGCTGTTCTCTTTATCTTGTTTGTTTGCTTACAACATGTCAATTTGATTGCTATGACAACTACTTTTTCTGCTTTCAGAGTTTCTTCACATAAATGATTACTTATGGAACATATTTATCCTGTAAGTGCAATGGGGAAATCAAACTCTAACGAAAACGAAAAAAAATAAGAATAAGGAAATAGGTCCGTTTGATCTTCTTTTCCTAACGAATCAACGATAGATTTCTCAGAAAATAAACGCTAATCCACCAAGTTATCGAAAAAATGGAGTGTAACAACAGCAGTAGACGGATATACTTGTAAATGCTAGAGAGCTCTGCAAGGCTTCCTTTGAAAAAAGTAAGCGTACCCTGTATTTTCGTACATCCCGAGCTGCTACGAGGAAAGCTGAAAGCGTAGGAGAATCCTTGAGGTTGTGTACTATCAAGACGTCATTCTGGCTGACCAAGTCTCCAGCTCGTGCAGCGATATTCTCGCAATAGAGCGACATTTCGGATGCCACCTAGATGCCATCTCGATCAAGTTAGAAACTACTACAAACTGAGGAAATAGACAAAGAATACAACAAAGCGAAGCCTACCTCGTTAACAGATTGTATGAGCCCCTTCTTGAGCTTCTTTCCACTAGCAGCACCGCAGTTATCCTCAGTCTTTATCCAAAGTTTATTCAAAGAATCAAAGGCGGACACGGGTTCTCCTAAAAGATGAAGAAGACTCCTAAACATCGCATAGAATAGGTCTAAAGGGTAATTTAACTAAACCTGTAATGATTCGAACGCTTTCGTCACGTGCCAGCTTCGACACCATCATCACGACGTTCCGAATCACCAGCTCCGAGGGTGCTATGGCACTGAGCCATCGGCCGTGAGATGCCAACACAGCAACAAGGTCACTAAATCTGAGATATTGAGAGATGCCTTGGACGTCCTAGGCGTCATACGGTTCTTTGTAGAGCTTTGAGCACAGAAAAGGACTATGGAATAGTGATGTAAGCATAAGCCGAGCACGTAACCTAGTTATCTTGGATAATATCCACCCCAATGCTGATACAACGATGTCTTGTCGCGATAAAACTATAACACGAGTGAATGGAAGTGACACATTATTAAAAGCTTTCAAAACGATGTTGCCATCAAATCTCTAGCGCCCAGCAGCACTCAAACCTGGAAGCTACACTGAACACATTAAAACCTTAACTAGGAAAAGGCGATCTTTTCTATAGTTCTGATCTTCTTGCAAAAGCCAGAGATCTGGATGACAGCGACTATCTACTATGGCCAAAAGCATCTAGTTTGGAAGAAGGAGATGTATATAAACAGAAACTCACATAATCCTCTCATATTTCTCGTAGATTATAACTTTTCTGAGGTACTGTAGTGTTTCTAAAGCGATATCAACAGTGGGACTGTGAACTGGCCTGCAATAAAGAAACCGACGTGAAACAGAACGTAATAAATACACAAAACTGCCTCGAAATACTCACTTCCTAAGAAGCATGGCAGAGAAGTTGCTCTGTAGTTCGCTTAACTCTTTCGCTGGCTCCATATTTAACGTCATCACATTAAGTTTGGCCTGCAATAGTACACCCATTTTCGCTATGAAGCAAAAGAACACTGGCGGCAATTCCCCGAAGACAACGAAGACAAAAAAGGTAGCACAGATCGTCATTTGAGTGAAACAACCAGCAGACTACTCTTTAAGGCTTCCAAACCATAAAAGAGGCTCAACAACGACGGCAGTAACTCTCGCAAACAGTAACCTTCTTTGATTATAAAAATGCGTTATTCGCTCCAATCCACACGGCGACGTGACCCATGGCAACTGTGCTGTCGTTTCGGTTTTCGTGCGTGGTGGTTCTCTTGCATTTCAAAAGGGTACTTGAGATTTAAGGAACTTTGGCGTGTGAGCAAATTTGAGGCGTTTTTTTTTGCGGATTTTTCCAACCGTAAGCGCTTCGCCGCTCGAAAAGCGCAAAACCCAGTCGGAGACCTCTCCTGGGCGATGAAATAAGTTTCCACACGAGCTACTTGGATGGCACATACCCTGGAGTCCCTTCCCTAGCCGATTCCTGGACACAAGTGATGTGTGGCTTTGTTTCATTACTCTAGACTCAATTCGAAACTGAGACCCTCCTAGAAAGTCGAATTCTGGACACAAGTGATGTCTGTGGCTCCGTTTCCACTCCTCTAAGCTCATTTCGTTACCAACTGGACAGGTGAGTGATGAGGCGCAGGGGAAAAAGAGACGACGGTGTGTGGTGCAACTGCACTGTAATTGCAATGGTGCAATGTAATGAAATTCTAAGATTTGTAACGACATAATACCAGAAAATGAACCATTAAATATAGGAATAATCTAAATGTCTAGTTACCATTCGAAAAATGCCTTGAGAACAAAGAATAGAGAAGCTTACAAGACTTACAAAGCTATTACTCGTGTCGGCTCCTCTTCCTCTACGTCAGGAACTTCGCACACTGACGACTATTCTGGGCTGACCACTCTTTTAAAGAACTTTGACATATTGAGGACGCTAGTTCTGTCAAGCCAAGAACTGCTTCATCCGAGGGGCGCTCCTGCAACTGGAAATAAACAATACTTATGCGAAAAGCATTTTCGAGAACCGTAACGAGAGGATATTTAACAAAAAAGAATAGAGGATGGCGAGCAAAGGGTCGAGCGACAGCTCGTCGCCGTGCAAAGCGCAGCGACGACCGGTCGCTGGCGGTATGCCCCCTCTCCAACGACACGCCGTGACGACGTGGTATCGACAACCGTCAAGTGCGCGCGCTTTTCCCATTGTATCTGACAGGGTCCTGACACAAATAGTCGAACACTTGTCTGTTGGCAGTGCCATCGCCGGCCTCGTCGCTGGTGGTATGCCATAGGCCATAGGCCTAACAGAGAAAACGAAGACTGATAGCGATGTTTCACCATATCGGTTGATATGTCGCGCTATCAGGCATATCGGCTGTATTTTCTCCGTCAAATTGCTAAAGTCGTTGATGAGTCCGGCCCAAGTGAGACTCGAACCTACACGCCAATCGTACCGGGAAGGATGGTGCACCTGAACACCATCAGCGTTGTTTGACCAAGCATAAACACAAAACTCGCCCGTGTATGAGGATGTGCCCGCCGATATTAGCAGGAGTTGGAGCGAGACTGTGTGCCGACATGCGCCTGGGTTTGAGCGCAACGAAACATTGCTATAACAACTGATAATCTCGGCAACAGCCACTTGTTGCTCAAAGAAATTGACTTGAATCAATTCTGGAAGAGTTTCTAGCGCCATCTTGATATTCCACAGCTGGTAGTGTTTTAAATTGCTGCCATTCCCTCGAAGTACTAATCTTGATGTTAGTTATATTAGGTTGGTGCATAAGCTCTCGGACATTTGGGGCATGAAATATTTATTATCACAACATACGAACAACAACATCAAATCATTTGAAGTAACCACCCTTTACATCCATTGTCTTTCGCCAACGTGCTGGTAAGTCATGGATGCCTTTTCTCCAAAACGTGGCCGGTTGTGATTCGAAAAATGTGAGCAGTGCCTCCTTGACATCCTCTCGGTTTCTAAATTGCTGGCCGTCCAAATAGCGTTGAAGGCTTGAAAACAAATGATAATCAGAAGGAGCGAGATCTGGCGAGTAAGGTGGATGTGGGAGAACGGTCCATCCGCAGTCCGCCAACTCAGCCGCCGTCGCTCTAGCAATATGCGGTCTAGCGTTGTCGTGTCGAAAATACGCCTTCACTCGCTCTCCTCGTGTGGTTTGAAGGTGGGCCCTCAGCTTCCATGTTGGTTGACGTGAACCTCTGCCGCCACTGTTATCCCTTCCTCCAGCAGCTCCCAGTATTCTACGCCAAGAACGCTCCACCAAATGCATAGCATCACCTTTTTCACGTGAAGGTCGGGTTGCGGAACGTCCTCTGCCTCTCCAGTTGCGTCAACCCACTGTGCACGCCGGTGATAATTAGAGTAGAGTATCCACTTCTCATCCCCGGTGACAAGGTTGTCAAGCCACGTCCGTGGGTACGTCTGAGGGTAAGGAGAGACAGAGCGACATCGGCTCTGCGATCCATGTCATGTTGTGTCAAGTCGTGAGGTACCCAGCGACCCAATTTTGGCACCACGCCAATCGACTTCAATCCTCGAACGACTGTTGAGTGACTAACACCAAGAGTGCCTGATAGTTCGCGAGTGGTTTGGTATGGATCCGCTTCCACTCTATTTCGGAGGCCATCCAAATCCAGTGTCATCGGGCGCCCTTCTCGTTCATTGTCTTCAACGGAGAATTCACCAACTGCAAACTTCGAGAACCACTGGTACACAGTACCTCGAGCAGGAGCACTCTCGTTGTGAACATCCTTCAGGCGACGATACGATTCGTTGGCATTGAGGCCAGATTGATGCAGGAATAACATGACGTGCCGAATATGCGTCTCAGTTGGGATGAATTGCTTAGCCGTAATAGCTGACGTTAACAACGCAGAAGTGAATGTTAGGAACAGTTTCGTAGCCCTTTCCCCTCTCTATCGATTGATCATTTGCGCGTTGATACATGTGAGAAATTTGGCGGGAAAATGCGCTTTCAATTCAGGAGGGATCAAATGTCCGAGAACTTATGCACCAACCTAACACCAACAGGAGAGTTATGACCCTTCAACCATTACAAGTTATTTACTTCATTCTTCTTTCCAGATATTGGGAAAAGTGTTAGGTAACGACATTGTCACTTTAAAAAAAATCATTGAAGTCCAGAGGTAGGTGTTAGCCTTTGATCGGCAAATTTTGATGGGCAAATTTCTTAAGGAACATCTGACGACAATTTTTAAATAAATTTCCGTTAAATCGACAAATGTTGTTAGTAATGCAGTTAGCTGCGTATCACTGTTAAAAAAATCAGGGAACTTTTTAGTTGTCAATTTCATGACAAGATGGAGATTTTCTAAGGTAAACAGGCTACTCTTTAAAAAGGTCAGGATAAGTTTTGCATTCTAAAAAATTAACTGTGGCTTTCCTTGAGAATCTGACTGCACTTTGCGTTGAATTTTTGCGCAGGTATGGCCAAGTCTTCAGCTATGTAGGTTGACAATTTCATTTTCGCCACTGGATTAGTTCATTGGCGAGGACCTACCGCTTTGTTTTTTTACGTGGATTATAAGTATAAGGAACTCCCAGCCATATAAATTCTCAGAAGTCTGGAAAATGAATGAGATAGTTAATAACGCTATTAAAGATTACAGAAGGTGAGAAAAATGAACAAAAGCGCTTCTTCTGAAACACGAAGCTTGATAAATAGAACTTGCCGATTTTCTTAAAATCTCTAGGCATCGAGACATTCAGATATGACTTCTAGCAATCGTTTTAGAGATCTTCTATGACGAGCGGATGTCTTGCAGGGATCGCTGCAACTCCTCCACTTTTGTGCTACCACTCCGAAAGCTCTTAAGAAAATTATGCCTTCACCCTTCCCAATAGAACATTTCTTTGCAAACAAGGCCTTCAGCACTTTGTAATACTCCTTAAGTCCCTAAGTCCTCCTGGTTCCTTGAGTTCTACAGCGTCAGAAAGTAAAAATCGAGTATCCTCTCAATCGGGAAAATCACCTGTGCACTATACATTGGATCCGAATGAATCATTTTCGGATATCCGATTCGGATATCGCGATCCGAATCATCCAATCATCCGGCCACAGCGAAATTACCCTTATCCGAATCATCCAAAAATCCGGTGCCCTCAAAATCGCCCTTATCCGAATCATCCAAAAATCCGGTGCCCGCAAAATCGCCCTTATCCGAATCATCCAAAAATCCGGGGTCCGCGAAATTGCCATTATCCGAATCATCCAGCTATCCGGACCCTGGATGATTCGGATAAAATCGGATAAATTCGGATAACCCGTTCAATCTCCTCGCTCCATTTTGAAATCGCGCACTCGGATAAAAGCACATTCAAAACGAATTTCGCGGGCGCGCACGCTGCTGAATCATATGTTTTCGCGCCCCACTGTGAAATAGTGTCGTGATGACGTTGAATACAGTCAGCACGCTGCTCAGCATTACGCCGATCTTGGCATCTTTCCTTCAAATACCATACTGTGCTGCCGGGGGAAGCAGGGACGAGGACTGAGAGAGAGAATGGATTATGCACGCCCTCTCATTGGCACTTCGCTATTTCACAATTGTATAGCGTTCTGCCCAAATTGGGTTGAGAGGGGGGGGGGCATGTAGAACAGCCCCATACAGCACTTTGTGCTGCAAGAAATTACAAATGTTATTCAACACTTCTGTGTCTACCATTTGATGAACTGTGTTAGACCATCATGTGCCTTCTTATGAAGGAGGAAAAGCGCTGAATACATGGTGATCCCCTTCCCCGACCCAATTTGCGTCATTTGATAATGGCATTTTGGAAAGCCCGGGTCTTAGAGTAATTCTTCTTGGAATCAGGGATGTGAGGAACTTTTTAAAAAAGCGGAAGAAGGAATACGGAATGAAAGAGCTCAAAAATGGGCGGAGACGCAATACGAAGCAACCGAAACGGAAATGATTCAAAACTCATTACTTCGTCTAATTTTTCAAAAACATACATATATATGATATATTAGGTTGTCCCATAAGTCCCGCCGTTTTTTTTTTCAACGATTCACTGCAGATTTCGCCGGCGGTCTCTTGCATAGCGCTGCATAGCTTTCGAAAGAGACTGATTTGCTCTATCAGAGCATGTATTGCATTTCTTTTTTCATCATGAAATTTGTCCATTTTTAGGTCGTTGAAGTGAAAAGTGAAAAAGTGAAAAGGTAGTTATTTGCGCACTTGTTCTCTCCGCTTATGTTTGTAATTTTTTGCGCAGTTTTTTATAGCACTTGGAGGACAATGTTCTGTGCTACAGGAATATGTGTTGGTCCTATTTTCTCACTTGACCTTTATTGATTTTTAGTCCATCAAATTGGGAATTCCGACTTTTCCGTCCGAATTTTTACCAAAACTCCGGTTCTGTGGTTGGACTTTTTTGCTTGGTGTCATATGTCGTTTGGAAGAGGATGTCTTGCTCAGTAAGAATTTGTGTCGCGTTTATTGGCTCACGCTGATTTCTGTCGAATATCAACAACTGAAGAAGGAGAAGGAGTTGTTGGTGAAGACGATTTTTCTCTTTTGTTGATATTCAAAAGAAATGAATAAACAGGACACATATTCTTATAGAGCAAGACATTCTCTTTCGAATGACATATAACACCAATCCAAAAAGTCCAACCACAGAGCAGGAGCTGTCAGCAAAAATAACCATCCTCCTTCGGACGTCCCAATTTGATGACCTAAAAATCAATAAAGGACAAATGAGCAAATAGCACTAACACATATTATTGTAGTACAAAACATTGTCTCCCAAATGCTCGAAAAAACTGCGCAAAAAATTACAAACCTAAGCGGAGAGAACAAGTGCGCAAATGGCTACTTTTTCACTTTTTCACTTTTCACTTCAACGACCTAAAAATTGACAAAATTCATGACGAAGAAAGAAATGCAATACATGCTCTGATAGAGCGGGGCAGAGTTAAGGTTACAGTTGTGTTCAGCACCCACGATACGACACCCACGCTCTGAGTTCGCATGGGTACCACTGTATGATTTGGCAACAGCTGAAGTTCTGAAAAAAATTCAGAGGAGGGGATAGGAGAGGCAAGATACTGCATGCCCTGCTCCGACTAGGATAGATCCTATGGAGCGCAGCCTAAGAGTGCTTATAGAACACTGATCTAGATTTGGTGCTCAAGGCCAGGCCTACGATTACTAGGAAAATGATGAGTTGTTCCGGATAAGGAATTTGATTCTTTACTCAAACACTCCTTTGAACCTTTGTGGACCTACGCTATCCGATAGTACATCGTTTCAAGAAAAGAAAAAAGAATCCAATTTGGTTACTGTTTCGCCATTAGGATGCACCACCGGTTTGAAAGAAACACAATCACAAACGCATAGTTAATTTCCTTCTTCAGCCTTTTGTTCATGTTCAAGAGGTGAATGAAGGCAGTGCAAAGCATTCAATGAGTGATGAGTCACCATTTTCGTTCCGTCTTCCTGCCCAAAAGAGAGCGGAACACGGAACGGAACATAAGGACTAAAAACAGCCGGAAACCGAAGTTCGGAACACGGAAATGGAATTTCGGCCCATTCCTCATTGGAATAATCCAGCTCCTTGATGTTTCCTTCCTTGAGGAGCAGTGAGGGTCCTTCGATGCACGCACTATTGTTGTTGCTAAAGAGTGGCTTCCTCTTTGAAGAACGGTAGAATTCTGAAAAACTGCATCTTGCTTTAATGAGTCGGATATCCGATTCGGATATCCGAAATCCGGGGTCCGCAAAATTGCCATTATCCGAATCATCCAAAAATCCGGGGTCCTCAAAATTGCCATTATCCGAATCATCCAAAAATCCGGGGTCCGCAAAATCGCCCTTATCCGAATCATCCAAAAATCCGGGGTTTGCAAAATCGCTCTTATCCGAATCATCCAAAAATCCGGGGTCCTCAAAATTGCCATTATCCGAATCATCCAAAAATCCGGGGTTTGCAAAATCGCTCTTATCCGAATCATCCAAAAATCCGGGGTCCGCAAAATCGTCCTTATCCGAATCATCCAATTATCCGAAGATTTTTGATCGGATCCAATGTATACTGTGCACTATGGCTGTTCATAGCCTTTGTATGAGACTGCTCTCCTATCTGCCATCTGATTCTAGGATTTAGCGGCAATCTGGGATTCATCCGCAACAGACGCTCCTTAAGGTAGTAAAGAAGCTTAGAATTTGATAGGACTTGAGCAGTGATCGGTTCATTTCGAAAGTCCGGAAATTCGTCTACGAACTCGTCCACATCGCATCTATCCCATAGTCTGCTAGTAGGATGCCTGCAATGTGCTACAGCACCTCGACAACTGACGGAAGCCTAGATTCCTACCGCGATTGAATGTTGACCATTCTCGCAGGAGGGAGCTGAGGGTGTTCTATCTGATCTGCTGTGGGTCTGCTCGATCTGAGGCGGGGTGTTGACACACGATTCTCTCGAAAATGTTTGAGAAGAATTCGCACCTCAGAGACCTGTCACATCAGGCTCCAAGAGGTTAGTCGAACCGCTCTTTGATTCCTTTAAATTGATCTGCATAACAATGCTGATGGCCAACGGCTGATTGTGACTATAATTATTCTCATACATCTTTATGGGATTAAAATATGGAAGTCTAACGGCCAGACTGCTCGAACGAAACGAATAAAGGGAGCTGCAGCCGGGGCTCAACCACTTTTTTGCGGCACAGCCATGTTCTCTCTACTGCTTCTTCTCGCGCAAGTGTCTGCGGTAATGGTGAGTTCCTTCAAACCTTTCAACAGCTGATTGGACCGAATCATTCGGTTTTAGGCCTGCGCCGCAACGGTTCCTCCGGGAGGTTATCGTCCTGGTCAACGGAGGCCTAAGCCACACGAAATAGTGGAGACCATCGTGGTCAGCAATCACAACTACAACCAAACCACAAATAGCGATTACCTGAAGGTCTTCCGATCCAAGGTAAGAGAGCATCGAAGGCGACAAATGTGCAATCTTGACCATGCAAGTTGAGCCTCCCCGGCTATTGCTCAATAGCAACACCGTCGCCTGAGTCGGCGTACAGACTTGCCGAAAGCTTGCTCGCCTAACCTTTAGAAACACTGACGTTCCAGTCCCCTCTGAAAGCTTTTGAAGTTAAGGGAGGTATCAATACTGTAGGACACGTAGACATTTAGCAGTTGAGTTGAAACCTGGAAGGTCTTCTCTATACCTTTGCTGGAGACTGCCATCACTGGGTGGCCCTCTTCATTAGACTTGTCGCTAGATCAGTCGACGCTAATGTTTCGAATTGCATCATGGTTCAAATAGGCTTTGGTAGTTCTATAGTACACGACTTTCGTCTTTGTGTTCGTCTGTTTGGGGGCTTCGCCACTAAACCCCAAGATATAGAACACCCCCAGGCGCGCTCTTTTCTTCTTTAGGCCTTCTTACTTTCAGCACACTGTAAAGAATAGTTTTGCGAGATTTTCTAGGGCAGAATCCTTAAATGTGCTCCTGTGAAGCCCGTCCTTACTATCTCACGATTTATTCTCCAAAGTACTCGTTCTCTATGTGGTGAGAAATTCATGGATATTGGTCGACCGATGCCACTTACGGTCCGCCGGCAATAACACTCTTCTGATTCCTGTAGTCATTCTCCCTACCCCCACCCTTCCTTATCCCCCCTCCTTATCCATGTGCCGGCAGAGACACCGAGAGATGGCACGTTGCAGAAGAATTTGAGAAGCTTTCCGAAAATCTAACCCATGCTGTGCAGTGTGATCTATGACATGTCTTCGTGATCTCTAGACGCATTATTCACGTCGTTTGTGTCGCGTCTTCTAGATCCCGACACATGTTGCACAACGTATGTGACACATTTCCTGAGTCGAAACGCACGTGGCACAACTTCTAAGGCACTTCTTCAGAAATCCCACACAATGGACGATATTGAGAGGAAATACTTGTCCACTTCAATACCTTTCCCTGTACAGGCCTTTCCTTTACAGCCCCCCTCCCCTTCATTGGCCCCTCTTTTCTGATCTCCCTTCACTGGTCCCTCTTACTGCTCCTCCTCTACTCCCCTCCATTCATCGGTTCCCATTGGTGGTCCCGCCTCACTGGTCTACCTATTTACTGGCTCCCCATTTACTGGTCTTCCTCTTATTGGTTCCCTTTTCTGGTTCTCCTTACTCTGAATCCCTACGCACGTTGGAAGACGTCTGTGGTATGTCTCCTGAATTCCTACGCACGGCGCAGTATCTCCATCCACACATTGACGCGTTGCCCGCCCATTATATCGTAGACTTGGGCGATCCGCTGGCAAGGATATAGTTCGCCAGCTATCGCAAATGGTTAAGCTCAAGGAGAGCTGGCTTACGCGCAATATCGTAGGCATCTGTTGGCGTCAGTGGCGTCAGTCCCCTCTCCGTGACGAACGTTACTTAATAATCCAACAACAAGACAGGATCAATACTAAACTAAAATGGCACTAGATGATGTGTTACTAGTTCGCACATTTCATTTCATCTTCTACTATATATAATCGAGAACGGTCGTTTGTCTGTTTGTCTGTGAGTTTGTTTGTTTGCACACAAGTGCTGGAGGAGTGTGCTGGGGGAGGTGTGGGATGGGGGATCGTACAGGGTGCGACCAAATTACTCGTGCGCTGAAAAATCAATGGCATTTTGAAATCAAACTTCGCAGACCAATTCTAACTACAAAAATTATCTACTACAAACATGACAATTCAAAGCATCCTAACAGTTTTCGAAATGATCGTCTTCAGCCTACACACAGTCCTTCAAACGTTCGACAAAGGCTTCGCATGTGGCACGCAGGTACGTTCATCAATTTGGTCCCAGGATTTCAGAAGCGCTTCATTAAGAGAGTCCAAATTTGGATGTCTGGTGGAGTAAGCTTCTTTCTCTAAGACGGCCGACACAGAATAATCCATCGGGTCAAGGTCCTGAGAATTGGAGGGCCATTCGTCGTGTGTGATGAAGTCAGGCAGTTGCTCGGCGCACCATTCCTGGATCACTTTCGCTTTGTGTGCCGGAGCAGAATCTTGATGAAAGCATCAGTAGGATTTTCCGAAGTGGGAATCGGCCCACGGCTTGAGAACTTTTTTCAGGATATCCTTGTAAACCGCTGCGTTGATTTTCACGCCAGCTTCGACGAAAACAAGTGGAGTTTTTCCTGAAGATGTGACTATTTCCCAAATCATGATGGATTGAGGCTTTTTCGCACTTTTCTGAAGTCGTCCTTTGGCGGTAGCATCAGCAAGCGAGTCCCCAGTAATCCTCTCATTTTGGGAGTTGAAGAATGGATTCAACGTGAAGATCTTTTCATCGCTAAAGACGATGTCTCGAGCGCGTGCCACCGTGAATCGTTGCAGCAACCTTTTGCATCTTTCCAATCTCCTCTTCTTCATAACGTCCATCAGAAGCTGGCATTTCTGCAGACGACAAGGGAACTTCTTTAGCTTCCCCTGACTATCCTCCTTATTGACCTTTCGCTTATCCCTACGTCTTTTGCCATCTGGCGCATCGATCTCCTGGTGTTCCTTGGGATTTTTCTCTCACGATGAGTTTTACATTTTCCCGTTTGGTAGCTGTCGTGGGACGCCCTCTTCCTTTTCTATCCTCTTCGGTCTTCAATTCCTTGTAGCGTTTTACTGTATTCTGAACCGTTCTTCCGGGCACGGAAAGGATCTTCAGAATATCTCTCGCTTGCTTGCCGGCCTTATGCAGTTCGATTGTAGCACTTCGTAGGTTGGAACGCCTAACCATTTTGTACTCAAGTACGTATGAGTTCCGCAATGTTCAGTCAACATATATTAGGCGAGTGAAGCGGGAAAATTTCTTAAAAAAAGCAAAAAAATTTAAAGTGCTTAGGTGCACGGGTAATTTTGCCGCACCCTGTAGTTGTGCAACGTGCCTGGCCACTCAGTAGACGTGCTGAGCACGTCGCCCTCTTGGATGATCCAGCTGCCGCTTGTCCTACTACATATAAGCGTTGCACAGAAGTACTGAGCATTACAAAGCAGTGACGTTCCAGGACGATCCGGAGGGAACGCCTATGATAAACTTGTGGAAGTGAAGAACATATTCGTGCGAAAGAACGCAGCAGGGTTTCAAATTTTACAAAAATTGATTTGGCATTCACAGCACGACCCTTCGCCTGAGCAACGCGGGAGTAAACCAAATGCCTTTCCGCAGGTTAGTGGTATTGCAAGGTCGCGCGAAGCACGCAAGTGGGAGAGACACTGTTAGGCGTAGCGGAGCACCTGTGACATTATATTTTCCAACTTACTTTCACTACCCTGAGCCGGTAGTTCGGTCTGGGCTCCTCTGCTAGAGCCACGGCAGCTCGCAAGACAAGCTACGACCAGCGTGCGAGAGTGCGAGTAAGCGACGGGGACTACAACTGGGGGACGAGCGTTCTACCCCCTCGTCCCCCTGGCCCGCCCACCGCCAACCCCGTGGGCTTGCTCGAGAGTCCAGTGGCTGCCCTACGAGATAGTGGAGACGCAGACATTTGCCACGCCTCTGTTTAAAGGGCGGGGGATAGAACGCCACTCCGCCACTACAACTGCCGGACTGCCGATGTGAGAAGGAGTGAGAAGTCCGGCCAAAAATGTTCCCAAGCCTGCCACTACCCGATCCACCCTTCAGTGGATTTGGGCGGGCTTGACACCTGTCCAGCTTGAGTGGTCGCCACATGCCTGAGCTGTGAGCCTTCGAGAGAGGACAGAAGTGCCTTCTTCTTTGAGCACAGTTTCCGAGATAGACGAGATTCTGACGCTTTCACACTTCAGGCTGCTTTTATCTGTCTCTGTGGTGCTTTGGTGAACAGCAATAATTCTCTGAGGGGGATGTCTCAGAAACTAGAGCTAGGAGAAAGCATATTCGAAAGCACATTGAACAATGGCCCGCTATGAGCCGAACATCAGATGCATTCAGGATTACTGATTAACATCTATCACATATCGTACCGCTATCTTTCGCAATGTTTCCTTCTTATGCACCACGGAATATCAGGTTGCAATAAAGAGCCGCAGATCAAAACGTGCGCCCCTGGCGAGATGCGCACATTTCCGGCTAGGAGTTAGGCCTTCGCACCACAGGGGTGCATGCTTTGTCACATCCACCCATACTACACTCATTTAGCACTATCGAGAGCATTTCTTGGGGCATTATAGGGTTACACTTGACATGGAAAATGTGTTATGCGTGCCTGGGCCTCAATGGGCCAACGGCCGCTTATTTAGACGTATAGAGAAAGGCTTAAGTTACAACCACGAGATACTTAGTTGGATAGAAATAGAAAATAATAAAGACAAATCTTACCTTTTCCTTGCGCAATAGTTTTTACCGGAGCGAGGATAACCTCACGGAACAAGATCGAAGTACGATGTAGGACGTATTCGAAAGGAATTTAGAAGGTGGCTGGCGATTTGGAGTGTTTTGAGAAGAGCTCCATGCAAAGGCAACTGCAATAAAACCCCTCAAATTCCTGAGCGAGAAAGACTGGGAGCAAACAATCAACAAAAAAACAGTAAATGGGGCAAATCAACCACAGGACAAGGTTTTTGAGCTCTTGTTCGGCGGCTTAGTCAATGGCAGACACAGCAGCAAGACGAGTTTCTCTACAACCTCCTTCCCCTAAATACTTACCACAGTCTGTAAAAGACTCTTCTAGTTCAACGCGTACGTTAGAGGACGTGGAATGGGGAATGGCTATGGTCTAAGCGAAGAGAGTGTTGTCGATGTCAAGGGCAAGTTCGGAGTTAAATACGACTTTATCGGCGTCAAATGTGATCAGGTGCGCACCAGAAGCTCTGTCTCCGTTCTGTAAAGTGCAACGATACGATGCTGGTGATTCTCGAAGCGGTCATTATGAGATATTCAGGTGAAGGAGATTCTGGTCGACATGAAGAGGGCCACCGACTTCATCGACCACATCAACATGAAGTGCCATGGCCGCCCAGAGTTCGACGCTTACTGATCTCTGACTAATTTTCTCTGAAGTAAACATCACTGCTGACTTGGGATCGATGAGCTTATTTGACAGAATGATGCTCTTTCCTGTGTTGAAGCGACATTTTCCACGCTCACAAAGTGTTCTTTTCGCCTTGTGCACAGTTTGCCACGAACTAGAGCAGCCTGAGGTGAGGCAGGCCCTTTTGACCGACTTGAAAGCTCGACAGCAGGCCTCGTTGTCTGCTGTCGAGCTTACATGCCGATCGAAAAATTCACACCGTATCCATGCGAGCCTACTACTGTACCATGCCTTCCCACCTTGCTCACAAATTGTTTTTCCTCATGCATTGGGCTGGGCAGGTTTCATAGGACGATGTGCGGCGAACGCTTACTTACTTTGATACTTTGATGGTCCTTTCGTCGGCTGGAGGTCTTCTCAGCGGGGACCACAACTCTTCTCTGACAGCTTGCAGCCAGTCAGGCCGATCTGCTCTCTGAAAGATCTTGAGAACGAGTCTGCCCATCTTGTTGGCAGTCGTCCCAGTGGTTTGTAATCGTCTCTTGGTCTTGGGAGCCATTCCGTGACACGGCGGTTCCATCTATCATGCTTTCGCCGAAGCAGGTGTCCGTGTCTGCTAATTGCGACTTCTCCCTTAGCTCCGAACTTGGTAGACCTTCTTGCCATTGCTGACGAAGGCTTATCCTCAGAAGACATCTCTCCAGTGCACGATGCGTAGTTTGCATTGCTCTGGCGATTGTGTCAGCGTGGATCAGGTTTCCGTCGCGTAACACATCGCGGGCAGTACAGAGGCGTTGAATATCGAGGCCCTGAGGTCGGCATCTTTGACCTGATCGGTGACTTCGCGAATCGAACTGAAGGCTGCCCATGCTACGCGTCTCCTGTGGGCGAGTCCAGGAGTAAGGTCGTTGTCCATGTTCAGCTCTCTTTTCAGATAGAGTCGACCTGTTGTAGAGTGACTCCATTTAACCTTGCGAGTTTCGTGTCACACCACTTTGGACACATTCATGTCCAATCCATTCTTCATACCAACCACATTGAGCTCGTTCAGCATTTCCTTGACGTCTGCCGTGCTGGTAGAGATGAGAACAATATCGTCGGCGAAAAGAAAATAGCTGATACGTTTACCGTCCACAAGGTGGCCTTCATCTCCCCAGTTCAAGTCCTGCATGGCGCCGCTGTGAACAGCTTGAGAGAAATCGTGTCTGTACCCCTTTCCCGATAGGAATTTTAAGCTTTCGATCGAACAACTGGACGGTAGCCGATGTGTTTGAGAAGCATTCATCGAGAAGTCGGATGTAGGGCGACCTGCATGCACAAGTGCGTTAAGAATGACGTTGTTTTCCACAGAGTCGAACGCTTTCCGATAATCAAGAAGACAAGCACAAGTGAGGTGTGGTATTCACGGCTCCTTTCGATGACTTGTGAGACAGTCTGAATATGGTTCATGCAGGAGAAATCCTTGTAAAACCCTCCTTGCTCCACTGACTGCTGCTCATCCAAGCAACGCTCTATGCGGTTAAACAATATCTTGGTGAAGACCTGTGCAGAAGCGAAAAACGACTGATGCGTCAATAGTTGTTGATATCCTCCTGTTGACCTTTTTTGAAGATTAGAACTGTTTTCGACTCCTTCCATGAGTCTCTAATCCTACCAAACGAAGGTAGTGGTTGAAGTGCTTGGCAAGAAGTGAGCAGAGGCACTGCCACCCGCAGGAAGGAGATCAGCAGAAATGCGGTCCGGCCCGGGAGCAGTACCTGGCCCCATCCTTCTGGTGGCATGAGCAACTTCTGATTCCAGAATGGGAGGTGCTACCTCAACTGGTGGGATCAAGCATTTCGGGACAGTGATGAAAGAACGAAACAGATCTGCGTAAAATTCTTGAACGATGGCTTCTATCGCTCTTCGAGACACTTGCGCTGTTCCGTCCTTATCCATAAGGGCTGACATTATTGCCTTCTGGTCGCAGAAATCTCGTTTGCAGCGCTTTATGCTTGAACGTTCTCCAGCGGCTTCTAACAGCTTAAATCTTCTGAGATTCCAAGATCAACGCCGACAGTGTGAGGGTTCAATAAAAAAGGCGAGAGCACAGCTAATGCATCTAGGGGGTGGGTGGGAATGTCACATATTTTTATAT
This sequence comes from Heligmosomoides polygyrus bakeri, assembly GCA_947359475.1. Classification (NCBI taxonomy): domain Eukaryota; kingdom Metazoa; phylum Nematoda; class Chromadorea; order Rhabditida; family Heligmosomidae; genus Heligmosomoides; species Heligmosomoides polygyrus. Next base: position 16,524,916 of record OX375867.1, read on the forward strand.
GTAATATGCTCCTGTGATCTAAATAAATGTGCCCGTTATGTGATGCAGCCTCATAGTAAATACTAGGTTGGTGAAAAAGTCATGCAGCAAAAATTTTGAAATTTTTTCAAGATTCAACAGGAAGTTTTAAGAACTGCTAGGGCTGTACTTGTACCACAAACATTAAAAAACGAGCAAGGACAAATATCTTCCATTGAAAGGAGAAGATCTGCAAACTATGACACCCTCAACCAGAGAGGTTATGGACGCTGAAGTCCTCATCACACGCGAGCAGCATGCCATTTTCAAGTCTCAGATCCTAATGCAAAATAAACAGCTTGTTGTCAAAACTGACATAAACGGTTTATACAGAAGGTTTGGAAGGCTACAGGATGCCGATCTCGACTTCTCTACAATTAATCCAAGATTTGAACTTTATTTGTACAAAATAGTAAATAAAAGTATTACCATAGCAATTTTTGTCTTCAAAGATTTTTACAGACGTGTATGGTAGTTTTCCCGGCTATTTGATCAGACACAAATAATAATAAAAGGTCATTTTGAAGATAAATTATGATTTGCAAAGGAACCCGAAGCAAAGGGAACCGAACCAACGACGTCGCACCTGATGAACAGAAGCACTACCCCTGCCCTACGCATCTGGCGGGCTCTTCTTACCGAGACTCGATGACTCACCACTCTCGTGCCAGCTGTGTCGCACGCCCGGCCTGTGGTGAGCCACCCGATTTCGGCAGGCCATAACTCGCTCAGGAATTTCATTTTGCAATTTTGACACCTATGTTCGTAATCAGCATTCCCAGCTCTTTCTAATGATCCTGGTCTCAATTTGAAGCTATGGAGGTCGAAACCCTTCCCTAGTCAGAGGCTACAATAATGGAGAAGACACTTGCTGATTGCTGCTCTAGCAAGTGAGTGTGGTGAATCAGAGTAGGATGTAATATAAGATGAGGTGGGGAATGAAACGGGCACTGTATGCCACAATCTGGAGGAGCTTCGAATAGCTGCTCATTTTGTCTGTAGGACAGATTGGGTTCATTGCAACCTCAGCAATATTTGAGGCGTAGGATTCAACTTCCTCGAGTTCTGAATCAGTATCCTGTTTGCATAAGAGACTTGCATCCTTGACTGGCCAACCTTCGTATTGGATATTTAGCCAAATCAGGCAGCTCCACCTGATTGATGAACTCGCCTTTTCCGATCCCTCTTGTAGCGCAATCGGCCACGTTTTCCTGCGCGGGCACATGGAAGAATGTGACGTTGTTGAATTCTCGAAATTTCTTTGTGATAAGGGAGATTTTCTGTACAAGCGTAGAAACAATAGGCGGTAGACGCCTTTTACCTGTATCTACCACATAGCAATGGTGGAGTCGCTGAATATGTTGATTTTCTCAAACTTCACGTTTATCTTCCTGATAGTTGACTCAACAAGACCTAGTCCAAAGAAGAGAGATAGCAGCTCGAGATGAGGTATCGTTTGCTCCTTACTTGTAGGAGCTATCTTGGATTTCGCAGTGAACAAGCGCGACTCCTTACACCATGGCATGATGTACATAGTTGTCACGTATATGCTACATGCATACGCTCGATTGGAGCTATCGACGAACACTGATAGTACATGAGATGTGCAACGATTGTTTCCCACTACTTTCTTCGGCAGCGTAACCAGGAAGCCGATTATTTTCGACTTTATTGCTTTCCATAACAATTCGTCTTCTTCAGAGAGAGCAGAATCCCATCCACACTTCTTCTTGTGAAGATCTTGAAGAAAGATTTTTGCAGGTGTCATAAGCGGCGTCAGTAGCCCAAGAGGATCGAAACAACAGCCATTTATTTGACTTAGTATCATCCTTTTGAAGAATCTGTTCGCTGGTTTTTCGCCACATTTCAGCAAAAGCAGTCAGACTTTCAAAGAGAGGTTGGAGAAATTCGATCTTCTACATATTCTCGGTATTGACTAAGGTTATGGACTTTTTTCAGATGTCGCATCGTTCCATTTTTTTGTTGGTTGATTGCTGCTAAGGCTTCGACTTCAGATCTATAGCGGTTTATGAAACGAAACTGAATCATGAGGCTGTCAACACCTCAGATCCGGTCGTCGACCTACCATGATTTGCTCCTGTTTTGTTGTAATTCTTCTTTTCCTGCGTTGATTGTAGGATAGCAATGTCTGCGGGTCTCACGCTGTAATGGTTGCGGTTCTTCAGAGCTTCAGTGCAGAGGACTTATGGACTATACCTACATTCTAAACCCCATGTTTCATCTATTTCGGTTTTTGTTCTTGCTTTTCTTTGATTTTAGTTCTATCTCCATAGCTGGATGTATTATGTATGCAAGTGCGGTTAGGGATGATTCAGTTCCTATGGAAGCATCATGGAGAGGAGGCGTAATGTTGCTATTGGCGGCCGCCTGGGTATGACCGGTTATACGTCCGGACTCCTAGGTGCTTTCCTCTCCTTAGGGTGCTCGAAAATGATTTCCACATCCACTTGGAATCACGCCATTGGTACACTGAATGCTAAAGCCTGCACACTTTGATGGTGATATCAAATTTGCTTATTTAACTATACCTAATTAAAACAGCCCTTTGTAGGATAATACTCTATTATACTTTCGTTTTTTGAGTACTCTATTTCTTAGTCTTTGCGCCGAGTCTGCTGAATAGCTGCAAACGAAGGTTCTTTTATCTAGCTGCAGCGTTCTCCTAGTACTCACACTATTTCGTTGGTACATTTTTCATAGCTGAATTAGACTGTTTTTGAATAACACTGTGTTCTCTTTCTTCGTTATGTTTCAAAGGCGCACTTTCGGTGCAGTAAATAAATAAATAAATAAATAAATAAATACGTTTCAGAGATATAGTGTCCTCCATAGCATTCCACAATATTCCAAGCACTTTAGTCTCCGTTGAGCTGGCTCTATCCTATTCTGGTATCTCCATGGTCACATGAGCCGAATTCGAGAGGTAGTTTCTGAGATTCATTCCTATAGAGGAGAATAATCTTTTCGACTAGGTATACTTGTGCAAAACATCATCGGGACTTTTTCCTTCCCACACGTTATCTACATAGAGTGTTAGATAGTTCTTGGGAAATTTCGGATTGTGACCCTTCAATGTATTTCAGTATGCACTGCTTTAGGATTGCAGACTGGTGCTGATACCAAACGGCACTCTACAGAACCGAAGGTGCTTTAGGTTACCTTCTATTGCTGGTTTGAGGCGTCGTTCACCCATAGAAACCTAGTGACATCACGGTGACTCTCTGGCAAACTGGTTTGCAGGAAGGCTTTTTGTATATCAGCTACCATTGTGTAGAGATGTGTTCGGAACTGCAGCAGGACCTCATATATGAGAGGCGTCAATGAGTGTTCTTCAAAAATCACATCATTGAGACTGAGTTAGTCTTTCGCGTGCGATGAAGCATCAAAAACCACTCGGAGTTGAGTGGACTTTGATGGTGTCCACACATGCCTATGTGGTAGGTAGAATGTCGCTACCCTGTTCGAGTTGTCCTTCGCTTCTTTTATTATCCCTTCACATAGATAGCTGAAAAATGTCTCATTGTACATACTGTACTTTTCTTTATCTCCCTGCAGGGTGCGCAGAAGACTCTGAACTCAGCGAAAGGCTACGCTGAAGTTGTCCTTTAGATTAGCAGCTTCATCATTGAATGGAAACTCTGCGACATTTTTTCCATTTTCGATAGAAATCGATTTTCTGTTTTTATCCATAAAGCTGATAACAGCTGCTTCGCCGGTTTCATTGTTAGTGTTGATACCGAGCGATTCCATTTCGTAGAGCTGCTTTCTTTCCTTCTTGTAGTCGTCTGTGGACGACGTGACCGGTGTTGCTAGGATGAGTGAGCTACACTGAGGATTTTTGGCGCACGTTCCTCAGACATACGTTTCATTTGTACCGGAAACAGTGTAGCCGAAAATGGTAGAGGTGAGTATCAATCCAGACGGCATTTGATAATTGTACGTCGTGTTCGATTACTTGATTCAGAAGATCCTGTCCAATAAGTAGGTCAGGGCATACCTCCGAAGATGACAAATTGGCTTGGGCAATTGCTATTCGCCTCGCTTTGATGAACTTCCCATCTGCATCTGATAGATCTGCGGTTCTCGTTGAAGACGTTAGCTTATCCTTTGTGAAGAGGCACAGACATTGCAGTTTCTTAGGACCATGTCGATTTTTCAGTGTCACACAAACTTCGTCGGAGTTGAAGGTTTCGTGTAGTTCTCCCATTCCTATTGTAGTGAAGGAAGTTGAACTCACTACTGACAACCTCAACGTCGCTCCAATTTGTGCTTTGATAAAGCTTCTTTGAGCTTTGAATCGAGAAGGATTGTTATAGGTAATCCATTTGAGCTTGAAGCGTTGAAGATCTGGTAATCCATTTGAGCTTAAAGCGTTGAAGATCATTGCTGAAGCCATTTCTAGCACGCACTGTTCTTGGAGCGGTCGACTCGATGTAACCGCTTCATCTAACGGAGTAGAATTCTGAAGTGTTTGCACATGATCGTTATCGCGTGGTAGTCGATCACTTCCTTGTTGTGACCTGCATCTGCTAACATTCCATGGTTGCGAAGTGCGTGTCGGCTGGTTACCCGAATGTTGCGGTTCGTTTGGTCTCCTTTTATGATTGACGTATTCATTCTCTTTGAAAGACTGAATGCAGAGTGAGGAGTGGTGACCCTCAACACACTTCGGACATTTTCCCACTTTGGTAAGTATTTTGAATTTTGCGAATTGTCGAAACATCTCCAGCATACACTCTCTCGCTTTGCTTCCATCCTTCGGGCCTGAGAGGTAATGAAGCTTGGCAGTGTTGTGCTGGATGGAGATCACCACACAAACATTTGCTCGAAAGTCGTTCAGTAGTAGAAGATTTAGATTGTTTTGACGTATCGCTTGGTCTTCTGAAGTTGCTTGCCCATTGGTTCTCAGTCGGTTCTCTGAAGTTGCTTGTTCTTTGGGTTTCGTTTCCAAATGTAGTCTTCGTTGTGAGTTCCATAGTTTCCTGGAGAGTGATAATCTCGTCTATAGCCTCAGTAATATCCTTTACTTCGAAGGATATAGCGGCAACGCTTTCTTTCCTTATGAAAGTGCTACAGATGTATTCTGTAAATTTACAGAGGATCATGCGGCGCCATACTCGATCCGCATTAAGTGTTGCACAGGTCTGCTTCATGAGGTTATGGCAGGTAGGGTGCTGCGACAACTTCTGGGTGTATCATGAGGACGGGGATTTTTTCGATCTCGCTAATGAGAATATCGGATATACTTCCCGATCTGTCTTACAGTTTTTTTGAGGATATTGATGGCTACGTAGTACTTGTCTCCAATTACAGGGAAACAGCTTATGAAAGCTGCTGCTTTCCCTTTAAGAGCCTGTTTTAAAAACAGGAATTTCTCTTGGTCACTTAGATCTACATCGTTATGTATAAGCGACTCGAACACAGACCAGAAGGTAGAGAAGTCTCTGAAGCTCCCTGTGAATGTTGGAACCTCAAGAAGCGGACGTCTGAGCGAGATAGTGCGTTCCTGTAAAGGTGCCACTCCATTAGTCGATGTGCAATTACTGCCACCATTGTCAGTTACAGTACGGTTGCCGTTGCTACCTTCCTGACAGCCGGTAATTAAAACTGTTTGTTGAGACAGTTCATCCTTTTTGAAGTTGTTGAACGGATGATCGTGATGTCAAGCTCGTACGATTCTACTTGCAAGTGGTCATTTAAATCCGTCATGAGCTTTTCACGTTTTTTCTCATCGGGACGTGAGCTAATTATTTAAATAACTTCCTTTAAGCAGTTGTCGTGGTAGTGATTGTTGCTCATTACGATCCTCACCAGTTGATTTAGCCGTGCGGTTTTCACCCTGATATATGCTTTGCCTTCCTTTCATTCTTCCGGAAAGGCGAACGGCTGGTCCATACAATTGACATCCGGCTCGCTTGAGTTGATAAGTGCGCGAACATGCGTTATCTTTGCCTCGTAAACGTATATTTCTGCCACCTTTATCGCTTCTGGCACGTTTTCTCAAAGTTTCTCAGTTTAAGCTTTGAATTTTACTTTATTAGGTTCGAAGTAGAATATTCTTCCTGCCACGCGGGACTTTTCTTCTCTCTTCGGATTCTTCTTCTTTTTCTTCTTCTTCTTGTTCTTCTTCTTCTCCTGAGCGTTCAGTCCCGCGCAGTCGCAGGGTCCGCTGTTCTTGTGATCTGCCGCCACCTCATCCTATCAAGAGCGTCATCTGCCGTGGCGCCGACTTCGGCGAGATCTCTCCTGATGACGTCCTTTCACCTTTTCCTTGGGGCTCCTCCCGGACCCTTTCCGGGTGCCTCGAAATCTAGGGCCAACCTTATGGGGTGATTCTCTGGTCTTCCAAGTACGTGTCCATACCACCTCAGGCGCTGTTCCCTCATCTTCAGCTGTCTTTATCACTGCCTCAACATCCTCGTTTCGCACCCTGTCCCGACGGGTCCATCCACATGCCCACCTCAGCAACCTCATTTCCACAGCGTGCAGTTGACGCTCCTGCGTCTTACCCAAGGCCTAGCACTCACTGCCGTAGAGGAGGACAGGTCTCACAACTGTTCTACAGAGCTTGCCTTAGAGCGTCCTAGAGCATCTACTGTCGCAGAGGATTCTTGTGGACTCCCTCCACTTGAGCCAGGCTGCGTTTATCCGTCCCCTGACCGCCTGGTTCACACTTCCTTCTTTGGATAGGTCACTTCCGAGGTAGCAGACTTCTCCCACCTTCTCGACAGTTTCCCCTTGGCAGTCTAGAATCGATCTCTCAGAGTTGATGAATTTCGTCTTCTTTACGTTCAGCCGTAGGCCGTTGTTTGCGAGGGCTCTCTGCCACAGCTGCACCTTCTCTTCCAGCCAGGGTCAAGCTTGAGGTTCGGGAATCGAAGGGGGGTCGTACTGTGGCCTTGTCTGGAGGGGGGGGGTCGTGCTCTTCCGGTTTTGGCAGAGGATTCTCTCTTATTCTTCAGGTTTTTAGGTGATGTTTTTAATTCTTAATTTTTTTGTTTTGTTTTTTTAGGAATGCATACGAAGGCGTGGAGTCTCTCATTCGTCCCGCAAAGTTGTAAAAATTAATATAAAAATGTTTCAAATAAAGGTTGTATTACTTGTTAAAAATAAAGATTTTCTGCACCCAGATTTGGAGTCAATGAGAAGTTTCCATTTTTGAGTTTTTTTTCAGGAAGTCACGGACGCGACAGTTTTCTGTCTGAACGAGCGACATCTTCGTCCTAAATTGCCGTCTATTAAATTTAAAGTGTCAATTGCTAAGGAAAATTAAGTGCTTTTCCTACAAGATTTTTGGAAGCACTCTTCGAAGCGATGACCGAATGGCAACCGGAGGACGGACTTGTCACGGAACTAATTTTCTCTCTTCTGCAGGAAACAGCATCAGAAAGTGGAGTTGTACGCAATAAAGTTTTAATCCACAGTTTGACAACGGTAATGAAACCTGTTTTTCTGAAAGGATCCACTGCATGAACAGACGCTCCGATTTGTATGATTTGCCGAAATTTTTCGACACCGTTAATTACATGGAGGCCGCTATTTTTACAGCCTGCTTTTGAAAGCGTAGAACCCACACTTCTTATTGTTTTAAAAGCTTTGTGAATTTTTCAGAGATGTCGCACAAACTCCGAAATATGGTAGGTTACATGGAGCCATTGCGTTATCCAATATCACCGATCGCCACTGAAGGATGGACTTCTCGCGGCAAAAAATTTCTACCTTCTGGAGGAGGAGCATCAGAGAGTGAAAACTGTGCCATCTTAGAGTTCAAGATGTGATTAATATACAATCAAAAACTAAGCTTCTTCGCAGTGATCTCCGATATGATCAGGGAAGATCGATTTGCAAATTCTCATGTTTCATGAAAAATAATTTTTTACCTGAACCAGATCGCGCACACAGTTGAAATCTTGCCACAAAAATTAACAGGTCTTGTTCAATGCACAGTGTAAAAATTATGGTTTTCTGAAACAAATAGATTGGATCGACCACTGGTCGATATGGCACCGACGTCATGGGAGCGACGAAATTCGACGTTCACAAAAAAGACTATAACTCGGTATGTTTCCATAATTTGAAAAAGCCAAAGGATTTCTAGAAACCAAAAGAAAAGAGCCTTTAAATAGTATAAAAATCTGTTTTCAAGAAGTAGATCTTCATACGGGGCTGAGGCCTTCGATTTTTGAGCGAAAAAAATTGAAGTGATTTTGAATAAATAATTATATCCCGGTTAGTTTTTCAAATTTTAAAAGATTTAATAGCTTTTTGAAAACTAGAGGAAAAGCGCTTCAGAACCATATAGAAATTATTTTCCTATTTTCAAAAAGCAATTGGGATTTTTGAATTTCAAAAAGCGAACCGAGTTATGATCAAATATGTGAAGAACTGCTCGGAGACTCTGCACCGTCGACACTGGAGTGATTTCATAAAAATGATCATAACTCGGTTCTTTTTTCGAAATTCAAAAACGCCAATTGCTTTTTGAAAGAGTGCTTCCAAAAATCTTGTAGGAAAAGCACTTAATTTTCCTTAGCAATTGACACTTTAAATTTATAGACGGCAATTTAGGACGTAGATGTCGCTCGTTCAGACAGAAAACTGTCGCGTCCGTGACTTCCTGAAAAAAACTCAAAAATGGAAACTTCTCATTGACTCCAAATCTGGGTGCAGAGAATCTTTATTTTTAACAAGTAATACATCTTTCTTTATTTGAAACATTTTTATATTAATTTTTACAACTTTGCGGGACAAATGAGAGACTCCACGCCTTCGTAGGCATTCCTGGAAAATCCATCCTACGGTTGCCGTTCCGTCATCGCTTCCGAGAGTGACTAAAAAAAATTTGTTGACAAAGCACTCAAGTCAGCTTTAGAAATTAACACTCGGCATTGTACAGAGTACAATTTCGAATGCAGATGTTGCTTCTTCACGTACAAAAATGTGCCGTGTCCATGCTCGGAAAGCCTGAAAAGTTGAACTCGTTGTGATTAATTTGACAACTGCTCTTAAAAGTGCTTTACTTTCAACTGTAAACAAACAAAATATTATTATCAAAAGATTACATACGCAAAACCTTTATCAGCGTTTTTTCTAACAAATTGCTAAATTAAACAGTTACTTAGTAACACTCTTTCTTGAACTAATCTGACACATTCGATGCTGCACCTGGAAAGAAGGACCTATTAAACGGTACAAAAACCGCATAAAAAATTTAAAAAATTCGATGCGGATAGGATATAAAACGGTGATTTACACAGGGGGGTCGTAAATTTTCGGCAAAAATCGAACCCCACGCTTGACCCTGCTTCCAGCTCCTCCTGGTTGTCGGCTACTAGGACGATGTCGTCCGCGTAGAGGATCGTCCTCAGAGGGCCTTCCTCAAGGTAGTTTATAGAGTCAAGCGTCAGCAGGAAGAGGAACGGACTCAGAGCCGATCCTTGGTGTTCCCCACTGTGATGTCCACCTTCCTTGCCACCCCGTGTAGAGTTCGTATCGCCGCTTTCGAGCCTTCGTACATGTCCCTTATCACCGCGATCAGACGTTCCGAGACACCCCTCCCTCGAAGGGCTTGCCACAGTGCTCTCCGGGGTAGCCTGCCGTAGGCCTTCTCCAGGTTCAGAAATGCCAGGTAGCAGGATTATCGTTCTCTTGTTTGTTTCTCCCTATATTTCTCCATCACCTAAAGAGCGATGAAGATGGCGTCTGTGGTGGACCTCTCGGGCATGAGGCCCTACCGCACCTGCCATCTTCTTCAGTTTTGAATCAACTATTACTATTACTAACAAGTTGTTCGTAGATCTTCATTGTGTGTAAGATCAGTTTGATCCCTCGGTAGTTGGAGCATTCGGAAGCGTCTCCCTTCTGCTTGAAGTTGGGAACTATGGTGCTGTACTTCCAGTCATTCGGAATCTTACGTTCTTTTGTGATTCTGTTGAGGAACTGCGTCAGCCAGTTAACTCTGAGGTCCCCGAGCACCATCCAAACCTTTACTGGCACACCACCAGGCCCTGCTGCCTTTCCGAGTTTCATCTTCCTTGCGAACCTGTTCTTGCGTCCAGGGTGGGATGGGTCCTTCCGTTGGTTGTTCTTCCTAGGCCTCCCGACTAGGGAACTCCCCGTTTAGGAGTTCCTTGAAGTACTCCTCCCATCTCTCTCTGACCTCCACCGGCTTCCTTAACACCCTCAGCACTCTTCACAGTCTTCACTACTTGAATGTCAAGGCTAGCTCTATGACGCGCCGTGGCAAGGCGGATGGCGAACTTCTCTCCTTCTGGCCCGTCTAGTTTCTGTACAGGCCATCCATTTCCGAGTTCTTTGCCTCCGCTATAGCTGTTTTTGCCAGCCTCTTCAGCTTCCTGTAGGCTGTGAGATGCTCGGGTGCCCTCGTCTTCTGCCATAGCTTGTGGGCCTCCTTCTTCCTCTTCACCGCAACCTGCACATCTTCGTTCCAGAACCATGCCGATTTATCCCCTCTGGTTCCTAGCTTTGTTTCTTCCAGGGCCTCCTTGGCACATCCCCAAGACTATTTGTGCTACCCTCCTCTAGGTCTCATTACGGGGCCAGCTGGATCTGGAAGGCCTGCTTCGAGTACCGCCCTTCGTAGCTCATTCCGCTCTGAACCCCGCAGTCTCCACCATCGGATCCTGGATTCCGTCCTCACTTTGGGCTTGATGGGTAGAGGTATGCTAAGGTCGTTACCAAGGGTCTATGCTGTGATGCCACGTCTTCTCCCGGAATTACCTTCACATCCCGGACCGTTTTCAGGGCAGGCCTTCGAACCAGGATGTGGTCGACTTCCGCCCTTCTTCCTCCTCTAGCATAGGTTACCTTCTGGCTTTCCGTCTTCGCGAAGGGGGTGCTACAGACAGCCAGGTCGTGGGCGATAGCCAGAACCAGGATTCGTTCTCCATCTGGGTTTATCAGGCCGATCCCTTTACTTCCATGAATCTTTTCCACTCCTCTACTGCCACTCTCCACATGTCCCGTTCATGTCCCCTGCTATCAAGAGGTAGTAGCCTTCTGGTATGGACCTTACGGCTTTCTCTAGCGAGAGGTAGAAGTTATCCTTATCGTGCTCGGAGCATCCGGTCTGCGTAGCGTGGACAAACATGGTGGTCCAGTAATCCTCCTTCGTGTCCAGCAGCAGTGACATGATGCGGTCGTTTATTCCTTATACAGCAGCTACTGATTCCTTGTAAGACTTCGCGACGGCTATTCCTAATCCGTTCCTCTTGGTGTCCTCTCCGTTGTAGTACAGCTTGACCCCTTCTCCGATCTCCCTGACTTTCGTCCCTTTCCATCGCGTTTCCTGCAGATGCAGAACCTGTATCCTTCTGCGCTTCATCAGGTCAGCCACTTCTCTAGATGCGTGCGATTTTCCTGTCATTCCCCTTGCTCACCTACTCCAACCCCCTAGGCTTCACCGAGAGTCTAACGGCTGCCTTACGAAACCTTTGACACGCAAAGCAAAAATTCCCGGTTCACAGAACAGCGGCTGTACCTTTTGACGCCACGCTCCCAGCAGGGGCGGGTGTACCTCCTGTCTCGCTGACCCTAGATCTTCCGGTCAGCTTTCCCACATTTAGGGTCCCCAGTCGAACTAGGCCGAGGTCGTTGGGCCCTCGGTAGCCCTCTCATACTGACCACAGAACTCGGGCGGGGGTTCTGTGCGCCATTTCCGAGTGACGTCCCAGCCTTCACACCGATTCCATTGCGACTTTTGATCATGGTTTTGTGACGAGGTTTTTCCATCAGTCGGCCTATCAACCTGGGCCTGACGCTGAAAATTTTTGCAATTTTACAGGGCCGGAGCCGGGAGTCGAACCTGTGACCGTTTGTGCGTGAAACTACACTACTAACCACTAGGCTAACTCGGCTCTTTTTTCTTTCTTAGGATTCCTCGAGAGAATTCGCTTTAAATTTTAGAATTCCCTACTGGTTTCTAGGTAGAGAACTCGCGAAGAAGGTATTCTTTCGATTTCCGTTCCTTGATCAGAATGGAGATTTATTCGCTTTCTGGGTTCTCCGAAGAGAACTCGCAGAGAAAGCTTTTCTTGGTTCCTCGTAAGAGAACGTAAGGAAAGGAAAACTTGGATTTGTCGGTTGCTTCTCACGAAAAGAACTAGCACAGCTGACGGTCAAGTCCTTGTTTCTAAGGGGAGAACTCACGAAGGACTAAGGGTTGCTTTCTGGTTTCTCCGAAGAGAATTCGCAAAGAAGGCTGTTCTCCTGGTTCCTCGTGAGAGGACTCGCAAAGGAAATTTAGATTTGTCGGCTGTTTCCCACGAAAAAAACTTGCACAGCTGATGGTAGTGCTGCTTTTTCCGAAGGGAACTCGCAAAGAAAGCTTTTCATCTCTTTCTCACTGAGGAGAACTAGCGCAGACTTTTGCGTGGGTTTGAATCTACGGCTGATGCACCAATTTGGTGGTTAGGTGGTTCACCACGGCTGTGTCTATAGCGACTTGAAATAATTGGTTTATGACAATATCACTTCAAGAGCACAGAACATGGTGGTATATATGCAGAAATTCTTTATGCGGAGCCCACAAACGGCGTGCATATTTGCCAATGGGTCAAAAACTCGCTGGTCTTAAAGGGATATACCGCGCCTAGAGTGGATTGCTTATGCGCAACCTCGATCACCTATTTACGGTACCGCTGGGTCATGCCTGTGGAGTTGCTCAATGGTACTTATCTCTTATGCTAGCCTAGAAGTCTTAGCATATACTATTCAAATTCTAGTTGCCCTACATGACATTACATTTATACATTCTTCTATCGGCTATACAATAGGTTGTGCATTCAATAATATTTTATTTGCTATTTTGCACAAATAGAGTCTAAATCATATATTGAACAACTAGAGGTGTTTCTAACAACCCTGACATTGGTGGAACAAAGCAAAAAAAATGTGTGAAGCAGAAGTGCTGTTCAAACACTGCACATCTTATGCATGTAGCCTCTCTACAACCAGCAACGAAACGGTCAATTGTCGCAAGATCAAACAAATATTCACCAGGAGTGATAAACACACCTGGGTGATCATCAATGTAATGTCTTATGCCATGAGTATATCAAAAAGTTTGAAAACCTAGGGGCACAAAACGTACGGTGAATCTGCGGTAGAACCTTCAGTAGTAGTGGTTGTCTTTCTGGGTGGAAATAAAAGGTCATTTCGAAGATAAATTACAATTTGACAAAAAATAAAAAACGGTTGGGAACGGGCCCTGACGATGTCGGCCCTGACGAGCGGGAACACTACCCTGCGCCACCGCCGCTTCTGGCGGGCACAGCTTATGAAGTCCCGATGACTCACCACTCTCACACCAGCTGTGTCGCATGGCCAGCCTGTGGCGAGGCTACCCGATTTCGGCAAGTCATAACACGCTCAGGAGTTTCGTTTTGCAACTTTGACACCCATATTCGCAATCAGCATTCCGACCTCTTTCTAATGATCCTGATCTCAACTCGAAGTTCCATGGGAGGTCGAAGGGAAGTCACTTCCCTAGTAAGAAATATCAGTTGTCCAAAGTCTACCGTCTATTGCTATTGGACACAACATTTTCAGGCGTGAAAATCATCAAGAAATGCGAAACAAAAACTGACAAAGCCAGCCATTACTTGCCGGGTACCATCAGAGGTTCAAAGAAATCGACATTCAATCCATGGGGCGACTGATGTGCGCCAGTATGTTCTTTCATCAAATTCTGCAATTTTTTTCCAACAGTCCTAAATTGATGGCTAATATACCATTTCTCGTCGAGTTGGACACTTTTCAAATCAAATTGGACACTCTTCTACTAAGCTAGCTTTAAGACTTGAAATCAAGGTGAACGTCTTCCAAATCGAAATGAGCTTCTACGACATTAAACTGGAGACTCTCCAAAAGGGTTAGAATAATTTTTTGTTTAAGTAAAAGTTTGGTACAACTTCCTTTACAGTTTTAAATAACTTCCCAATAGGTGAAGACATTGTAGGAAATTTTATCAAATCTTTATTTTTTGAGGAAGAGTGATGGTTTATAACTTCTTTTAAAGAGCAGAAAGCAGCCACTTTTTATTGCTGAAATAGACATTGCGCCATGCCCTGTTCCAAGACGTCGCGATTTTTATTCGATTTTCAGCAGAACGTTTGCTTACATATAATTTCACACCTGCAAGCGATGCAACTTAAACAATTGTAAAAAACACACATATCATCACTTTGATCCTTCATGTAAGCAGCAACACTACCAATCAAATAAGCTTCGCTTTTCGGGCTTTTCGAGTGCATGGCGCGATCCAGTCTTTTAATGCACTACATGATTTCCCCTTGCTCATATTCAGTTTATTACTTTTCTTCTAAAAATAAGTATTTATAAATTTATTACACATATTGGAGCAGGAGAACTAAAAGATTTCAAAGAAAGTTATTGCATGTCTTCCTTGAACAAAAAGTTATTCTAAATATTTCAATGAGCCTGTAGTTCAACTTGCCTGAAGATCGTTTCGATTTGGAAGATTTCCCTTTGTTTCAAGTCTTAAAGTTAGCTTAAAAAATGTCCAATTTGATTAGAAATGTGTTCAATCTAATTTAACACGTGTCTAATTCGACGCGAAAATTTGCATATATTTCCCAGTCAAGGTAGCGCAAAAAAGAATTTTCTGAAGAAATGTGTGGAAAATTTACTTCGTCCAACTTCCATGGATTTAATTCTAGTTGCATTATGATTACTCATTGTCTGATTAGGGTAAGAAAAAAGCTTTTTTGAAAAAACACGATTTAGCGATTCCGTTGGGGGTAAAATCCGGTAATGGATCTTTCATCATGAAATCTCTGAGTAGCTGGTTTTTGTCGCATTCTGTTAGGTCAACGTGTTCTTTCGATTTGTTTTGATTCAAAAGAACAAAGCCATGTTTTTTGATAGTGGACGTTTTGTGCATAAGTAAATAAATAAATAAATGGATTTATTGGCCAGTTGATAGCGCATAACGATGCTCAAAAGTTTCCCAAACAGATTGGAGACGTGAGGAAGTCTGTTGCAGGCTTATCAAACTGTCGAATGGGGTCCTCAAAGACTGTATGACTATAATAGCGTTTATTTCAGTAAAGGTTCGTGGCAGTTCAGTAGACGCTGAACTCCGGCTTGTTGGGGCACTTGATGACGAAGTGGTCGATGAAGTCGGTGCCCTTTTTCATTTCGCTCGCAAGGTTTCTTACCTGAAACAACTGTTGGCCGTCTCGATACAAACATTTACGAAACCGAACAAACTGCAGGACTTTCTGAGGCGTACCTGGGCGCAGTCTTGGGTCTCGAAGTTGTACACAACGGCGAACTTGCCCTTGACATCGACCACACTTGCTTCGGTCAGCCCGTAGCCTTCTCCCAATCCACGTTGCTTGATATACGCGTTAAACTGAAACAATGTTCAACGATCCTAAACAGTCTCATAGAACAGGATAACGCAATGAAGTGAACTGTCAAACAAGACCCTCATAGGCCTTACCTTACAAGGGAAGCCCATGAACTTCTCCCAAAGATTCTCAACGAGACCTGTATGGTCTCGTAGGGCATCGAACGAGGATCACAGAACTGTGCTTCGTTTTTGCTACGGGCCACTGGGTGATCCGGAAATGGAAAAAGTGCTGTCACTTCAGAGCGGGTTGATAAGGCATAAGTGACAACTGGAATCTCCCTATCGCGAACTATTTAAGCTGCTGACCACGAATCTGTCACACCTTTTCTAATTATTGTTTTGCTTGTACTACTTTTCATCAAAGTTGAAGTCGAAGGTTGGAAAGTATGTCTGACAACATTGGAGAAGAAAGCGGTCCATCTACCGTGCACAGCTTTAGTCACCCTTATCTACCGTAATCAACCGAAATTGTAAAAATAGATATCATATTCGTGAACAGCACCCCAAGTAACCCCCTGAGCAATGTTTGAGCGAAAAAATTTCTTTCGACCTCTCCTCGACCTTTTGAGTCGTGAAAGGCAGCAGTGCCGGTTATTGTGTGTATACTATTTTAACTTACACATATCCATCGTAACCTTCTGTAATCTACCGTTTCACCGAAATTGGTTGCCAAATTGGTGCTTTGCATCCCAAATAACCCTAAAGATGAATTTTGGACAAAAATTTTCCTCGACCTCTAGAGTAGAGGGAGTGAGTGCAATTGCTCCTATCTGCAATGCCCCCGACCCGTCTCTCGTAAGCGTATAAGAGAATGTTGAGGAAGAAACACACAGAAAGGCGTCCAATTACACGAGGTGGATAAAATATGCAGTACTTGGGAACATTAGCTGAAATAGTGAAAGTTGCGAGAAGAATAAAAGGCAGTCTATGAGGAAATCCGAAGAGCAATGAGCTTGTCTTGGTGATGGATCAAATCAATGCCTGTTCATGAATGTTCATGAATGAGGTGAGAGTGAGAAACACTTCCAAAAGTAATTGAGAACATACAAAAGAGGTTATATGGGGATAGCATCAAACGGAACTCTACTCAGTGAGTCAAGCATCGTTTAATGGATGAGCGATATCGCTCCACGCAACAAAACCAGCTTCTTCCACATCTGACGACAAGTTGAAAGCGGGGTTAGGACGCGGAAAAGGCATTCTACCGGAGCCAAAATGTAATCTTCATTTGCAAAAATGCTAACAGCCACGTATGGACGCAGAAACACCTCACCTGAAATCGAACCCTCGACCTCCTCCTGCAAGCCTCCCTCGCTATGCACTCGGCCATCCACTCACTACCGCAGGCCGCGGCGAATGAATCACTTGAATGTACACTGCAGCTTTGTCTAGGAAGCGTAGGAAATTACTGTGATCAAACTTTAATTTGAGCTCCAAACGTTTTGTATATTAAGTGCAGAACACGTGCGGGGCTATTTCAGGTGTCACTTATGCCTTGTCAATCCGCTCTACAGGATACCATTTTTTGCCATTTTCGGACCACCCAGTGGCCCATAGCGAAAACGAAGCACAGTTCTGTGATCCTCGTCCGGTGCCCTACAAGACCGTATAGGTCACGTTTAGAATCTTTGGGGGAATTTCATGGGCCTCCCTTGTAAGGGACGTGATCATGCCGAAACACTGGACTCTTCGCGGAGCAGTCCAATGGGCCATCTTGGCAGAGAATGCTTTCAGCTTTCCATAGAACATGAGAAAGTGACCTATCTATAGTGTGACTACATGAAGTCGACAACGCGAACTCTCACCGGCCGGAACTCGATTAAGAGATCCATTTAGCAATTTTGGTCTCTGCATTTGTAGCCAGCGTTTAAAGCACGCTCAAGTGGCATAAGTTTCTCCTTGAAGTTCCATGGTAATTAGGCAGCAATCCCTGGCAAGAAGCTCGTGCTTTCCAGGTGAGCATTACAACAAAGACTTCTGCTTCTCGTCGAATGCAGCTTGAGGTGAACCGAGCAAAATATTGCCGCTGTGTTGGAGAGCGAGACCATATTTTGAGTTTTTTGCTATTTATTTTAACCCTTTGTTGTTGCCTCCTTGCATTGCCTAAAATGTAGACACCAGATCTGCTAAATTCTATTCGATTAGACACAATTCTTACTTTTCGTGTAAGATGTTTTAGAGGGTTAATATGTGAAAAATGCAGAAGAATTTGAGTCTTCCGTTTGATAGTGTTGAAGAAATACAATCTTGATCGAATATGCCTTGAGGATGCAAAGAGTAATGAATGGTCTTCCGCTGAAGGAAAGAACGTAGACTCGATTCTCTCCTGTTGCCTAATTTTGATCATTCACTATCAAATGAAGAAAGTAAATAAAAAATCTCGTGAACTATGGGAAATCAAAGATTGTCAAGGAAGCATACACGTCGTGTCACTATTGAGCTTCCGCTCAGCTACGATAAGCAGTTCCTTAAGCAGTTGAACCTTGCGAGAAGTGAGCATAGAGTTCCTTTTAATGGGGTGCCTTCTTGATGGATTTTCACTGCTTTTCTGTGATGAACAAAGAAAGCACAGTGAAAAGAGGTCAAGTTTTAAAAGCCGATAAGATTGCCTTATTCTGGAAAAGTGCATGTATGCTTACGACGAGAAGTTCAAGAACTTAGCGCGAAGTGAAGCGTCCTTTGAGACCATAATCCTCGCAGGAGCTCTGATGATTCGGGAGACATCCACAACGAATGGCTTCATAACTAACGTATGACAACTGACGTACTTAGCAGATTCAAGAAGATAGCCTCACTGGCCTTCTCACATTGGGCTCTGCTCACGTTAACTGCATATACTTGCTTAGTACTTATTTAGTTCTTTGAGAGCGCATTGGGCGACCAACTCTTTCCATCCCGTCTGTCGTGAGCTATTTATTCCCACTCCTGTTAAAAAGATTCATGGCTTATGTGCGTGTTCCTTGGACGGCCTCCGGTTCGCTGTCCTGGCGGGATCAACTGCATGACTCATCTTGACCGGCGGTGCAACGGCATACGTAAGATGCGACCGCTAGACGAAGTACGTAACAGTTCCATAACGGTTGCTCAAGCAGCAGCGTAATCCGTGTAACGTATCCTCATTATTTGTCTCATTTACAGTGAATGGCACCCGTCTGATGATGTTAGCCGACATCTTCCGTGTTTCGCTAGCCTGCATTGTAGCGGAGACAACTATAGGGACGACGAACTGCATGTGCGGAGCTCTAAAGCAGGCTATTTTGATGAGACCGACGGCAATTGCCTTAGCCGTGAATTTGCTGGATAACACCCCTCCATAAGCTACAATAAGGACAGACGGTAAACAACCGTTGTTCGCCCCCCGCACAGCTCTGCAAAGCAAGGGTCTACAGCCGTTACGTGTCTTTAGGTTTCACTCAAAAAGCTGCTGGTCATGCACAATAACATAAAGATAGCATCTCATGCTAACGTTAGATGCCTCATAAGAGGCCAAGGCGATAGAAGTCATACAATAAAGGCCTATGACAGTAGTGCCCAGCCACTCAAGCAGTAGTAATTTAGAACACTAGAGCAATACTCACGGGAAGTCCAACTTCTATCGAAAAAGAGCCGATATATAGGAAGCGCACCCGTATCTCTTTATTCATTCTTACCTTGTTTTGGAATTCTTGCAGATAAGCGCGGTTCGTGTTTGGGTGGTATGCTTGAGTAGTGACTACAGTTGTCTTCACCACAGTGTTGGGATCAACGGCAGTACCCGGAGGAACTGTTGGAGCACACGCCTTAATAGGAGGCTTGATTTAAACATTAGTTCTCGGTAGGATCACCAGCTCCGAGAAACCTACCAATGCGGCAGGCACTTGGACGAGGAGAAGAAGCAGAGAGAACATCTCTGTGTGAGAAAAAAAAATCATAGCTGACCAGCAGCAGCTGGCCCTTTTATTCATACCAGTCGAGAATGGGATTATTACTCATCCAGATTTTGCTCACATAAGGACATTTGGGAATGGTTAGGGCTTGAATCTCATATCGATCAGTAACATTCCATTACCGAACAAGTGAATGGATTCGAAGAGCGGTATGGCCTGCTGCTTGAATACCGATGGGATAGTTGTTTGAGGTATGCTTTCAGAACGATGGTAAATATACTTTAGCACCTCGGATCAAATGGGCCAGAGTTTTTACAGGTGATCAAAGAAAGAAACGCTCTCAGCAGACATTGCTCTTCTGTGAAGTCTTACTATCACTCGGGCATGGGATAATGGAAAGGGTAAATCAAAGAAGCCTATTCTTGAATATGGTGCTCAATCCACACACGAGCAAAACTATACGAGTTTTAGAAAGGGCTCAGAATAGCTTCACAAAGGAGCTAGTGATACACTGGCAGCGCGTCAGGATGTACACCCTCCTCCTGCGGGGACGTGACGGCAGGCAGTAGTTTTTTATCTGCTGTTTTGCGGACCGGGAAATTTTGTTTTGCGTCTCAAAGGTTTCGTAAGGCAGCCGTTAGACTCTAGCCGAGAGGGTTGGGAGTGGTGAGCAAAGGGGCTGAGTGGAAGATCGCATGCCCCGCTCCCCCCCCCCCCCCCCCCCCCCTCGGGCGAGGAGCGTGGCCAGATTCCGTACATCCTGACCGTCTATCTGATGAACTGGGCTTGCTTCACCACCAAATTCCCTCAAGTAAGGATAGAAATCACACTTTTAGATTAACAACTCTTACCTTTAGAAGGAAGCTAATGATCTTCTTATTCTCTCATAGGATCGCAAATCATCAATGTAGTATTAAAATCTCGGATTACGGTGTCACTAAGGAAATATAGCACTCGAGGAGGCGCCACCAAGTCTGAAGCTGGTGAGGTTAAACGCAACTTTAGGCGTTTCTTCTTTATCGATAGGGCGCTTTTCTCATTCTAGAAAACTTGCAAAAGCTATGCTGTTCCGTCAAGCTACAACGCTTTCAAAATTCCTGCATATGATTCCATAACTGCACATGATTCGTCCATATGACTCCATAACAAGTAGTTTCATTAGACCTTACATGGAGTTTAGTTACTAGTTACTATCTATTAAAGCTGTGCTCTCGATTTTTTGAAAATTCAAATGGTTTCGAATGCTCATAAATTGCGTATTCGAATATATTTGAAAAAAGTAATTTTCTGAAAATTCGAATTGCGTTCAATCTTGCCCATGAAACAAGTTTCTAGAGACGGCGCTGAACGTTCTCCCATGGCAAGTACTCTAGATTGAAAGAAGTATTTACCTGGCCTTTTAAAAATGTTGCTCTGCAGTCATTCCTCGAAAAGCATTATGTGCGACTTTCTTAAACCAAACGTAGTAATATTACTCTCACGTCCGTCAAGCATTTCAAAAAGTGCCAAACGAGAAGTATTGCCGATGTTTGCAAATGAAGTAGTCATGTCGCAGCGGTGGCCGTTCCTTTTGCAGGTTTACCATACCTCGCGAAGTTGATATTAACTATTTTATCAGTTAAAAGACATAGCATGAACGGTTCCTATTAAGCTACCTAAGGAAACAATGCTGCATGAAGGTCGAGTAGACACGACTCAGGAAGGGATAGGTGTTGAACTCATAGATGACTCATATAAGTTTATTGCTCAAACAAGTACAACAAAGAAATAGCAACACATATCATACAGCAAACAGTATTGCAGGGGCAACAGTAGTGCATGAAGTACAACGAAATCAAAAATGAAACAGATGTCTTTGAACATCTTAGAACTCCACTAGCCATTAGATCCACTCCTATTCCATTAGATGTAGAATTTTTGGCACCGAACGTCATTCCTAAAAAACCAGAAAGCAATCTATCCTTACGCACATCGCAACTAAAGTGTAACAAAAAAAAACTCACGCAGCTCTTCGAAGTGCATTCAAAAGCTGCTTGAGCCACATAGATCGCTCCAGCAGCAGATGCTCAAATGTTGTGCATCGTGCAATGTGTTCGTCGTAATCCTTCCCGAGACTCAAGAGAATTCTAAACGAACAGTAGGACGTCAGGGATGAACACAAAAGGAAATAAACCAAGCAAACCTTGAAGTGGATTTGTCGAACACGCCCCCTTACCTAAGTTCGTCTCTTCCCTAGCCGAGCATGTCTAAGTGCTTATACACCATACATATCCGAGATCACTAAAGCAATCATAAAATTGAACATGAGCTCAAGAACGATCACTCACGCAGTAGAGTTGTCTCCACTAGGTCAGGTAGGTGTTTGAGCCTGGCCATTTCTACCGTTCACTCTAACGGCGTGCGGCCGCATTAGTTGGGCGAAGGGCGGCTGTTGGCAATTTGCCAGCAGCGCGGCCGTCCCACATGCGTTCGCAATGGAGCGCGAAATCGTCCATCGCTGTTGCGTTCTTTCGTCGCTCAGAGGGGAGTCCGCAGCTGGGTTCTGCGCTCTTCGAGCGCAGGACCAGGCTAGGGAAGGGACTCCAGGGTGGGTGCCATCCAAGGTGCTCGTGTGGAAACTGCTTTCGTCGCTCAGGGGGGAACCCGCAGCTCTGTTCTGAAAACCGCATACAGCTGGAAAAATGGGCAGAAAAGGCCTGAAAATTGAGTAGACTTTAAAACTCCTGAGATCTCATTCATTCAGTTGAAGTGCAAAAACGTCGATATCCATAGGAACCGAACTACCGACCTCCGTCGCCAGAGCGAGGCCCTCTACCCACTGCACCACGAGCTGCTTAGCGAAGGTGCCATCGCGGGCGGATAAGATTCACAAATCGCACGGCTTCCGCGCTCCATCGCCAAAGTGGAGTGCAAGCGGTTGCGTCGCGTGCGTCGCTGGGCATGTTGCCAACAGCCGCCCTTCGTCTAAATCTTTCGTCCAACGGCGTACTGCTTCCTTAGAGTTAGGAGGCTCCGTAATCTAAAATAGGTTGGTCGATTCAATTCAGAACTTCTCACAAACGAAGATTCATCTAAAAGAACATTATTGACAAGCATATTATTCATTAACATTGTTAACAATATTAACATTATTTACAGACATGCAAACATTATTTACAAATGTTGTGTTATTGAACATGGAGATGCCTGCTATGTGTCCATTTTGTAATCTGTGGATTTTTTCTTTGATATTTCTCGTTTTCATCTCAACGATGTCAGGTTAGTTTTACGGTTTTCGATTCTGTACATTTATTATATATGATATGATTAGCACACTTAGCACATTGACACGATGAACGCAATTTTCACATGAGCAGCTTAGATGGACCTCCCCGGAGTCCCCTTCCAGTCTGCCCAGTTGCGCATTTCCCGATTAAGCAGGCTTAGTGCGCTCAGAGTCATCAAATGGAGATATGCGTTCCTCAGTGTTAAGCACAGTCTTCAAAGGAAACCATGCCCTATTCCAAGTTTCGCTGTCAAAATCTATTCCGATTTGATTTAAGTAGCCATAGGTCGACTCTAAACTTCTTACCTGTCTTGGATCGTTACAGGCTCCGCTTTCCGATTGAGGCTGACCTCGATTAGGTGACACTCATTTCATCGAAACGTTTTATCTTATCTCTATTTGGCTGTTGGCTGAAGCTGTTTCACAATGAGACAAAATAGAACGATGTCTGCTAATAAACAAAAATTGCCTGCTCTATCATGCCTTCCTCTGATTATATATCTGAATTTTAGATTTTTTACGGTGCATATATGTTTATATATGCAATCAAGGTATTTTTGTTGTTGATCAAGCCCATCACTTTTGTATTTCTCTATCTTTCCAATTCAATGAATATTTCGAATATTCATTGAATTGGAAACATGAACTACATTTTCAACACAGTGAAAGCATCTATCATCATCACATAACAGGGTTCAGCACGTGTAGAGTGGAGTTGAGTGAGGTTGCGGTATTTGGAGATCCTATCACTTCTGAAATAATTATCTTCATTACCTCCTTGTCACGAATACATGACCGTTTCCTTTGTCTTCTGCCACTGTGTCATCGCAAAGGATTTCTCTACCCTTCCTACAGTTCCTTTACTAGTGTATTGTCTTACTTTTCCGTTCAATATCCAATACTGGGCTTCTCATTACAAATGTTACGACTAATCTCACCTCTCCTCTCAGTTCTAGAGGCGAGAATGAATCCTACTTCACCTATTGTTCACCTACATATCGTGTTGCACATCACGCGAGTGGTAAAATCACCGCTAGTGGATCGCTAACTGAAACTCCTGCAGGTCTCCAGTGACGTCAAAATACGCAATTTTCACCCGCAGGTGAACTTGTCCAGTATCTGAGAGTGGATTAATAATAGGCGTGAAGTAGGCGACCTAGTGTTCAGTTGCACCAACATATCCTAACGTGCGAAGCATCGAGCAAATGGCGGCCAGACGGGAAACGAACGAGGAAACATGTGTGACGTGGGTGTTTTAGCTTAGATTGCCATGAAATTTCGAAGCTTGGACAATGTTTATATGGTCCTTTCAACGCTGTGCTTTTTAAGAAATAAGCCCAAAATCGAGCGAAAATAAAAAGTTGTCAAGGCGTGATCCTGCTCAGTTGTGTTATAGTAGCTCTGTTGTATTAGTGTTTCCTAGTGCCTGAGCGCCGGTACCGTGTGACCCCGTGATCATACGAGATCTGGAGCGTTATCGTTATCGTAGTTATCACGTTATCCGGCGGCT
This sequence comes from Heligmosomoides polygyrus bakeri, assembly GCA_947359475.1. Lineage (NCBI taxonomy): Eukaryota > Metazoa > Nematoda > Chromadorea > Rhabditida > Heligmosomidae > Heligmosomoides > Heligmosomoides polygyrus. The sequence goes on from OX375867.1 coordinate 16,548,993, forward strand.
ATAAAAGACGACCACCCTGTAGTGAATGGCAATTTCAACGTCTGCTTTGGCCATAAGTGGCCGGAAATCTAGTTCCTAACCGCGAACGTGTTCTCTGGCCACCCCGGCTGGTCGACGACGTTGACTAAATCATAAAATATTATTTAACCGTATCATTAGAATAGCATAGCATTGGAGCGCGTTTTGGGCAGAGCATTAGCACTTCTCCAACTTCACTTACTCAAGAGGCGTAATCGAGCGTATTTGTCGGAGCGCGTACACGACCTCATTTGTCAGTTTCTCACTATCAGTAGGAGTACTTTTAGCGACATTGATTGCTGTCTCGAACTTATATTTAGCGTTAGCTAAGAGTAAGTTGACAAGAGTTTTCACCTCAGCAAGAGTTGTACTCTTGGGGGTTCTAGCAATCAAAAGGTTTAGGTGTTCTCCAGCTGAACTACAGTCGGAGGGGATTTCGTGCCACTGCAACAAGCTGACGTCCATGCCGTCCAAGGTTGCGGTCAACTTATTGAGCGTCCTAGTTATCTGAGACTTGCAGCTGCGTAATGCAGCCATTTCTTATAGTAGTTAAAGAGCAGTCGACAATTTCGAAGTTTCTGTAGAGGTATGCTTTCCATGAGGAGAAAGTAATGAGGTGAATGCGTTGTGATTGATGTTAGGCGATTAATACTCGAGATAAGTGAGAATATTAGATGCGATGAAAATAATGCAAAATGGAGAATAGGCAACGTTCGCTTTTGGCCGGCCCGACAAAGAGGTGGATTAGCTACAAGGTACCTGGTACGGAAAACGTTCAACGACTTCTGGGCCTCTACTGGGCCATCCCGGCTGCATCCTTGGCCCGCGGCCACCCCGAACGCCGGATCCCAGCCTTGCGGTCCAACGCACACGTTGTAGCAAACGCGCTCCATGGCATGCTTTTAAGCTGCAAGAGTATATCACCCCTGGAGGCCTAAGTCGAGGAAACAACTCCTGCCACAACTTGCTATTCAACCGAAGGCCATAGTAACCACTTTAACTTGGCCGCGCTAACACGACAAAAACGACGTGTGGCGAATGGTCATCCTGATCACTGACTTGGCGATGCACCATTTCCGCAGCTCTGGCCGTTCTTTTTCTTTTTTTGCCGTACCTCTCAAAGTTGATGTCAACAATTTTATCAATTAATGTCATAACATGAACGGTTCCTATTTAGTTACCTAAGCAAACAATGAAATGCCCCATGAAGGTCGATTAGACACGACTCTGAAATGGTAGTTGTCGTCGGGGCTCTCGAAGACGAAGAGTGGATCCTGGAGTCCTGTTGAGGGGATTCTCGGATTACTCGAATCGATGACGAGGTGCGATAGATTGCATGAGACGGTAGACGGCGCCAATTTTAAAGTAGCATTTGACGCGACAAGTCACGTCAAATTCAGTTCGGTTACGCGAGACGGTTAAAATCTGCAGACGTGCAAACGTTTCAGCTACTCTCCCATTTTTGCAAATGTGACGATGGAAAGTTGTGAAGTTATCTCGTTGAGGGAGCAAGACATCGGATCTGTTAGTCATTCCATGCAACTTATTGAAGGCGGAATTTTCGGAAATTTCTATAAACGACAGAAACCTGGGGTCTCGCTTTATTACGTCCTCGGAAACAATTAGTGCGGCCCAGCTGAATTTTAAAATTCCTAAACCCAATCAAATTCTATTTTCTTCTATTTATGACCTTCACCTGGCTGCGGCAAATCATTTCGTACCAAATTTGACAGGAAAATATGCAGCTGCTTCAACAGATCTCGTTTCCTTCAACGAAGGGATCGTCAGCCTAAAACCTGTTATTGTAGCTTCTCATCTATTCATCTTTAAGGAGGGAAAATGACATAGAAAATTTACGTTCCAGTCTCATTTTGAGCATTTGCATGCTGGTTGCAATTCGTCAAAACTGCATGTGAACCTTGGTAAACAGCACTCTCTGTCGCCGATTTTAGCTGAGAATATCTATGTCCGAAGAGAATGAGTTAGTCTTAAAATATGTTAGCTAACCAAATACAATGTAGAAGCTCCAAGTATAAAATATCAGACGCCAGATGATCAGATGGCAGAATTTAACTGGTTAACGTGACGACTTCTTTCAGAACTGCGACTGAGCTTCTAGAGCGTCTCATGCTCAGTCTTCGCAGAATGAGTGCTGGAAAGCCCAGCACAATAAATGTAGTTTTTCGCTTAAACTCTTCAAACAGTTTGGAAACCAATATTTTTTATTCACCAGATCGAGCTGATGTGGAGGTCTTGTGGCTTTTCTTGAGACGGAACGATTAAGGGTTTAAAAACTTATTTATTTATACATACCTCGAAACGGAGATTAATTAGTTTTAAAACCAAATCAGACACTTAGAGAATAGCAGGAAAAGTTTTGTCCTTGAAGAAAAGCTTTATTGTTCGTCTCCATACTGATGCACATCTTTTTCACTCTGATAAAGGATATTCAGCGTCATTAATCAAAGCTCTAGCCCTCTATGATTGTTTTAAACACTCCGATTACAAATTAAGTTGAATTTCCAAGTAGGGGAAAATTACGTAATTGTTCTAGATTGTTCTTCTACGCTGCAGCTCAACCGAAATTAAAAGACGTACGCTGGTGACCAATGTTTCCCCATGACGTTCATCAACCGACCACTCTCGACCACATCGACCAGGATCTTCCTCACCTGATTTCACTGTGATACCTTCCCCGTCTTCATCCACCGCATTGTGCTTTTCGCAAGATGGACGCAAATTTGCTGGCAATATTGTTCTCTTCAAAGGCGATAGGTATCGAGGGAATGAACTCCTCACTTGCTACTCAGGTGTTCAAGATGGAAGATGAATCAAACAAAAGGTCGAAAAATAAGAATCCCGGTAAAGTATTGAGTTAGATGGGGAAAACCTAGGATGTTTGGAAGGTTATAGGATTATAAACGTCGGTAAACCGAAGAAAGGTGGGGGCATTAGTGATGAAAGCCCAAAGGTAGAAGGAATGAAGACAATCGCACCAGGATCATCCACACGCGCGCCGGCAATGGCGGGAGCGGCCGCTTGCATCATTATCGATCGACACGGCGGAGTATACGGCGCGAAGGTGAGTATTTTTCTGTTTTCTTCTGTTATCTTCATTTGTGTTGTTGTGTATTACGTTCGGTTTTTCTGTCTTTGTCATGTCGGCATTGATCTATAGCTGGTACATGATTTGTATTGAAGTTTGAACTCCTCTTTGGGGGGAGGGTGGTTGAGGAATGCATTCTGAATGAAAAAAATAGATCGACTAAAGAGCGTCGAGCTGTCAACATCTCAAGCGGGATTCGATGCAAGAATGCTCTCTTATGTTTTTTTTTTGGGGAGCTACTAATTGAAATGTCACGAGCCTGTTCTGGTGATTTCGAAATAAATTGACTTAAGATGTTGTCATGAATGCATTCTCATTTTTTGAAATAAATCCACAAAGGGAAGTCCTTAACTTTCGACTTGTCGGGGGGGGGGGGGGGAGTAGATTCGTTCAAGAATCCATTCTGATTGATTTTTTAAAAGAAAGAAATTTTTAAACAATAGCGTTGAGGGAGCTCTTTTGCTTGCCTTTGCTGTGGGAATCCGAGAGGTACAGCATGTCGAGCTTGCATACATTACGGCTTAGCTTTTTGTCTATTTAGTTTTAGGTTCGGTAGGTACTTTTTTGGCTTAACTTTAAATTTATTTATTTTGAATTTTTCTTTTTACTCATAACATGCTCCAACACCGCAAGAAACAGCTCCGTGCCTAGAGGAGTTCTGCGATCACCTGAGCAGTACAAGCAGCTCTACGACGCGATCCGTCAAAGCTACGCGTGCCAGAATGAGAATGGCACACATCCAAGAGTTCTTTCCCTGACGACCAGCGTCGAACTACATTTTTTGAACAACTGACCGGTCGACTTCGGAGTGCCGTGGATAGGACGGATGACGGCTGACGCTCACAGCAAGCGGACATGTTCGGACGGGTGGCCAGCAACGATTCACGTTGTCGATTTTTCTCTCGGAGCTCTCAAACTTCTGCCAGAATTCCCTGAACTAAGTCTAGCCTAAGAGAACGTTGGAAAAACTTCAGTGTCCGTGAGTTCGATCTCGGACAAATATTGTGGTTATCGTGATGTAGTTGGGCTGTTGATGTGTCTTTGCTGTTAAACTGGCGACTAACCATTGACTGATGGCAGTATCATAACGCCTCATGTCTCGTCGCTTTCGCTTTATCTGAGACCTGAGAAAAAACAAGAACATATGCAGTACTAATAACAGTTCCAAATCATCACCTCTACTATAGAGTGTTCAGGATTTTTTTTTTGCAGCAACGAAGTGTTCTAAGCCTATAGTAAATTGAGCTAGGCCATTTCTGATGTAAATCGAGCTACACGTGCCTTCTTACCAAGGCGTACAACCGCTGAGAAAAGGGGGGGGGAGCCTCCCCGACCCTATTTGCGCCGTGAGTTGACGATGGAGGAGGGGATATGACGGGTAGTTGAGAGAGGCTAGACGACCGTGCAGCATTCCCACTCGCTCCTCGCGGCGAACGAGTCAGTGGGTGTACCGGAGTTGGAAAGCGCAGAGAAAATCGATGTGATCGTTCGCGCTCACTCTTGGGAGCGGCGAATTATGGATTACCGGACGTTCAGCGCAAAGCGTCCGGTTGGAGGCTTCACACTCTCCAGCATTCTAAAACCGCGTCGGAGGAAGATGAGAGGCCCTACCACGTCTCACTACAGTCTATAGCTGAGGGCACGGCTGAAGATCATCTGCCCCCTTGGAAAGGTCCACTCGATCACAGCAGTTTCGAACTTCATGTCAATCTCATAGTATTGCTTATCCATATGTATTCCGTTTATTGAAGGGCTGTGTCATAAATATATAATAGCACTACTGTTTGGCACCGGGTAAGGAGGTGCACGGTGAGTCTCTCGGTATCGACGGTCTTGGCGGTGTGTTCATACCGGACGCCGAGTAGTCATCGATCGGCCGGCGTGTTGAATCCGGCGCACTGGCTCCGACGGGAGCGTAGTGCCTCGCGCTAGCTGACGGGCTCCGCCCCGTGACTGCCGCGCTCTGGCGTCGACCCGCTGACGGGCTCCGACCCTAGTTGCACGTGAGCTCCGCCCCCGCCAAGCCGGATGGCAGCAAGACACGGCGGAGTCGATCCATGCTTCATGCCATCAGCCTTACAGTCCCTGTATCACACTACATGCTACGTACGGAGGTGCCGTGAATGGGTTCCACCACATGGACGAGCGGGAAGCTCACGCTGCGCCCCCGCTGAGGAGGCTCGAGGTGGGTGTGGTTCCTGGGGTTGCCCGTGTTACCTAAGTGGAGGCTATGGAGGATTAGCAGGCGTCGCAGTCAAGTGGCATCGGCTTCACTTGCACTGGGACTACCGATTCGCAACACCAACTCTCCGACCTCGCACTAATGGAACGCTTGTTGGAAAATGCTGAAACTTCTAACCAGATACCTGGAATCGGGTGCACGCGACAGCCGCACCTACCTCCTCCGACCCCGCTGTCGCGCATCCAGCATGAAACAAACAACGTAGCATACTGCTCTGAGCACATTTCAAAACTCCCTCGTTTCACTCCGTCATCACCTGAGACACGATTATAATCTCCGCCAGATCAGTTCTTATTTTGAACCCATGACCTTACTCTCGTGAATCGAGAGCACTACCACTAAGATAGCCTCTCTCGGAGGTTATGTTCGCTAAGGGCTCGTCCTTAGCGAACATAACCTCCGAGAGAGGCTATTCGTCCTTGCTGATTTATACTCGCTCCTGGAAACGAGGTCCGGAAGCGTTGGAGTACGCCCATATTTCGCAGTGCCTCCGCTGCCCAGCACTCGATGTGGATTCCTACGTCAGCCATCAGGCAGCCAGCTGAGGGAGGGTTATTGAAGGAAATAGACTTAAAACTGTATTCCAACAGTGACCCGTTTCCATAGACTGGAAGACGCGAACGCTATCATGAATGTCGCATGGAATACTGACAAAGAAGTTCTAGTAGACAATGGTACTATTCGATGAAGGTGCTCATGCTGCCACTCCTGAAAAAAGCAGTCGATGTAGGCAAATCCAGTCGCCTACACCGACTAACATCTATTTATACTTTCGTTCGTTAACGTAGGCTAGTGAATCGTCCGACACAATATTTGTTGTAGTGTAATGCTGTAGTAGTGTATGGCTGCTGTAGTATATTGCTGTTGTAGTGTATTGCGTATTTCGTGATGTTAAACGGCATTGAGTGAACCCCGCACTGTAAGGTACGCGAAAGGTTGACTACCCATGCTTTTTTGTGTTGTACAGTTTCGTTCTCCAATAAACCGTTCGTGCTCTCCGACGTCTAGGGCGACCTCCACAACAACTGGCGATCAGATCGACGACTTCAACGCGGACAAGGAGCGGTCAACAACGCGGACAAGGAACGTTCGACAACGCGGACGGGCAGCCGATCGATCGACGACGTGGACGGCAGCGGATCGCTCGACGACGACGGAAAGCACTTCAAATCACTCATAAATTTGTGCAACCTAGACGGACACGGAGCATCGTAAAATTTTGCCTACAGAAGCGAGGAGCCTCCGCTGTTAAAAAAAATCCAAAGGCACTGTTTAGGCGCCCGAAAGGGTAAGAAGGTGATCCACGAACGGTCGCACGAACTGACGTCACGAAGTGCCCTCACTATTCTAAAGTAATAGCGCGCATTTTCGCAACGATTGGAACAAATGCTGGTAGTGTGCCGAAAGCTCAGCGAAAGTATCTACGTTGCCCAGTACGGTGCACGGCACTTCAAGTGCGTCAAGAACGTGTTCGCCGGTTGTCTGGCACTTCATAAACCATGCGACACCCGAGACCCCTCTTGCAGGAGCAGCATTTACAAGCCCATGTGCAAACCTCAGGGCATTCAGCAAGCAAGCTGTGCTTCGTTGTTGATTTTTTCTCCCATTAATGTGCAGGCCTGGAGCTGGACATTCTTTAACTCAGGTACTGCACGTTTCGCAATGGGTACTATGCGGGCTGGTGCCCGCTTGCACATCGGCAAGGCATCTTAAAACGGGTAAGTTAGGTCACCCAGACTCCCTTGCCTTCCCTTGCCCAGTTCTGGCTATCCTTAGCATCAGAAACCGTGTTTATGTGAGCGTTCCACGACCACGTGCAATCTCGGAGCGAGCACCAGCCCCTAATCCCCGCAATGTGTATGTAATTTATTGTGATTTTTGTTGCATATCAGCTGTAATCATAGCTTGGGGAGGGGACTAAACCTATAACAAGCTGATAACAAGCTGTAGCAGCCGAAACCGACGGGCAACGACGAGCACTTCGAGCTAGCAACAACTACTCGAGGACCACGACGCAATGATGGATGCTGAGATGCTACGCTTCCTGGAGGAGCAGGCCGAGCAAAAACAGGCGATGTTCACACGGACAGTCGGCGAGATCATGACTTCAATCCATCAGCGGATGTCCAACACGAGACCTGCTGCACCAACATCGCCAGCAGAATTCGTCGTAAATTTGTTGTCGACAAGGATTCCGGAGTTCGCCTATGATCCGGACAACGGTTGTACGTTCGACGTACGGTAAAACCGGTACGAGGACATCATTTCAAATTATGGAGCATCACTTGAGGACGCTTCCAAAGCGAGACTAATCGTTTCAAAGCTCGACGCCACAACCTAGGCCCGTTTCGCAAACCATGTGCTACTGCGTAAAGCCTCCGAGATCTCGTTGGAGGACACTGTGAAGACGCTCAAGGAGTTGTTCGGACACACAACATCAATCTTCGCTCGACGCTATGCATATCTGCGAGCGCAACACAATGGCGAAACTCTACAGGACTACACTGGTCTGGTCAATCGACGACACGAGATGGCCGAATTGAACAACGTCACTCCCGAGCAGATGAAGTGCCTCGTCTGGATCTGTGGACTTTCTACCTCCGAGGATGCTGACATCCGAGCACGTCCCTTGCGCAAAATGGAAGACAATCCACAGACGACGCTGAAGGAACTCTATTCTAAAATTCAGCCCTTCCTCGACATTCGCCGGGACGTGACAATGCTTGGAGAAACGCAGTCAACCTCACATAACGTCAACGCCGCCAAGCCAGGAGCAAACCAGAAGGAGCCGCCATTACCATGCTTCCAATGTGGAGGACAACACTGGGCAAAGGACTGCAGCTTCATTCGGAAGAAATGCTTCGAGTGCAATGTCGTTGGGTACAAGAAAGGCTTCTGCAGAAATTTCGGGCGGAGGAAGAAGCCAATAAGGAGACGCAAGGCTGCTAACAACGTGTCGTCGCCTCTACATCAAGCCACGGATATCCAGCATACCGAATCTTTCGAGATGTGTACATCAATGGACGAAAAGTGCGAATGCGTCTCGACACGGGAGCCGATGTCATCCTGCTGAGCAACGCCGATTGGATCGCTATGGGTCGGCCGAAACTGCTTCCCTCAGACATTATATTGAGGTGCGCAAATAATAAACGACTCGCCGTTCGAGGACGATTACAGTGCAGTTTCAAGACCGGTGAGAAACAAGGAGAAGGGCCCTGCTATGTCGCCGACACACCTTCATTGCTGGGACTCGACGGGATCTCGCAGCATCAGCCGCTTCTGCAACAACTCGCGGAAGGACCCGTCAATAACGTCTCAACTTCCACACTCAGTACATTGCGATCTTTGCTCATTGCACAACTGCGACGACAATTTGCAGACGTTTTTGCGCCTGGACTGGGACGTTGTACCAAGTCGAAAGTTAAGCTAATGCTTACTCCAGACGCAAAGCCAGTATTTCGCAAGGCTCACCCTGTTCCATATGCACGTCTACCAAGGATTTCTCAGGAAATCGACCGTTTGGTAGCAACCGACGTACTCTCGCATGTCGAATACTCTGAATGGGCATCACCTATCGTCGCCGTGCAGAAGAAAAATGACACAATCAGACTTTGCGCCGACTACTCCACAGGTCACTGGAAGAAGCATCGACGAACACAACACTCGACTCAAGGAGGTGTTTCAAAGGATCCAGGACTATGGTTTCCACGTTCGCCTGGAAAAGTGTTCCTTCCTGCAGACGGCAGTCAAATAATGGAAAAGAAAACAGGTCTACATATGGATTAGAGGGCAACTTTTTGTGTTGGCATTGCAGAACGGGACTAGCAGCAAATAGCCATGGCCTGCTTTCAAAATGGCGCAGGATAACTTTGAGATCTGTACATGTTTGGAGTTTTACATCTGCAAGTTAACAAATGGATGAACTGGATTCAAGAATCTCAATGCCAAACAAGCAAGACACTTACTATCCCGGCCTTCGAAATTGTGAAGGTTTCGAAGGCCTTCCAATGTCTTACATAAAAACGTTTCTCTCTAATTTTTGTTAGATTTTATCATGTGCATTTCACTTGTGAAAAATTCAGCAAAAGTTACATATCTGATTTTTTACATTGCATAATTTTCACATCTTCTTAATAAATTTTATTTACAAAAACACAAGCAAGAACGGAAGAACAGTAACACTACACCCAGGAAGAACAATATCTGAAACCACACTTTGGCGAAGCAGGTGACCTGCAACTCCCACACTTGTCCCTGAGCATCAATTTCCTGTTGATTCCCGCTGTCGACGTTACGAGAATGTCGTAGGTGTCGATCTCGGTCGCTAGCTCCAGCCCAGGCACTCGAACGACCGTCGGCAATCGTTCCATTCCTGACGAACTCTACAGTTTATGATGATTGAGTTTTACCATTAAAACCCTTGGCTTGGTAAGGGTTGACAGGGGCAAACGAGGATAAATGAAAAGACGGAGGACCATGGAGACTTTGATGCGCGAATTCTTTTCCCTATTCTGAAGGCGTTCAGAGGAGAAAACGTGCCGTACGTGGAGGGTTTCGATGATTAATCATTAATCATTTTTTGCGTTCAACTTTATGGCCTAACTGCACATTTTGAGTTTTGACTGTGTGGAGGATGATCGTCATCGATAGCATCCCCTGACTATGGTATGAGGTAGTAGTTAGAAAACGACTAAATTTGGCAAACGAAAACGGTAGGAAAACCTGCTAATCAATAATACTAAGAGATAATAAAACATTCTCTTTTATGCTAACTTCTTACCTCCGCGAACTTCTTTGTCTGCAGTTGTTATTTTAGTGCGTTGGTGAGTTAGCCATTCGGTGCGCGCCTCCAGCAAGCATTGATCGGATGCTTTTGATTCAAGTAGAATCTTGAACCGCCTTTGCTGAAAGGAACTCCGTTTTGCTGAAGTCAAGCTTGACGCTTAACAATGAAAACGCTGATCCGGTTTTTAAAAACGTTCATTTATTTAATAAATGATTGGCCTATTGTTTGTGTAGTATGCCTGCGTATTCGACTAGTATTCTGGCGCAACGCGAATAACCCCAACAATTTGGAAGGTGCCCAAATACTGATGACGTCTTTCTGTTTTTGTTCTTGTTCGAATTGTTTATTATTCCACGTTCTATACTGCTTTGATTTCTGGCACTATTTACTTGTTCAATTGGGTGGCGATACCATACACGTTGTTTTATCTCACGTCCATCTTAAATGGACGTATTAAACTATTATCAATACTATCTATCAAAGAACAGGCCTACATCAGTATCGATGTGGCCTACAATGTAGGGACAGGAGGTCATCGGTCAATCACAATATCGACCGCGCTCGTCCACTATAGATAGTACACTCATTCGTGTCCTTTTTCGCCGGCAGGCACCCGTATCCAGTCCAGATTAAAGAACTCTGACGCGAAAACAACAAGAACGCTCATATGTGCATGCCTGTTAAAAATTCATTTGTTAAAATGATGAGATTTTCTTTGTCAATCATCAAATAAAGAGGCTGTGTAGTAACTGAGTGCGATCGTTTTGTTCAGCACATTTTGGTGTTTCTACACCTGATCCAAGTACATCTGGTTGCGTAAAATGCGCTGTATATGTCGCGAAGGCAGGCTTTTAAAAAAGAGTTGACAGTAAACGAGATAACCTTTGTAAAAACCGGAATTCGAATCACGTTCTACTCTGTCAATCGTCAATAGCAGGGCTATCCATGTCTCCTTCTCCAGGAAACCGAAAAAACTAGCACTGCAGTAGACGATTAACAGTTTGAAAGCTCTCATCAATTACACCGATACGGCAGATGACCGCGCGTTTGGCGATCCAACCCACTTTTACAAACCGAGATGCTGCACCCGAATTCTGTTGTTTTTCGCTGCGCTTTTAAACGAGCTGAGGAACTCGCCGATGATATCGGTCCGGAACGTGTCTAAATCTAGAATGCTTTGTCTTCGGGATTGCTGTTTAGCAAAGGTTGTACTTGAAAGCTGCTGAAACTTTTATATAAATATAAATATAAATATAAATATAAATATAAATATAAATATATCTACCAGTACTACTTGTGCAATCGTAAAATTAGAGCATTTTGTCTTTGTAAATCTGATCACTAAGAAATCGGATCCTATTTAGTAAATACATATAGATATATGAATGTTTAGCTCGTCTGCTTATGTCGATTAGTGTTGAATGAACGTAGACTAACTATGTACAAAGAGTCACCTCAGAAAATATAAACTTGCACAAGAAATTGCTAGTGAAGCGATTTTGCCGTTGGTGAAGAGCATGAGAAATCGACCCTCGTAGACAAGAGTTGTATTGTCGTCAACAACCTGGAGAATTTTCATGGGTGACGAATTGAGATGGAGTAATGTGACAAGGACTCACTACGGCCAGTTCGAGTTGTGAAAACCATCTGTACGGAACCGATGGCTCCTAATTATCTCGTTCACACGGATGCCAGTGAGCCGAGTGTCGTTGACCGACATCTGTTAACAGGCATCACTATGAAAGACGTCGCCTGGGAATAGCATTGGCAATGATGAAGTGTATGGAATGGCCCTAACCATAAACCCAACGAATGCAGCGAACCAGTAAAGGCAGAGTTCTGAATTCCAGTACAACTCACCGTCAGGTTCTGGATGCCACGCATACCGAAGCTGACAGCACAGAAGGTGTGCAGTATCTTGTGTATGTGGGGATACGACGAAAGAAGCAAGTTTAAGACGAAATGTGAAAGAACAAGACGCTGCACATCTGGATGATGCGCCAGTCCGCAAAATGAAGAATATGAAGAGTCTAGCAAGTAAGATGGTCCGTATCTCAATGCCAGGATGGCAAAAAAAAATATAAAAATAACGTTCTGTTCAAGACTTATAACTGAAGGCCGTAGGTTGAAGAACCGTATGCGATGCCATTGTCGTACAGTAATGCTCTTCTGAAATCACTCCATTTCACACGTATGTCAGAATGGTAACCAACGGTACTATAGGAGCAAATAAGTCCTGTAATAGTCAAACATGTCTTCTTCAGGCAGCGAATGAGTATACAACTCGGATACAATGATTGGAGACCTATCAACGAACCCTGACGTTTCCTCACCCCATGTTGACTATAATAGCGCTGAGTGATAGATAAACCTAAAGGGAGAAAATTGGTGTGGTGTGCAAGAATTGAAGAAACATTTTAGACCGCAACTCTGCTAGTCCTTTGCTAACGTGGCCTACTTGCGATTGCATTTTCACCGAGCTGTACAATGAAACCGATTATTTTCCTTTTAAAGTAGTTAGATTTCCTCATAGTAGTTCGTACACTAGCGATTCCCTTTTAACTGAAACTCTACGAATACCACGATACTGCTCTATAAAAGAAGACTTTGTTGACAGACTTGGCAATTTGATTACCTCCTTGCTTCAATTACAGTACAATAAAGATCTAATTCTTCAAACCATAGTTAAAAGTATTCTTAAACAAAAAAGTATCGCCCACCAATGTGAACTTGTATAATCTTTCAAAGATATTTATCGACTCGTTAAACAATTTATCAACCAACTGTCTATGTGATGCATATCTTTTATTTCTGGTTTAACTTTTGCTTCTGGCCCATGTATACCCATTACCTGTTTTTTTTTAAACAGTGACCTGATATGAATATATTGCTACAGGCATTGATCTTCCCTGTAGATCTCTCACGCCGACCCCGACCTCTCTACAACCAGGTCCCGTAGGAAATACCCGCCCCTTCTGACCTTATTTTTTCCGTATAGAAACACAACACATGGCTATTCAAGTACCGCAGTCACTCCCTACCCTACTGATAATCCTCCGGAAGTGACTGTATTTCTTTCGCTTCTTTGCTTTAGTAATTATATTCTGTATAGGGCTTAGAGGTGAAACAGGATATAACCACTACTAAAATCCTCCTTTAAAAGGGCTTCTTGCACCCAAAATAACTTCATTCTCTTATTGCGACGATGAGCCGGTGTTCGCCGCACACACGGCGGCCAGAAAACCATTGAGGTCTAGAAGTCTGCCATTATTATGTATTCGACTGTCTGCATTACTTTTCGTACGCCTTTCTCTCCATTCAGGGACAAACAAACTGCTAAGTAGTAGTCGTCGCTCCTTGCACTTACGACATTGAGAACCAGGGGTGAGCAGAGTACTACCGGGGACGAGCAAGGGGTGAACAGAGTTTCGGTTTTCTGGTCATCTTGAATAAACTCAACGTTTTTGAGCCGCTACGAATCTCCGACTTTGCCTAAATTCTAGCATTGGAGAGACTCAAAAGATGAGACATTCGAACGACTTCGTGAATGGCGTGCTTTTGCCTGTCGCGTACTATGTTTAGTTAAGGTCATATAGTACTATGTTTTAAGTGCATGCACCGCCACGGTGGCTCCCTTCTAAGTCAGTAGTTTTTCAATGTACTTTTTCATTATCGTGATTTATGTGAATCGTTTTACTTTTTGATTTGCCGGCCTAGCTGCACCCTTTGGCAAGATCCTTCTCATATTTCGTTTCAGAAAAGGTGGAGTAATGTGATTGAGCTTCTAGGACTGAGCATGTTTACTAGAGCTACTTTCCCTCTAAGCTAGCGCACCTAATTATTCTCTCTATTTCCCTGGTTAGCTGTCCTAGTTACCAGTCCCATGAGGCCGCCAGTGTACCCATGTACCACAGTTCTACTATCTAGTGTGAGGCATAGCTGGCCAATGTGGACAGGTAACCTTGGTGGAAATTTGGATGAGAGTAAGTAACGAAGTCACACATTTAGAGGGACATGTTTTTTTGCCCTGGCTCAGTTCAAGTTGCGTGTCACTTATTCTCTCAGTTTGAAATGAGTTGCCAAGGTGTTGCCACTATCGGGGTGATTTGCTGTTCTGGTTGTTCTAGTGTTAATTTCCTTTTTTTAAATGGCTTGTTTCAATCGTTTTTATTCTGGCGTATTGCGCACGTTTATTTGACGTATAAATAAATAAATAAATAAATAAATAAATAAATAAAATCATGAGATTTTTTCTGTTTTCTGGGAAAATGGTCGAAATTGATCAGAAAACCGCAAATAGCATGGCATAGAGATTCTCTTATGGGCCATTAACTATTTTAATTTATCCTGTATCACAACATCGTAGCCTGTACCGCAAAAAATGTTCTTAGGCTATTTCAAACTCGAAAAAAAGCTGTTTGCGCAGTGGCTTTTATTAGAAATCACCCCATGTGCTCGTCTGATTCGTTTGTTTGATGGTATAAGTACAACTATCACGCAGTTCCTCCATGGCAGTTTTCACGCTGTTTACAAATTGGATTTGTTGATTTTCTAGCCTCTTTAGTGCGATGCAGAGTTTTATATTAACACTACTTGCTTCTCCAAAATTGCTCTCTTGTAGACCACGTTTGCCTATACACACCATCTTCACGTTAAATTCGACACTTTCCAAAATAAGATGGGCACTTTTGAAATCAAACCGATCATATTCCAATGGAAAACGATTGCGTTCAACATTAAACAAGACCTATACTAAGAAGGCTAAAAATTTTGCCTCAGAAGAACTCACTATCACCTTCTTGCAAAATCTACAATTCACCTTTTCCAAAAAATCGAACCCATTGTTTGAAACCTGCCAAAATATTTATTTTTATAATAGGTAGATAACATATTACAACTTATTTTTAAGTTTTTTAGTGCATTAAAAGCAAGTATTTTTCATGTGCTGAAAAACAGTGAGTTTATAAAAAGACTGCCTCATCTACTTTTCCTTTGGTGGATAGTAAAAAAAATCCACGTTATTATTAATATGCACTTGAAGATGGTACAACGAAAACATTGTAGAAAATACACGAATCCTTGTTGCAGTTCCAAGTAAACAGCAATTACACTATCGGTTCCAGAAAAATCGCGACGCCCTACACGAGGGCACGGTGTGCTCTCTTGTTTTCATGCTCTCAAAAGTTGCTGCTCTACTTTACCCTCAAATAATATTTAATTCGCAAGGCGCGAGCTAATCCTCCTTGGCACGACGGCAACTTCGCACGTTTTTCCGCATCCGGATACAGAAAACGTGTCACCGATGTCACGGCGCAACGAGCGTCCGGATTTGGATCGCCGTTATTCCTCCGCCCCTACGCCGCGTCCGGTAAGCGCACATGCGTTTGTGTCTTCACACAGTTAACATCTCGCATTTAACATCGCATTAGAACGTGTGAAGGCAGGAGGTGTTATTTCTTTCGATCGATGTGAATGCTAAAGAAAGAACAATGATCAACGAAGATCTATTTTAACAGGAAACAACCACAATAAAACCAAATAAACTGTTTAGAAGACATGTGTCCCATTGTAGTCCACAAAACCCGACCTCAACAACAATTTAAAGGTTCTTAGGGATTTTTTTTATTTTTGAAGAAGGTGAATGGAAATTTCTCTGGAAGTCCAGCCAATTGCTATTTTAGCTCTAACCTCGCTTTGTTGCATTTTTTGAAATATTCGAAGGCATTTTGGTATTGTTTCTTCAAGCTGTGATAGCAAGTAACTCAAGTTTGTCAAAGAGCTTTTGGCTCCTCAACGTCGCTTTAAAAAAAGCTTTCACATCTCCGTCCACCCTGATTTGCCGAAGGAATCCCATGGCTGCTCTATGGGTAAGATATGGTGAAATCCTATTCGGCGGATCTAACCAATTGGGCTGATTGGTGACTTTCTGTATGCCTTGCCACCTCTCCATTCAAATTGCCGAAGAGCCCTTACACAGTGTTTTAGAAGCTGGTAGTTTTTTGTACGCCTGTCGATGGAAGGGAGGAATCGTTAGACAAAACACCGTTATCGTTAGCACCTCCCCCCTCTACAGGGTGCGCACTAGTTATGGGTCACGGCGAAAATTTGCGGGTTGGAACCGCGAGCGACATTTTTAAAATTTAAGCAATATTATTATGCGTTTCATTTATATTATGCTACTCGGAAAGTTTTTTGTACGTACTCCGCATTCTAGACTATTGTTGAAGCTCATCCGAAGCGCGCCGCCATTATCGGTCTGCATCAGGAAGGTGAATCGAGGAAAATTGCTCATCTATTTGATTTCCAGCCACTGGTCCGAAAGACCATTGAACGATTCAATGATCTTGCAAGTACATGTGACAGAAAAGGACTAGGTAGAAAGTTTTATGCTCCAACTTCAGAGACCATAAACAGGATTCGTTAGAAAATTCCACACCGGTCAAACAAGAAAAAGGAAGGCATCAGTGCTACTCTGTGAGAAACATTGTCAGAGGGAAGCTAGCACTTCGCCTTTACTGACAACAGACGTCACATTTCCTTTCTGCCCAAATGAAGAATATGCAGCTGAAAAGATGCTAGAGACTTCTGGAATGCTTCGCAGATGACATGCACCGGTTTTCAGTGAGAAAATTTTCACAACAGAACCTATTGTAAATCCACAAAATGATCGGACCCTAGCAGCAGATGAGAATCGGGTCATTTCTAGAGGAAAAGTCATCGGGAAAACTGCACAACCGAGCTCTGTCTTGGTTTGGGGTGAGATAACCTCCAATATATATAGGGCGCGTGGAGCGCAGTCGGAGGAGGCGCCGACTGTCGCGTGCACCCGATACCAGGTTCCTGGTTCGGATTGCTCGCCTAGGCCAACCAAGCCTTCCATCCCTCCGGGGTCGGTGAATTGGTACCAGACTTGTCTGGGGAGGATGGAGCGCTGACTTGTTCATCGGCTGGCCACCGCAAGTCATTGTATGGCCAAATACGCATTCAAATCGCGTCCACGATATCCCGTAGAAGTAGAATGCTTGGCGCATCCCAAAAAGGATTGAATAACGCCGCCCTTTATTCTTTCTCCTTATCCTTGTCATGCATGAATGATGTCAATGTGTTCGAATGCAAGGCACGCTTTGTTCGTATTTATTTATTTGTTTATCACACCATTGTGCTCGTGTAGTACTTGCAATCGACAATTACAGAAAAGTAAAAAAAGTTCTGGCGCTTTTGTGCAATTGCTTATCGTTCGTTTATTACTGAATAAATATTTAACTTTCTTCGCCTTTTTATAAAACATCTAATACGGAATTCTTCGCTTCATCTGATGGAATAATTTGTGTTTCTCCTATATGTAATAGTTAGGTTTCTTCGAAGACTTATTGAAGTATATCGGAAGAGCAATTCCGAAGGAAATTTTATTTCAATTTCAAACTGTGCCAGTACGCCGTCGAACCAGCCCGCAAAATCAACCACGCGTGGATGCCTAGTAGTGTTGGAGAAAGAACCGTGCAGTGGTGGTTTGAGTGATTTCGTTCTGGAGATATTTCACCTTTGGAGGTGCACCCCGAAGCGGCAGACCTACAGCAATCCAGTATGACAAATTGAAGGCCTTCATGGAAGCGTAACCCATCGCATACAGTGCACAGGATTGCAGAAGGTTCAGGATCCAGTAAAACTGCTTTTACAGATAGTTCGAATCGCCTCAGAAAAATGAAAAGTTCAAAAAGTGGGTGCCACGATTTGCGTGATCGCCAGAAATTGTCGTGTTTTGAAATCTGTTCTTCGTCGCTTCTTCGAAATCAAAACGACCCCTTTCTGGATCAAGCCGTCGCATGTGATGAAAACTGGATTCTGTACGAGAACAGAAGACGATCAGGACAGTGGATGGATCTCGACGAACACACGTCTCCCACCCACACCCCTACAAGGAGTTTCCCAAAGCCGGAAACGACAATAGTAACAGTGTGGTGGCGGCTGGTGAGATTCACTACAACTCTCTGGAAGCAGGGGCCGGATTCATCAAAGTTACTGCAGTAACTTTGACGGAGAATCGTAAGCGAAAAGCTCAGATAACGTGGCTTATCGCTCACCATATCGCTTGATAAGCTACGTTATCTAAGCCTTTTGCTTACAATTCTCCGTTAAAGTTACTGCAGTAACTTTGATGAATCCGGCCCCTGGTCGAACCAGCAGAGCAGAGTCCTACAGTGGAGAAATCGACGAGATGTGCCGAGAATTGCGTAAGCTGGCTAACAGAAGCGCTTCCATTCTTGAATGACAACGCCCGCCCACAGGTTTCCATGAAAATGATAAATCAAACCACCATGCGAAAACTGAACAAACTAGGAGTTGAAGTTCTGCCTCTCCCGTAATCTTCGCCAGACTTTGCGCCAACCGACTACCACCTTTTTATGCACTCTCAGAACCTCCTCGTTAGTAGGACCTTCCTAAATCAGAACTACGCAAAAACAGTTTCTCAGTAATTTATCGCATCTCGACTTCCCAGTTTTTTTTGTGCTGATAGAATTACTCAATTAGAGTTGTGTTGAAAAGAGTGTACTGATGCGAAAGATGTTTATTTAGGGATGTTTATTTAGCTCCAATCCGGCGAGTATTAAGGTTTTGGTGGATTACCAATGGGGTGGCTTTACTATTCAGTGGAACAAAGGTTTATTCTCACGATTTTATAGTAGAACCCAAAATAGTGGTATATACATCGTATATATACACAATTCCAGTGGGCGCAGCCACGATATGGTGACACTCCGTCCGCAATCGGTATCACAAGTGTAAACCTAAAACCGGTGCCGCACTCGAGCGCCACGGGAGATTACGTTCATGAGTGCCTGCTTACGATATCGCTAGGTTATGCCTGTGGATGATATTCAATAGTGCTTATCTTATATTGCTCACCTAAGTATCTTAAGTCTTATCATTCAAACCAAGATGTCCTATATTATAATACAAAGGTATTATATTACAGTAGTACATTAATATGTCTGGACATAGACCTAGTTGGGTATCCACAACAGTCCCCTGAGGAACGCTTAATGGAAAACTTTTGAAAGCTTCTTTCCCTAGCGATGGAAAGAAGTTCCGGATGCTTCCAGGGCTCTCCTGAGAGAACGCTGTAGGAAGGCTTTACTAAAGTTTTCCTGGTTCCCCGAAGAACGCTTACTGGAGTACTTTTTATTAGCTTCTGTCTCTCACTGGGGAGAGCTAGCGCAGAAGCTTTTGCGTGGGTTTGAATCCACGGCTGATGCACCAATTTGGTGGTTCACTAATGGATGCGTCTGTAGTCAATTGTAATAAGTGATTTATTACTTTATAACTCTCAGAGCACAACGCGAATATCACATCACAGCAGGTTATATAAGCAATGTGCAGGGGCGAAGCTACAAATATCTCCGGTTGTTAGCCGATGGGGCCAACTACCTCTGGCCTTGAAAGGGGGCACCGCGCCTAGAGTGGACTACTTGAACGCAATCTCTATTACCTACTTGCGATACCCCTAATCGTAAGTTATGCCTGTGGATGTTACTGAATGATACTTATCCTAGAGTGCTCACCTAAGTATGATAAGTCATATCATTCATTCCTATTTTGCATTCATTTATATTATACTACAATATACATTCATAAATGTAGTCCCTAGTTGGGTATCCACAACAGGTTAGTGTAATAATTTGTTCGAGGAAAATTTAAACATAATTTTCTTTGAAGTTTTAATTAATCTACCCAATAAGTGAACACCTAAGGAAAATAGTGGTTTGAAACTTGTTTGAGAGAGCATAAAGGCTGCCATTTTTTTATTTTTAAAAGCAGGGATGATACCAAGCCCTCATCCGAACGTCGCGACTTTTTTCGATTGACAGCAAAATTTTTGTTTGCATGGAGTTTCACACCTGTAAACACGATGCAACAAAAATAGTTGAAAAACTCAGATGCACGTATGATGTCTCATGTCTGCGTTAACCCTATCAATCAATTAACCTTTTCAGTGCTTCAGGCGGCAAATGTACGCAACATTGCGTCAAGGAACCCTCGCGGCGCAGCGCCACCCGCCGTTGTCATGGTGGGTGCCCGCAAGACTCTGCTGCCGGCCTTAGAGAAAGAAGCCTTCTCTACCAGACATGCAAATTAGGGCTTTCTTAAAGAAGCGCTTTTGGGATTCTGGGAGGGAATTTAATGACCGTACCTGCGTGCCACATGCGAAGCGTTTGTCTTACGTCTGAAGGGCTATGTGGAGGCTGAAGGCGATCATTTTGAAAACTATTAGCATGCCTTGAATTGTCATGTTTGTAGTTGATAAATTTGATAGTTAGAATTGATCTGCGAAGTTTGACTTCAAAATGCCATTGAATTTTTTGTGCATTGGTAGTTTGGCGGCCGCACCCTGTACTAGATATTGTGCTTGCATTTGAAAGATGTAACGAGTTAACGCTTTAAGGACCGGATTATGAAACCAATTGATATAGAAGCTTTATTTCAGACTTATTCACCCTTCTTCTATTACTGCATTCAAAAGCACACGTCTATCACTAGTTTCGACACTAATACTCACTAGAAACTATTAATCGATGCATGAAAAACGATCCGCTCGTGGTCATCGCACTTCACAGTGCTGCGCTCGATGACGTCTGCGCCTTTGGAGACCGCTTCTACAAAGGCAATCACCTGAACACGAACGACATTTGGCGGAGCCAACATCTGCCACGGGTATCTATAAGGCAATAGAAGTGGAAAAGTCACTATTACCTCATCACAGCTAGCTCCGCGAACGTTGTACACGACTGCGAACTTTCCGTCGATGTTCTGCACGTTCTGCTCACTGAGGTCAAGATTATACGTTGTTCCACTCGCTTTTGTGTAGAGGTAGACCTGAAGAAGTTGCCTTCTCTGTCTGGTTATGGAAGAATCCCGTGGATGTGGGCTTCATCTGTACCTTGGCTTCAACCACCATCAGGTAGAAGGGTGCTAGTTCCGGATCGAAGTTCAGCCGGGTGACTATCGTAACCTGCACCTGCTTGGCCTTGCGCTTCTCGGCTGCCGGAGTCGGAGCTCGTGTGGTCGTTTGCACAGAAGCTACACCTGAAGCCGTGCTAGGTGCCTGCGTTGGCGTTATTGTCGCCGGATCTTGAATTGTACTGGAAGACTGCATCGCCGATGTCGTGGTCCTTAGTTGGACTGTAGTTGAAGTCGCTGTCGTATTTTCTCTGATCGTAGTGTTTGTTCCATTAGCTATATCCAGCACTGGAGCGCACGCCTGAGTCGAAGAGGTTGTGGAAGGTGCCCCTACAGAGATTCACGACTATTAGGAACTTACCGGTGCGGCAACTACGATGCTGAAAAGGACGATCGGACTGGAGTACATTAAGCTGTGGGGTTTGACTGAGGACGAATGTTTTCATCGCCTTTTATTCTGGCACATGTCGTTAGCATTCCGCATTCTGTTCCAAAAATGTTTGTAAAAGAGTAGCGGCTTCGTCGGCTTATGACCATTACTATGCCGTATTGTTACGTTGAGACGTGAACACTGTGTCAACACTACATTGGCGATGTACGCGTCAACCAATGTGGTTCCACAGGCAATTCTTTCGTATTGCGTGAGTCACTGTGAGGAAAACGGACAATTGTACCAGGCTGTCCAATAATTCTTGTCCGAAAATTTTACCATTTTTTTCAACTTCATTGAAAAACAAGTCTAATCAACAATATAATCACCATAGTTATCCACAACAGTGGCCCATCGATTGAGCAGGTCGCCGATGCCCTTCGCCCAGAACTCCGGGGGCTGCGACTCGAAGAAGTCCGCGATGTCGGATTTGAGGTTGTCGTAGTTGGTGAATTTTCTTCCGGCCAAATGGTGCTTCAGCGGGCGGAACAAGTGGTAGTCGGAGGGGGCGAGGTCCGGGGAATACGGCGGACGGGCAACCGTCTCCCAGCCGAGCGTCGCCAACTTCTGCTGGGTCTCCTTCGCCACGTGGGGCCACGCGGCTCTGATTGTTGGCGTCCGTCAGACGGGGGGGGGGGGGATCCAACGGGCCAGAACTTTGTGGTAGCCGAGTAAGTTGAGTCGATTGTGGATGGTGGACTTGCTGCAGCCGAGCGTCGTCGCCAGTTCACGGGTGGTGGCTTCCGGCTTCTCCTTGATACAGCGACGGACTTCGTCATCATCCACCGTAGAAGGCCTCCCGCTGTGCTCCCTGTCCTCGAGGCTCGTGTCACCGCTCTCGAAACGATTGAACCAGCGCCTGACTGTGCGTTGGGACACTGCATCCTCCTTACACGCTCTGCAGATGTTGGCGACCGCGGTGCCCGTGTCGTTGCCCAGCAGCCACTCGTAGTACACGAACGTACAAATTCGACCTTGGTCCATTTTAGCTTGTACTGGTAGCTAGACGCGGCGACTGCGCCTTATATACCCCTAGTGTGGAACTCTCGAGAACCTTCTAGAAGGTTTTTACACTTGCCTGATATTATAACACTTCTAAGGAAAATTATAGAGTTTTGAAAGTTTTCGGACAGGAATTATTGGACAGCCTGGTAGATCCCGAGTTCGCCATAGCCAGCATCCAGAGGAGCCGGTAGTCGTCTTCACCCGATACCAGGTTATTGGTACGGTTCCCGTCCAGGACAATCAAGCCATCCATCCGTACGGAGTCGGTGAATTTGTATCACACCTGTCTAGAAGGGATGGAGCGTTTACCTGCCCATTAGGTGACTACCGCAAGTTATTGAAAAGGCCAAGTACGTACTCAGTTCGTCAGACGTCCGTTAAAAGTGGAGTGCGTGGCGTCCCAAAAGGAATTGAACATAACCGTCCTTTATCTTCTATGTATGCTCTATTAGGCACTGCTATGCATAAACTTCAACGCCTGATTTTGACAGTTTACATTTATTTATGATCTCCCGCCTATAAGATCTCCCAGATCTCCCTACGTGGTAGCGCAGTCGGAGGAGGTGCCGGCTGTCACTCACACCCAATAGGAGGTTCTCGGTTCGGATTTCCCGCCCAGGCCAACCAAACCTTCCATCCTTCACGGTTGGTGAGTTGGTTGGCCACCGCAAGTTATTGTAAAGACCGTATTACACATTCAATTTGCCTCCACGGTATTACGTGGAAGCGTATTTAGCGGAAGTCGGGCCCAGTTTGAACTCGTTGAAGTAAATTTGATGAAAATTGCATTTAGACATTTGAAAATAAATACCAAATTATTGTTTTGATAAGGAACTCAAATTAGTTTCCATATACATATTTAAAAACGCATGTAGTAAGCTTTCTTACAGTAAATAGTACCTTTTTAAAAAGTCTGTTTAGAAAAGTGTTGAAACCAATGAAACCTGATAAAATGCGTTGCGCTTTTCAAAAAAAAAAAATTACGGCGTTAATAAATCCAAGGGATTGAATAACGCTCTATTTTACCCTTTATCCTATATTGTAGTTGAAATGTGTCATGCTAACTCTAATGAAACGTAGAACTTGGACAATTTACTCCCATTTCTGGTTTACCCTTAGGTTTGAGGCTCTTCAGGAGATTCTAAAAATCTGGTAACAAACACTTCAATTTGCAAATATACCTCTTCCGCCACAGGACGTGTCTTGATAGTTTGAAGGAAGTTCATTCTGCTTTGGAAGGTGTTCCGCTAGATTTCAAAAGTATCCAAATCGATTTTGTAACCTTTTTAGCTTGACGTGAAAACGGTGTAGACTGTATTGCTACAGTACCCTAGTAATGCTACCTTCATTACTTGTAACAGGGTGAAGGTGCTTGGTGTTATTCTGCGCTACGAAGCCAGATTAAGCCCTTCTAATCTAGCTTAAAACCTTTAAAAGCAAAGTGAACTCTTCCATGTCGAAATGAGCTTCTTATACATTAAGCTAAATAAACTACAAAGAATTAAAATAGTATTTTGTTCAGGGAAAATTTTAGTATGGCTTTCTTTGAAGCTTTAGGTCGCTTATCCCGTAAGTGAACACTTTGTTACAGGATGTTTTGCTGCGATCAAAACTCCTGCGCCAGGCGGGACTCGAACCCGGACTTGATTTTTGATTGATTGTAACAAAACATCCTGTAACAACAGCCTCCACCTCAGCCACTCGAAACTTAAACAAATGTGTTGAAATAGTGAATCCTTTGTTTGGAGTTCTGTCGTCCCGTTGATCATCGTCTTGCTCGAGAAGGCGCCAGCAGCATCTCCATTCGTCCCTGTAGCGTGCCGGAGTGCTCCAATGGATCCTTCTCGTTCGAGGGACACGAAGAGCGTCATATCGTACGGTCTGGTGTTCTTTTGACATACGGCGGAATCCAGTCGGTGAAGGCTCTCGTTCAGCGCGTTACGTGTCCGGCCCACCTAATTTTCGACGACTTGACCATGCGACAGCGTCTCTGATCTTGATACAGTGATTTATAGCTCGTTGTAAAGAGCAGGAGGGTGGCACTTTTTTAGCGTCAAAAAAGGATTTTCGCGCCATGCACTCGTCCATGATGTTGCAATTTTTATTCGACTGATCGCACATTTTTTGTCTGCATAGAGTTTCACACCCGTAAACGATATAACAAAAGTAATTGTAAAGAGCACACATAGTCTCACTTTGATGTTTCATGCAAGCAGCTTTCACACTATCGCGACGACTCTTCGATTGCATGGCGCAATCCGGTCTTTTAATCCACTTAATGATTGCTGCCTTGTTTCGTTTCGAAACAAAATTTAGATTATTATTTTTTCAAAAAATAAAATTTCATAAAATTCTTACACTCATTCGGGCATCTGCACTAAAAATTTTCGAAAAAAAAGATATACCGAATTTTGCTCGAGCAAAAAATTATTCTCAGCATCTTGGAGTGTTTGTAGATTAACCTGTAAGAAGCTGATTTCGAATTGAAAGACGTTCAATTTGGTTTCAAAATGCCTAGGCTGGCTTAGAAGAGTGTCCAGTTTGATTTGAAAGGTGTCCAATTCGACGTGGAAATAGTATTTATGCGAGCGTTTATAAGCATAGAATCAAAAATGGCATTTATTTCGCTGTAAGTCCATACAACCTCCAGTCGTTGCAGTCGAACAATGCGAGCAAGTCTGTAAATTTTCATTCATTCAACAGCTGTCTCCAAACTAGCATCCACCGGTAGGTCACCTGCCGCCAGAATCTTTCGCTCCAGAACTGCCATTGATCTGAACCTCTTCCCAGTCCCTTACCTAGAATCAACCATCTCGGACAAATGCCTCAAGTTCCGCATAGCTACGCGCTCTAGGACCTTGTTTGAGTCTCTTCACCGATGGTGTATTCGAGTAAGTTGCCCGCACTGATGTCGACCGCCCCCGATGAAATCGCGCTTCGTATCGAGCGCGGGCTGATTGGCTAGTTTAACGTGCCGTAATCGACACACATTCTCCCGACAGAGCACACATACACACTGCCTCATCGGAAACTGTGGGGGCTGGCCGGCTGCGATCATTACTTCTATTGTGATAATATGCCTTTTGGTTCTCTGTACCGTGAAGGCAGATTGAATCCTTAACCAAATAAAAATGGAATAATAAAAGAATGGAAAAATGAAATAGAAAATAGGAATGAAAATGAAATAGATGCTTCTATTGGGATTAGATGCATGATGGTTCTCTGTGCTGTGAAGACAGATCGAATCCTTAATGAAAAAAAAAACAGAAAAAAATAAAAAATCAAAATGAAGATGAATTCCTTCCACTACGGTAAGACACGTGATGGTTCTCTGTTCCGTGAGGGCAGGTTGAATCCTTAATGAAATAAAAAATGGAATAATGAAAGAGTGGAAAAGTAAAATAAAAAGTAGGTATAAAAATGAGATACACGCTTCTATTGGGATTAGGCGTGTGATGGATCTCTGTGCCGTGAAGGCAGGTTGAATCATTAATAAAATAAAAATGGAATAATGAAAAATGGAAAATAACATATAAAATCAATAATAAAATAAACATAGAATAATGAAAAATGGAAAATAAAATAGAAAATCGGAATGAAAATGAAATACATGCTTCTACTGGGATTAGGCGCACGCCGACTCTCTGTGCTGTGACGACTAGGGATTGGCGTCGCCAGTTATATCCACAAAAAATTGAAAATTCAAGGGTTGGCGCCAAGTAATCCCCTCTGGGATGCGCCAAATATTCTACTTGAGCTACGTCGTGCAAGCAATATGAGAGCACATATGGCCTACACACTGCATTATAAGCCCAGCCCACAGCAATACCCACAGATTTCCTAAAAAAAAAAACGGAAAAACATAACCACCAAGTGTTTGGCTGTACTCGGAACAATGTCTCTCGTTCAACGTTGTGGGCACAATCTAGGGCGCTTAAAATTGCTGCTCAATAGCTTCAGCAACGTCGGGTTCTTACACAGCACACGTGATGTGGTGTATCGAGATGCTTGATTGCGATGGAATTTTACAGCTGAAGAACGTAACGACTTTTTTTGTGCCCATTTTCGCTGAGGCTCCGTTTTTAACAGTAATTTTGAGCACGAAATGTTGCGCATAACACTTTGAACCTGACACTGGATCGCCACGTTAATTTACGAGCTGTGCTTAGGCGTGATGCAAGCTTCATCTCCCCTTAGCAATACGCCATGGATTACGGTATGTCTGTGTGACCTCCATATGTTGCAGCACAGAACGGAAGACGGGGTTTTTATTACAAAGACGGGTACGAACGGTGGAAAGAAATTACATGAACAACTGACAAAGTATAGTTCATGACCTCCTAACGGATTTAAATTTTCAAGATGCTCCAATGGAGGAACTTATTAATGGAAATCAGAAGGGTTAATCTCAGCACACTAACTCTAGCACATCGATTTGTAAGCAGTTTTGGTTAATCGAAATTGTTGTTCAAGAGAGAGAGAGAGAGAGAGAGAGAGAGAAAGAGAGAGAGAAGGAGAGAAAGAGAGAGAGAGAGCTGAGCAAAGCTTGAGCTCTAAAAGCTCTTATCCAATTATAAAACCTCATCTAGCACTCACTACCAATCAGCTAAATTCTGCGGCTGAAATGAAAAGTTAGCGGTGCGATCTCTAAATCAAACAGCACGTAATATTCTCTATTTCCTGCTCTCCTGTATAAGATATTTTTGTGACTGAAGAGATAGGTATTTATGACCAGTCAAACAGTATGAAGATATTTTGGCACGATTTGTACATATTGAAGGAAAACGCTTCCAGATTGTGAATGCGACTCCCAAGCTCACTACTTAAGTGCTTCCATTGCTCCACATTTTTTCGGCCAACAGAAGCACGGTCACTCAAAATCGCTGCTTTTAAAGACAGGAATCATCAATCTCAAGGTAAAGATAAGAAAATCCTTAGGGGTACGCGGAGATACCCAGGTGGTTCGTCTGAATTCTCCACCTAGCAGTACACCCGCAAATGAGTGGGTAAGTTATACCTATGGGTAAGCTATGTTATACTTCGGCGACGCTGTTGTCGGCGACGTCGGCGGCAGTGTTGGACGAGTAGTACGCAGTGCGTAGCAGCCTCCGCAGCACTGTCGCCGAAGTATAAGATTGGTTTAGGGTGCACATGTGTATGATGACTGCCACGCATCGTGGGTATGCTCCTCCTTCTGTTAGGTTGTAAGGAAAATATCCCGCTACTTGTGCAATTTTTTCAAATTTATTTCTCTCGTTCCACACATACGAGAAATAATATGGTAATAATGGTAGAAATATGCACCATTATTATCTACAACATATTGCCATTTGCCAAACAGTTTGTAGATCCCGCTTCTAAAGAATTCCTGGGGTTTTAACAAAAGAAGGAGGATTCATGGTGCCAAGGAAACATGAATCCTCCGACCTGCCTTTAACGCTGTTCCGAGGACTGTAGGCCAGTAACGTCTTATATCTTTACAGTACAGTAGAAATGCCACCTTGCCAAAGACCCAGGGAAGAACTCAACGTCACAAACACTCCGCTTAGATAGATTGAAGCTTGCAACAATTAGAGTAGTGTTTCCTGGCTAAGTGCATCTCGGCCACTAAGTCATCATGAAGGAGGATTTTAACCATTAACAATGCACGAGTCGAGTTAAGCTAGTTGAGAGCTCCCGATATTCTCAAGAAAAAAACTAAGCACATTAATTTTGCCTAATAGGAGAGCTCCACTTCCAGTACAATGTCCTTACGATCACATGAAGTCGTGGTGTTGTACATAAGAACATGGAACATTTGTTCAGCCAAAAGTGGTCCAAACATAATTTATTTATTTATTTATTTTATTTATATAAGGCATAGATAGACACAGGCAACTGTCTAGCATGTGAAGTGTAAAAAACACATCAAACAAAACATCACATATTGACCACTCGAACACAAAAGAAAAGAATGCTCCGAAGTGGTAGAAGCTCATGGAATTGTGGAGCGCCCTCGACAGTGCGCTGGAGCGTATTGACGACGGCAATCAGGTGTTTAAGACCGCAAGTTATCACCGTGGATGGCAGGCTGTATATCGAGGCAGGCTCCCCCGAAAGGGGTGGACAGTTATTGACGAGCAGTGTAGGCGCTGGACTCCCTAAGTATGCTTATGAGGCCGCGCGGAAAAAGGCCGAAGGAGTATGTTCCCCCACTTCCAGACTACAGATTCGTGACATCGAGGGCGATGTCTCCAAAAGGGCGGGCATGTCAGCTAAGGCCTCGTGCATTCTGTAATAAACCTGTCCCCTCAGGTTTATTCACGTGTAGATCACACTGCATCTTAGGCCCTTACATAACAAAACACGGATAGACACAGGCAGTAAAATAACGATTTTATTAACAACGGAGGCGAATGTGGGCAGTGATAAAGGTCACGGACATGAGGCCAAAGGGAGAGAAGGAGGAACTAGGCTTAGGAACCCCTCAGGGGCGGGGAGGCGCCGGAGCCGAAACCACACGGCCAGCGATCAGACTAGGACGAACCCTGCAGCATTCGTAGAGGTGTTTGTATATCCTTCAGCCAGTGGGATAAAACAACGGCTGTCACTCTTACAACATGCTAAGACTATCGAGAGTTGATCCCGGAATAGATGCCTACGTTCATTACAATTCCATCGCGATTCCGTCGCGGCGACGAGTTTTGCAGAGCGACGCGAAAGAATTTGGACTTCCCGGTGCTCGTCGCATCGCTCATCGCTCTGCAAGGGAGCGCGACGGCGATCCGTTCAGGACCAACGCTAAACACCGCGCGCGGCGCGAAAAAGTATGCTATGCCTGCGATGGGCGCGCGAAGCTATCGCGCATGCCGACCGCTACTATTGCGACGGCCGCGGCGAAGTTTCCATTGACTATTCGACCGCGTGCAGCGGATAGCATCGGAGCGATGGAAGGATGCCCCCGGCTTAAGGGTTTTCGACCCCGTGTAAACAGCGCATGCGACAGTAGGCGCGCGGGACCCGATGAGCGAAACACACTGTGCCTAGCAAAGAGAGAGACCAGGGGCCGGATTCATGAACGCGGCCGGAGGTAAATTCTACCCCCACTTACCTCGACGGCCATTTACCCGCCACTTTCCCCGAACTTACCTCCGTTTTCTGATTCATGACATCCAAGGCGAGGGTTTTGCTCCGCGGCCAATTTCTGACCCAATGTGCATGCCTCCGCTGGCATCAGCTAACAGCGAAACCAAGCAGTCACACTTGCTGCTGGGACGTCGCTGGCACCGACACTAGCAGCATCGTATTTAGGGGAAATGAAATGTGAAATGTGGGTTTGGGCGAGAGGGGGGGGGGGGTGGAGGGAGGGAGAGGGGTGGAAAATAGTAGCAGGAAGTACAGAAACAAGGGTAAATGTGGGCCTACATGACTAATAATGGGTGCCATCCACCACAGTAGCCTCCATAGACAACATATACCAAGGAAGGCTAAGGTGGCGGACGGGCATAGTCCACCCACGCAAATAGTAAATTACGATTCGCGTGGTGGACTAGGCTCATGGTGGCCCAAGCCGACCCACAATGCCACTAAAGGAAGCAATTCACTTAAAAATAAGAGGCATTGTGGGCCGCCATGGTCCAAAGAGCCCAAAAAATCATGGAATGCAAGCCTAATAGAGAAAAACAAAAGGTAAAACAACTCACCGAAGTGCGGCGAAAGACGTGCACATCGCGATGGCAACTAGGCGCCCCTGCCCGGCATTCAATTTGCGGCTGGCGGCCAGCTCAGAGCGGGCTAAGGGCCAGCGGAGGCATGCATTGGGTCAGAAGTTGGCCGCGGAGCAAAACCCTCGCCTTGAAGGTAAATGTTCCCCGACGCGCTGACGGGGTAGCGTTTACCTCGGCACTTACCTCGGATTTTTCCCGCCGCGCGTTCATGAATCGCGCGTAAGTGGGGAGTGGGGATAAATTTTGCACTTACCCGCCGGTAAAGCGTTCATGAATCCGGGCCCAGAAGGGTCCAAGCAGGTTTCTTTAGATTCGCGATACATCGAGCGAGATCTCGCGGCGTCTTTTTTTTCGAGTCAATCGGAGTATAGCCACCCGCTCTGCCATCGTCCCCGGTACTTGGTCGTGTTGTAACCCTGTTTTTTGTCTTTTTCATCTAATGTCGTTTTGTAAGTTTGCGTTCCGTGCCGTCATAAATTCTACTGTTTCTCTCGTGCGTGCGTTCGAATCAGTATCTTCCGTACATCGGGGAGTACCGACTCCGTAGAGTCCGGGCTCTGATTACAACATTCTTATGGTAGCGTGAAGTCGCGAGGTCTTTGTATATAAAACAAAGAACATTCGTTGAGTCAAGAGCGATGCAAAATTGGTGTGCACAAAAGAATACAGGAAATGCTTGCTTTTTAAAGAATTGCATAAAAAGATGTCTCTATGAATTGTTTAAAGCGGAAAGTGCTTTTTTCAAAGCGACAGCAACGCGACTTCAGGTGCATGATAAATACGCATTCAAATCCCCTCTAGGAGATCCTAAACCTATAGAACTAGTATGAGAGGCGCATCCCAAAAGCGATTGACCAATGCCGTCTGTAAAGGAGGACGTAAGGGTTTACATATCTTTTTGCTATTCAGTCACTGCGATTTTTGATAAATCTGCCCGAATGGGAACTTAGACCGACTCTGGTTGGGCGCGTCCTTGCTCGCTCAACGAAACAAACTGTACTAAGGACCGTCGATCTTTATCGCTGAATCAGGCGTGCCAGTAGATGTTTCGAGACTGAATTTGTTGCTGACTTCGAAGACTTTGAAGGAGGGAGCAATAATTAGGTTCGAGGGGGTGTGACAAGCGAGGATATCGAAGTGCTCAATTAGTAAAGTTCCAAAACGGACCTCTTAAACACCGCTATAAATTATTCTGCTTGGCAGTCAAGCAATATTTCTGACATTAAGGCCTATGGTATACTCCCGCGTCGCTCCAGCGACGGGCGCGGGGCAACTGTCAACGGCGCGTCTTCGCTGCAGTAGCGGACGGCGCGGTTGTCAGTTGACGCGCCATCTCCCGCGATGCGTCGCAAAGGGGTGTTAGGCCCCGTTTATACTTCGTCGCGGCGCGACGCGATGGCCACGCAATGAGGCCAAATTGATCGATCGCGTCGCACAATCAATATGGCCATTATGCGTGGCGTCGCGTCGCCCTGCGACGAAGTATAAACGGGGCCTTAGGCCCCGTTTATACTTCGTCGCGGCGCGACTAGATGACCACGCAATGAGGCCAAATTGATCGATCGCGTTGCACAATCAATATGGCCACTATACGTGGCGTCGCGTCGTGCAGCGACGAAGTATAAACGGGGCCTTATACCTCCGCGTCGCGGGAATGAAACATACTCTCGTGCGACGGCCGTCGCAGCGACGCACGGGAGTAGTGCACTGCACTGCGACGAGCGACGGGGAGCGATGGTCGCGGAAGGGGGAGCGCTTGTCGTTCCCTATTCTATGCACTTCCGCTCACTTATTTCGACACTTCCTTGGTTCGTGACCATACCACAGCAATTTCAACACACGCCCGGTGATGATGGGTGGCTATGTAATGCCTCTGTTGCTCTCCTCGTATGGTTTTCGTCGTGGGTAGACTCATTTTGGGTTTTTTCGACGGCTTGAGCGGCTAGTTTTTTGAGGAAATATTTTTCTAGGCCGTTTTTTTCTCACCCTTTTTTGAACCGTGCGACCCTAGCAGTATTGCATCTAATGTGGGGTTAGAGTTTTGCAACTCTGCCACTGCTTTTGCTTTCTGTGCTCTAATACGAATTGTCTCGAAAAAACTCATGCGCTCTCTGTGAGGTCAAATAATCTTGTTCTGTAACATGAAAAATCTATGTAAACTCGTTTTGAGAAAGGAAAGACTCGGAGATTGGGTGTCCGACGGCGATTAATGCATTTGATTCCTTTTCCTATACATCCCGCTCCCACGCTGCATTTGTCTGAACATTCCTGCAGCACAATGTTCTCAGTTAGTCTAACTGGGCTCTTGAGCGAATTCACGACAGGACTCACGGTGAATGTGCAAAACAACGCACAATTTCGTCACTGCACTGGATCAGCTGATTCGCTATAGTTCTGCAAAAGTCTCCGTCTGCAGAACCGCGTGAACTATGTCAGCCTCGCGAGCCGTCGCGTCGCTGTGCACTCCCGCGTCGATGCAGCGGACGGGATATACCATAGGCCTAACACTTTCGCGACGACGTCCACTCTATGTATTGAGTCTGTACGAGAGGGCGCGACGGACGGTGTCACCCATTGAGTGGACGGGTGAGTTTTAGGAATAACTTCCTTTGTTGATATTTTTGTTCGATTTTCCTTTCAAATTAGTAGCAACATAAGATCTTCTTTTTTCACAAATCGAGCTGGCAATGAATTCCTGAAATTCTCTAAGAAAAATGGGCTACCAAATTCTATAGGGCAATGCAAAGTCCTCATTGACAGGTATCTGCAGAAAGTTTCTTAGAAGTTTGGTTTGGTCAATTGTGGTGTTATACTAATTGCATCCTCCTATTTACTACTCGTACTCTCTGTTTTGGGTTGATTTCTGTTGTGTTTTTTTGCGTGGATTACTACGTACAATAAATAAATAAATAAATAAATAAATAAATAAATTCGCAAATTATAGCGAACAGTCAATGTTGGGTTTGCGTAGGCAGAAAAATGATTGGTTTTGTCCTAACTAACAATATAAGAACTATTCCCATTAGTGAAACACAATAAGCGCACTTACTTCTAGTCGAGAAATGATGCTAGAACTTAAGTTGAAATGTGAGTTTAACACTGAAGTGAAACAACCTAGGCACTGAGTGATTAAGACGTTAAACAAACATTCAACAAGAACAGTTCCACTACTTGGAGCACCACAAACAAACATATTTTTCGCAACAGGAACAGCGCGTATGGACCCTCTTTTCTTCTTGGCAATATCTGTTCCCTGGCTACTGTTCAGTTTTTATAGCACCCTGTGCAGTTCTTCTAGACTTTTCTTGAGTCGGCAGTAACGTTTTCTAACTCTCTGTTTCTTGTTGTTGTTTCTTGGTGGGAGTCCACACAAATGAGTGCCAAAAAAAGCAGCCGGCCGTCGCGCGCACTGGACGCGAAAACTCTCTCATCGTAAATCTGTTAATATTCCTCACAAATGCCTGCGCTGTGTTGCAAGGTAGTGCTGACAATTTTTATTCAGTGAATTCTATTCTTGAGAAAGGCGGCTGACACGGTGTTGAGGTTAAGTGCATTGTTTGCCGTTTTTCCTAAAAAGGATACAACTACGCCTCGCTTGTTTTTCAGCAAGGGCGCTATACTTACTTGTAGTAGCACACCACTCTGGTGTAACTATAACTGGATATCCAGCTGTACTTATGCCAGACTACTGCACAGCCGTAAGTTGTCGGGCCGAGCAGCTGTGCAGTTTTCGTGATCTGTAACGGAATAGTTATTCAATTTTTCCTGACATCTAAGAATACCTAAGTATCACCTTATCCTTGGCAGCATGTTTACCACATACTTGGCCTTGTAGTCGGTGAAGGGGTCGCTACCCCACCATCTTAATTTAACGTTTAATATTACTTCTAATCTTTCACTAACCTGTAGAAAAGAAATGTGGGAGAATTCATCGAGGACTCGCGTGAACGCCCATGTAGTTAATCGGACGATGAATTGGAGTTCACGTTCTTGACATAGGTCTTCTTCTTCTTCAAATTTCAACAGCACTATCTATCTATTCACGCACCTCGAGACAATTGTGTTTTACCTAAGAAATCGTAACAGAAGCCATCATCTGCCAGCTTCTGTATCGGTTAGGGTCGTTTTGCGTAAGGTGCTATAACGTCGTTGATCAGGCGACCGTGCTGGGGTAGTATGTTTGCCTTGGTTCGAAGGCGTAATTCGGGGTTAGGCAGGCACCTTCGCGAGAACGACTTCTTCTACTTTTTTCTGGTTTCTACTTTGCAACATATCTACCATTCTCGCGTCGAAATGGGCACTTATAAAGTCAAATTGGACACGCCAGCCTAAAGCATTTGAAACTAAAACGATCTCTTCCCATCCGAAATGTGTTCTCTCTACACTGAGCTAGAAACTCATCAACGCTGTTAGAATTTTTGTTTAATGTGGTGTTGAACTCGAAACCGAGATAGTACACGCTTTATTGAAGACTAACGTTTCGCCGATGTCGTCCTTTTCAGGGTCTGAAAAAGTCCAAACATATGTTGAAGCTACTAGGCCATACATCGCGACGGACCTTGCCAAATTCAAAGACCCCCGAACAGCAACCCTTCCAGCGGAGAGAGGTGACAGCACCCCAACATTTAGAACACACGAGGAGACCCACAAGGCGAAGCTGTCTAAAAGGCTGTCTGATGTAAGGGATAAGCTCGCCCCTTCCATCAGTCTCGCCTTTTAGACAGTAACCCGCGAGCTCGCCCCTTACATCAGTCTCGCCCTTTAGACTGTTTCACCTTGTGGGGTATCCTCGTGTGTTCTAAATGTTGGGGTGCTGTGACCTCTTTCTGCTGGAAGGGTTGCTGTTGGGGGTCTTTTAATGTTCGCAAATTCCGTGGCGATGATTGGCCTAGTAGCTTCAACATATGATTGGACTTTTTCAGACTCTGAAGAAGGCGACATCGCCAAAACGTCAGTCGTCAATAAAGCGTTTACTATCTCGGTCCGGTTTCGAGTTCAACACCACATTAAACAATTGGGCAAAAATCAAAGCCGAAATTCATCGAGGGTCGAACTTGACAGCTGTTAGAATAATTTTTTGTACAATAAAAATTTTAGCTTGATTTCTTTGTTTTTTTTTACCCACACAGTAAGGAATCACATTGCTTGAAGTTTTATGAAATTTCCATTTTTAAGAAAAAGTAGTGGTTTAGCACCTGTTTTGAAGAGTAGAAAAGCATCTACCTTTTAATGCCAAAAAGGAGATTGTGCCACGTCCTTGACCAAGACTGCGGTTTTTATGCGATTGGTAGCGATATTTCTGTTTGCGTGAAATTTGACACCTGTTAACGATGCAATAAATGGAATTGTGAAAAACACTCACGCCCTCACATTTATCTTCTAGGCAAACATTATTTACACTGTGAATCAAATAAAAATCCAGACAAACTTTTCAAGTGCAGATCGCAATGTGATCTTTAAATGCACTAAACCATTGCTGCTTTGGTCCGCTTTAAAACAAAATCTAAATTACTATTTTTTTCGAGTTGTAATTTATAAAATACTTTATTTATAAAAAAATTTATTTTATTTATAAAATTTATATAAAATACACTCATTTGGGTGGCTGAACGGAAAAATTCTAAGAAAGTTACACCCATTCTTCCTTCAACAAAAATATTATTCTAACCATTTTAATCTGTATGTGGTTGCACCTGGAAGTAGCTCGATTCGATTTAGAAGGCTTCACTTTGGTTTCAAAAGTTTTGGCTAGCTTAGAAGTGTGATTTTGAAAGTGTCCAATTCGAAGTAATAATGACATATATTTGTACCTTTTAAAAGTGCCTGCCTTAGGAGAGAATAACCACAGAACTTCACTTTAGATAGCCCACTTTCCCTAGTGTGAAACGAAGAAAAGAAAATTCATTGTTACTTGTCGCGACCCCGCGATCGCTCCTCGGTCCTGTGATTGGCCGGGCGCGCTGTTTCCCATGATGGCTTGCCGATAAGGCACTTAAACCGGCCCAGGCATGGGAAAGTGGGTGACGTCAGCAGCCGAAGGCGCAAGCTCCGCCCTTCCGGCACTGCCAGTCTCCATCGAACGTCCCTGCGCAGCGGCGGTGCAGGCAGCCGCTCTCGCGCCTATACTCCGTCCTGCCGGATAGCCATCGTGCGGCCCTGGATCTGCACGACGTTTGGATCGCTCTCTACGAGGGGACAGCACCAGGAGGGGGCCGTGTGGTCTAGTGAGGTCGCTCACCCCCACGGCCTCAGGGATATTCAGTCAGTACGGCCGAGGAGGACTCGTGCTCTATTCTCTATTCGGTCTATGGTATTCGCTGCTCGACGAGGACTGCAATAAATCGTACGAACTTGCCGTGTGTCCAACAGGAATAATTGGGTGATCCCTTTTGATATCTTTCAGGCCACTGCGGGGACGGCGAGCTAGCCGCCCCGCAGGTTGGGCCGCGGTGTCCCTTGTACATATTGTGTGGGTGTAATTTCTGTTGTGTCCCTTATCTAGTATGGGTTTGGGGTCGTCCTACCGCGGACGCATGGGGAGGCGCGGAGTGGAGTGGCATGAGGCGAAAGAGGAGGCAATCCGGATGGCTGGAGTTCTACCAATACGACGGGCGGCAATACGTTCTAGGCGAGGTCAATACGCGGAGACCTCTCTTCCATCTGGGGTTAGGTAACATCTGGGGACCCTCCGGTGCCCCAGATCTTACCACGGAGCTTCCAAAGGCCAGGGGATCTCCTCAGCCTGCGAGGCCACCGATAGCAACATTGCTCCTTTCTGTTCGGCAAAAGGATCCATCTGATTCCTGCTTTTCAAGTTGCTTGATGAAATCATATAAAATTAGGTCGATTTATTTGACATGATTGTAGCCGCCTCATCTGCTGTCCTGACCTGCATCCTCTAATTCGTGGCGGGAATGCCACCCCTTCTTCAAACAAGTGGCAATTCAATAAGAAGCAGCGAAATGTGAATGCTTTATGAACCCTCGAACCGAGCAGTGTAAACTAAGCGGATGACACCAGCTCATCAGCCCATCACTTCGATGAGAAAGCACTGACAGGCCTCCCAGACCGACTAACCTACCGACACGGCGGAGTGGCTTCCTACGTCCTCTCGCGTCGATGGGTTGTGGGGGATTAAAAATCTCCAAGATTTCGTGAGGCAGCAACTAGGCTCTTGAAAAAGCGCATGAGCTGGAGATGGCGGGAGGAGGAGCAATAGTGCTGTTCTCCCGGCTGCTATGTGGCGGAGCTTTTAGACGAGACCTAATCCGCATAGACAGACGAACTCAATTATATAGTAGCTTGCTGATTGCGCTGAAAGTAGAGCAATCATCGATCTCGATTTCGGTCTCGATTTCAACGGCAACTTATTTGGCAATCAATAGGCGTAAAAACTCTCACGTTTGCCTGGAATATTGGCAGTACATCTCCTTGCGTTTCGGATTCCAGGGGTCACCTTTCCAGTTTTCCAATTCGTTTTGCGCAGTTTTAGCAGCATCTTCAACTATTCTACAATCCAGGGTCTGAAAAGATGCCTATACAATACAGCTCTGCAGTGTTCATAGTTTTTAGTGCACTTACTACATACGGAGTTTCACCAATCACAAGTAAGTTCCTGATGGAGATGGAAGGCAAAACAGCAGCGAAAACTGATCAATTGAAAAGGACAAAAAGGTAGCGATAGAAGAGCATACTGGAAGTTTTGAAGAATAGCAATGACAGAAAACGTGTATACCAGAAAATGACCAGGGCAATGTTAGCACCGTCTCGCTGTCGTAAAGTCTCCACCTTTACAGCTAAAGCAGCGAATTGCAGCTTACTCGAAGGTGCACGTAAACCTAACTCTTTTATTGTAGTTGATGATGAGGTCGTGCGACGCATTTTTCAAACGTTTCACGATGTTCACCTTATTAACATCACATACGTTACTTAAAAGAAACCTTATTTCCTCAAGCTCTTAGACTTTTGACTGCCCAAAATCCTCATTTCGAGCAGAATGTTGACTACCCAAGATTACTTACTTGTCACAAGAAACACAGATATTGTTAGAGGTAACGATAAAGGTGGCTGGCGAAAACAAACAGCTAGCGACTTCCGTCGCTATCAGGAAGCTACGGCCGTCATTTCTGCCAATAGTAGGTTGGACAAAACAAATTTGGATCTTACGATTCGTTAGTTCCATACAAGCAACTTGATGTGGATATATGAAATTTTTCCGATTGTGGAATGGTGTTCCTCAGGTCCTTTCTTTTGCTAGAAAATCCGTCTTGACACCAGACTAGATTCTTTGATAGAGATGTTACATGAGAACTGTCCTGACCGAAAACTGCAAGACAGCGTTCCCTCATAAGCGCTGATAGGGTGTAATCCTTGTGGAATATTTAAAGCTCGGCCAGAATGAGTGAATCTACGTAAATAGTGGGGTCGGCCTCACACACCCCTTCTCCCTCATGGTAGATTATGAAGTTGGTGTCTTATCCGACTGCGCTGTTTGGGCCCCATTTTTCAAAAATTTCCACTATGGAATTTCTTCATCCGGCCATCCCTTCTGTGGCTTCTATCCACGGTCCCGCTCATAAAATCACCGAGGAAAATGGAACGGCTCTGAAGGAGAGGAAGCCCTGCAAGGCCGGATGATCTGGTAGTCGATGTTTTGAAGACGAAACTCTGGTATCCTGCTGAGTGGTTGGCTGAATTCTTCAACCAGGTATTCAAGGAGAAGAACCTCCCAATTCTTTTGCATTCGCACAGCATGAAGATAATTTTTTAGACAGATGTTCTTGATTTTTTAGATAAATGATTTTGCGAAAATGATTAGCTTGACTACATCAATCACCAAATGGTGCTTACCGTATCTTTAACTTACCAGCTTCATGCCCTCGTGGAAGCTTTGAATAATTAGATACTGCCAGTCTACATCGCTACATTTAACTGAAAGTAGATACTTTCTGACTAAACTGTTAAAAGCTATGCATACTATTTAATGTTATTAGGGGGGGGGGGCAAAAGTAATGAGACTCTCAATGCCGTGTCCATATATCTCGTGACTGCAGTCTGGTTTCGTGCTTATCGTATTTGTATGTTTGTATGCTACCTACTGAAGGCCACCTGAGAAGGTATCACTTCCGCCCTTTCCAGAAGCATGCCAAAACCGCAGTCTGTCTCATGCCGAAACTCTAGTCTGACGAGCGAGTCGATCTGTGTCGCGCAAATCTCGCCGAATTCCCAACCCGGGCAGCCTGGGGCCGGATTCATCAACGATGCCGGAGGTAAATCTTATCACCCGTCACCATTACTATCCGTCAGCAGCTCACTAACCGCGATTTGCAATCCATCAAATTCGCGGTAAGTGATGGCAATTCGTTGCGACTGAGTCACCGTTTAGCCGTGGAGCGCAACCGCTGCAACCCGGTAGCGGTTACCGGGCACTCCAGCCTAGTAACTGATACGCCGGATCTGAGGCCGGATTTAACTAACCACGTTTTGATGAATCGGCAGAATGGTGGGTTTCGTGGTTAGTTGCGCCACTTACAGGCGGTAAGTGGTTGATGAATCCGGCCCCTGGACTCAATAGTCACACAGGATGAGAAGTACGTCTTCTACCTTAACCCTGCCAAGCAGCGAGTCTGGGTGAGGCCTGGTGACCCATTACCGACCTTCGTTCAGCGAGATGTTCACGGCGAGAAGCACCTTCAGAGCTTTTGGGTCTGCGCCCATGGACCGCTATACTGGAAGCTGTTTACCAAAAGCACGACGATGGACTCCAAGGCCATGGTGAACGAAATAGAAGAGATGGACCGAACTTATTCAGTAGCAGCGCGTCAAGAAGGTCCTCCTCTTCGATAACGCCGCACCCCATCGGGAACAAGTAACCACGTATAAGCTTGGCCAGCTGGGCTACGTTCACATGCCTGCTGGATCATATTGAAGAGCATAACATCATTTCTAAGGACCAGTTTGGTTTTCTGAAACAACGCTCGGTGGAACAGCTGTTCTTTCTGCTCTAAACGAGTGTATTAAATCTATGGACTGTAGAAAACGTACAGACATAGTATTTTTTGACTTTTCAAAAGCATTCGACAAGATTCCTACAGAAAAATTATTGTACAAGATGGGAGGGTAGGCATACATCCTATGATTGTAGAATGGATAAAGAGTTTTCTTACGGGCTCTTAATTTTGTAGAGAATTGGGCAAGCACCTGGGAACTACCCTTTGGGCTGAAAAATTGCATTGTCTCGTGATACAATCTAAATCTCAAAGTCACCGTCCAACACACACACTCAACGTGTCAATTTTAGAGTAACTTCAAGTGCAAGAGATTTAGGGTTTCATTTTTCGAGTAACCTAAATTTTGAGCATTATTATAAAGCACTTGTAATGAAGGCTAACTACCGAGTTTATAACTTGTTTAAGGTACTGATAACCAAAGATCAGCCTTCTTTTGTGAGAGCCTACAAATCTTACGTAAGGCCCATTGTAGAATGTGGTGCCTCAGCTTTTAGTCCCTCTCAAAAGAAGGACATAAAAGTCTTTGAAAGTGTTCAGAATAATTTTACCCGTAAGCTTTTTCTAAAGTGTCGTGGTCTAAATTACGAAAATATTCCAAGTGGGTCTGACAGGGCCAAAATGCTTGGATTGGCTAGCCTTGAGACTACACGAAAGCGAGCAGATTTAGTTATGTTGTTCAAAATTCTGACAGGAAGGCTTTCCATTGGCCCAATTGGATTTTTTAGCGTCCCTTTGACAACTGACAGAAGAGGGCATCCCCGACTCTATCTGCTACTTCCAAGGTCAAAAGTAAGGTCAAGTTTCCTCATTCACGGGAGCATCAGAGAGTTCAACATCTTGCTTTCTGAGAACGAGAATATTGTTAACATGTTTCTATCCTCTTTTTAGCGTTTAATCGCACTAAGGTTTCGTTAGGTTTGTTTTTTGTTTGTTGTATGTTATTGTTAGAATCTTACCGCATGTGATTGTTATACGTGCCTTGTAATAAATAAATAAATAAACACCAGGCCCAAGCAGTTCTGGAAGGATGGGATGAAGAAGTTGACTGATCGATGGCAGCAGGATCATTGACCTTAATGGCATACGCATTCCTCAGCATCTTTGATTCGTAATTGAGTTATAAAGAGATAAAGATTTTTTTCAATTTGTCTCATTACTTTTGCTCCCTCCCCTAATAGAGGTAAATCCTCTTTAAACTGAGATGCTTTTTGTACCAGTGTTGAACAGCTATCAGCGTATCACTTACGGCGATCAAGCGAAACGCTCTCTCCCAAGAAGAAGAAGACGACGTCGACGAATAGCAGTGCCTGAATGAGTCTCGCAAGGTGTTCAGGAAGAACGATTTGGGAAACAACACTAAAGGGGATCCTACATTGAGACGGAACATGTTGATTCTGATGCTTCACCTAGCTGTGGTTCGTATATGTTGAGTGATTCGCGTCAAATTGTTTGCTATATACGCCTGATTAACTAGACATCATTGAAAAAAGAACCCATGCACGTTTTTTAAATGTGAATCTAGACGTATTGTGTGTATTTTGTAGGAGCCCGCTGAACGCATTTTTTATTACTACTGGTACAATTCCTAGTGAATAGCCAACTGACTAAACTATTGATTACAGCAAGCTTCGAACTAATTGGCATTAAATTCCCAACACGAATTTTGCCTTGTGTTTATTCGTTTATTTATTTGTTTATTCAACATGCTACTTAAGGTCTACAGCCAACAAAATCACTCAACTTCTTCTTCTTCTTCTTCTTCTTCTTCAGCGTCTGTCCCGCTTCGTAGCGGGGTCCGCTATTCTGGTGTCATGACGCCACCTTTCCCGATCCAGCGCTAGATCAGGGTGGACACCAGCCGCTTTCAAGTCCGTATGTAACGTATCAGACCAGCGCTGCTTCGGGCGCCCTCTAGGCCGCTTTCTTGTTACCTCGAAGTTAAGGCCTATCTTGCGGACGCTGTTTTCTTCTCCACGCAGAACGTGGCCGTACCATCGTAAGCGAGCTTCGCGCATCTTGTCAGTTATCGGCGCGACACCGAACTTCTGCCGAATAGCATCGTTTCGGATGCGGTCCATGCGCGTGACTCCTGCCGTCCAGCGCAGCATCTTCGTCTCCATGACGCTGAGGCGCGTTTCAACTTCCTTTGTCACAGGCCAACACCCAGCGCCGTACATCGCTACTGGCCGGATGACTGCTCTGTAGATCTTTGACTTAAAGCGCTCTGGTATCTTCTTGTCGCAGAGCACGCCAGTCAACGAGCGCCACTTGGACCAAGCTGCACTCACGCGTGAATTCACTTCGACCATCAGTTTGCCGTCAGACGCGACTGCTGATCCCAGGTACTTAAAGACCGCAGTGCGTGGAAGCTCGATGCCGTTAACCTTGATGGAGCTGGACTCGGTAACGTCCGTCGTTAAATACTCGGTCTTCTTCACGTTCAATCTGAGTCCAAACCGCTCCAAGCGATCACACCAAGCTTGCACCTCTCGCTCGAGATCACCTTTATCTTCGCTAGCGAGCATCACGTCATCGGCATAAAGCAACGTCCAAGGGACGGGCTTCTGAAGATCTCGTGTGATGGCATCCATGACGACAACAAAGAGGAGTGGGGAAAGCGCAGAACCCTGGTGCACCCCGACAGAGATGGGGAACTCCATCGAGGTTCCAGCTGCAGCTTGAACTCGACTCTTTGGACAAGAGTAGAGAATTCGCACCCACTCTATGAGCTCTTCGGGAACTCCATGATGTCGCAAGGCGTACCATATCACTTCACGCGGTACGCGGTCAAAGGCCTTCTCCAAGTCGAGGAAGGCGATATGCACTGCCTTCTGTTTCTCGCGATGCTTCTCTATCAGGAGGCGAGTGGCGTGTATGGCATCAACGGTGCCACAACCAGCCACGAAGCCGCACTGATTGCTGGACAGCTGGACGATGTCCCGAATTCGCCCATCGACAATTCGCTCAAAGATCTTCATGCTGTGCGGAAGCAAGCGAATCGGACGGTAATTGGAGCAGTCTGCAGGACTGCCCTTCTTCTTCCAAATCGGGATCGTCGTACTTTGGCGCCAACACTCAGGCACTTTCTTCTCCGCCACAACCTGATTAAAGAACTTCGCCAACCACTCAGCCGGGTACCAGTACTTGGACTTCCACAAATCAGCTGCCACGTCATCAGGCCCAGTCGCTTTGTCTGGCCTCATCTTCTTCAAAGCCGCTTCAG
The DNA here is from genome assembly GCA_947359475.1 of Heligmosomoides polygyrus bakeri. NCBI lineage: Eukaryota > Metazoa > Nematoda > Chromadorea > Rhabditida > Heligmosomidae > Heligmosomoides > Heligmosomoides polygyrus. Next base: position 16,592,475 of record OX375867.1, read on the forward strand.
TCTCCTCCACGGTGATCTTCTGAACGGGGCCGTGGGTTGGAGCCGTTGAAGGGATGGCTGGATGAGGGAATTCTACCGTAGAGATTTCCTCAAAGTAATCGCGCCATCGCTTCAATGCCTTCTTGCGGTCCGTAAGAAGATGGCCGTTCTCATCATTGATGCCGAAGAACTTCTCGATGTCCTCGGTCTGGCGATGGCGATTCTTTGCAAGTCGGTACAGATACCGCTCACCATCACAAGACTCGAGCTTCTCGTTGACATCTCCATAATGAGTGGCTTTCGCAACAGCCACGGCCTTCTTTGCAGCTTTCTTCGCTTCTTGGTACTTCTGCCAGTTATCGGCTGTCTTTTCGCCGAGAAACACGTGATAAAGCGACTTCTTCTCTCGAACCTTCGCTTTCACGTCGTTTGTCCACAGCCATGTCTGCTTGTCGACCTTCCGTCGCCCAGGCTTCGTAATGCCGAGTTCTGACTGTGCAGCTTGACGAATCGCGTCGGTCGCCTTCTTCCAAGTTTCGTCGACAGTTGTGACTGTCGGTAACCGCACGCGAGAAATCACAGCTGCTTCCTTCTCTCTGATTCGCCACCACTTAATTCTAGCTGCACCGCATCGCTCAACCTGCTTCAGCCTCGGAGGGGCGATCTTCAAAGTGCAGATCAGCGGTCGATGCTGTGGGGCGACCGTCTCATACGGCACGATCTTCGCGTCTGTGACAAGACTCCGGTCGCGATCTCTCACAAGGACAAAGTCTATCTGAGTCTTTGTGTTCCCACTGTAGTATGAGATAAGGTGCGAGTCGCGTTTTTGGAAGACGGTGTTCACTATGGTGAGGTTATGCGATTCCGCGTAATCAAGAATGCGCTCACCATCGGCGTTACGTGATCCGTATCCGAACCCACCATGACAGCTGTACCCGTCTTTCGTAGCACCTACGTGCCCATTAAGGTCACCAGCGACTATGATGACATCTTTCGACGGTACCACTGCTGTCTTCTCATCAAGCAGGCTCCAAAACTCTTCCTTGGCTTGACCCGAGCAGCCAGTCTGCGGAGCGTACGCTGAGAAGAAGTGATAGAGTCGCTCCTTAGCGGCGACAACGATCTTCATCAATCGATCGTCAAAGCGCTCGACGCTTACAATCGAGTCACGAAATCGTTCGGAGACGATTATTCCGACACCACCGGTGGTCCTGGGACTTCCACATAGAACAGCCTTAAAGCCACGTCCTATGTCCCTTGACTTGCGGCAGGACCACCTCGTCTCCTGCACCGCACAGAAATGAACTCTTCTACGCTCCAGTGCTTCAACCAACTCGCACGAGCGGCCCGTCAACGTACCCACATTCAGCGTTGCCACGCGGGTCCTGTTTACGTTACGGGACTTTCGGACTAGCTCAGTTGCCCCCCAATGCCGTCCTCGCATCAGGGACCCTCGCATACTTCTCACACTCGCCGGGCTCTGCGAGTGCGCGTCGGCTCCCGCGGACGCCGTAGCACTATCTCGAAACACTTGAGCTGTCATACACCATGTGATGTGAAATGGGTCTTCGTAGGCCGGCCTACGAAGAGCCTGTCGCCTGCAATCGAGTGTCCGTGTTCGGCTTAACTCGCAGAGCGAGTAGTTTCCAGTGGCACCACGTGGAGGAACGGACATCGCCACCAACAAAATCACTCAACACAATCTATTAATAACGTTGAAATCGACACCAAACTTTTCGTCGGAAGGGGAAAACATGGAGGGATCAAAACTGGAGCCTGCTTTGAAGGTAACCGTGGTAAACGCTAGGCACTTTTTGAGTGCAGCAATGATTTCAGCGACCTAATTCTAGCTCTTGATACAATACCGCCCGCGTCACACAGTCAAAAAAAAAACGGTTTGTGACGGAAAAATCCGGCGCAAACCGTTTTTTTTCATGATTCTTTTAATTAGAAGTTGTTTGAGAAACTGTTGGCATCATTCGATTCGTCTCCTCGAGATCTACACAAACTTATATAAAACTTAACCAGATGCCCACGTTTTCGCCGTGGGTGGCCTAAAAAACAACTGCAGCAGGCTTTTGCGATAAGAGCACCTTATTTTCCAGGAAGTGCATGTGACGTGCAGTGTTTTCTGAGCATCTCAAGCATGGCACGCGTTGTAAGTGCTCTGTCGTGCCCGGAATGCTCCGAGAGTGCGCCGTGCACAATGCATATGTGATCGAACCTATCAATCGAATGGGCGTAAGCATGTTCACTCCGTTTCTATCTTCCCTTGCTGGAAAAGCCCGTTTGCTCGCCGGGTCTTCCCGCAGTGGTCCTCTGAAATCAGAAAAAAATGCGTCACACAAGCCTCACCTGCATTTTCGCTTCCCTGTAACATTGCCTGTTCCTTAGCTACACCGTTCTACTTTCATGTGCTACTAGACCGTTTTACGACCTACAAGATCCACGAGTTGCAGCCGAAACAATTTGAACTTGAAAGAGTTATTGCGCTACGAACTCGCCCGTGCGTGCAATTTGCAAGCGGTCGCCCATTTGATTGAAAAGTTCGATTCTATATGCATTGTTAACGGCGCACTCCAAAGGCTAGCTGAACAGCTTTAGAGCAATTCCTCGGTAGGGCGGCTGTAAATTTATGATAGAACTCCCCAAACGCTCACTCTACCAGTTGTCGAACCCACTCGATTGATAGGTCCATCTCTATACGCATTGCACACGGCGCACACTTAAGTCTCGCCGGGGCAGACTGGAGCGATTCCCGAGTACGGTAGCTGGAAATTGCTGATAAAATTCTCCAAACGGTTCGATATAGTCTTGAAGGCTTTACATTTTCCAGTAAGGGGAGATAGAAACGGAGTGAACATGCTTCCGCCCATTCGATTGATGGCTTCGATGCTATATGCATTGTGCACGGTGCAGTCTCGGAGCATTCCAGGGATGACGCACTGGCAACGTACGCCACGCTTGAGATACTCCGAAAACACTGCTCTTCACATGCACGTCCTGGAAAATAAGGTGCTCTAATCGCAAAAGCGTGCTGGCGAAACCGCAGTGCTCTGGTAAGGTTTTATATAATTTTGTGTAGATCTCGAGGAGGCGAATCGAACGGTATCAAAAGTTTTTCAAACAGCTCAAAACTAAAGAAGTTATGAGCATGCGACGGTTTGCGACCGATTTTTCCGTCGCAAACCATTTTTTTGACCGCGCGACGCGGGCGGTATTGTAGAAGAATTCGGTGGAATTTCGAGACATCCGTTCACCTTTACCCAAGAGGTGCGTATCCTATCTGCTTGAAGGTCGCTATACTTTTTATCTTATTCTTTCTTTTGCCGCAAGGAAAAGAACCGGAGACAGAGAAAACAAACCTCCAACCTCAACACAATTCATTCATTACCAATTCATTGCATTCTTAACCCATCTTAATATATGTATATCCTCTAATGGAGCTATTTGGATGGGGTTTATGACTTTGTCAAACGCTTTCAACAATTCCACATGAATTAGTCTCCATAATTCTGGGCGGGATCCAATTGATAGTATATTCCTAAACTTGGGTAGCAGTAGAAGCTGTTGCTAAATAGCTAATATTTGAAGAAAACCATGCCTCCGTGCTATCACGAATGGTGTTCTAAACTACTCTTAGTTGCATTGCATTAACACTGATGGGGAGAAAGGATGACAGCAATATTGAATTCGGATCTCCCGGATTAGCTGTTATAATAGGAACATCAGCGTGATTTAAGGAGGTACCGATAATTGTTAACAATTGTTCGCTTATGCACATTTTCCGAAAAGAGTTTGTAGAATACCTTCAAAATTGCTGATGTTGAGTGTTTGAGCAGCTTCAATGCCTTTATACCTCGCTGGAATGTGCTACAAATTCACCCCTACTTCGCCTTTTATCAATGTGAGCTATTGGGGGGGGGGGGACCAAAAGTAATGAGATTCTCCATGCCGTGTCGACATATCTAGTGACTGCAGTCTGGTTTCGTGCTTATTGTATTTGTATGTTTATATGCTACCTATTGAGGGCCACCTGAGTAGTTACCACTTCCGCCCTTTCCAGAAGCATGCCAAACCCCACCCTGACGAGTCGACCTGTGTCGCGCAAATCTCTCCCGATTCCCAACCCCGAGCAGCCTGGACTCAATCTTAACGCAGGATGAGAAGTACGTCTTCTACCTTAACCCTGCCAAGCAGCCAGTCTGGGTGAGGCCTGTTGACCCGTTACCGACCTTCGTTCGGTGAGATGCTCACGGCGAGAGCTTTGGGTCTGCGCCCATGGACCGGTATACTGGAAGCTGTTTACCATAAGCACGACGATGGACTTCAAGGCCATGGTATAAACGAAATAGAAGAGATGGACCTGCGACTCGAAATTATCCAGTCGCAGCGCGTCAAGAAGGTTCTCGTCTTCGACAACGCTGCACCCCATCGGGAACAAGTGACCACGGATAAGCTTGCCCAGCTGGGCTACGTTCACATGCCTCACCCACCGTATTCGCCGGACATCTCTCCATGCGACTACCATCACTTCTTGGGCCTACGGGACTTTCTGGTCGGAAGCTCTGGTCGAATACCCAAGCAGTCCTTGACAACCATATCGAGCAGTTGATCAACACCAGGCCCAAGCAGTTCTGGAAGGATGGGATCAGGAAGTTGGCTGAGCGATGGCAGCAAGTCTTTGACCTTAATGGCATACACATTCCTCAGCATTGTTGATTTATAACTGAGTTTTTTAAAGATTTTTTTCAATTTGTCTCATTACTTTGGGGCCACACGGTCTCCCTGTTAACTGGTATGCGCTCTCGAAGTGAACACTTAGCCAAGAAAGTAGAGCTTCAGCCTTTTTAAGATCTTTCTATAAAAACTTCAGCCTCATCGTCAAGTACAGGCACCTCTGACTGCGATTTAGGTTTGCACCTAATAAGGGAAATAGTGCCTGCTTATTGCTTTCTGTACGGCATAGTTTTTGCTCATTAGCTGATTTTTTCGAGTGGCTATTCTGTTACTGACATCAGATTTTTTTCGAAGTGTGGATGATAAGGAGGTTTCAGTGATGTATTGAACAGTCGAAATTTTTGGGTAATCAGACTGGAAATGTTTTTTGGTTGGCGCTGTACCGAAGCTTTAACTGTCCTAGGGGAAACGCTTGTGGATAATCCGTGACGTACTACTTGGCAAAACCTTTTACTCAAATCTGGTGCCTTGGCAACCTTCAAAAGCCGTTTGACCAGTTGATAGAGCTGACGCGTAGACCATGCTAAAGTTTAGCACAAATTTCAAATAAAAAAAAATAAAATAAAAATACATTTTAAATTTTGTATTTTGAGACAGTATTTTGACAGATCCCATAACTAGATGGGTACGAACCTTCCGAATTATCGCGACAAAGAAAGCAGCAGCACTCCCAAGCAGCGCTTCGTGGCATTAGTGCACAGAACGAGAGTGAGTGCGCAATCGGTATCAACTAACAAGTGCGGTTCATGCTCGGCATTGAATCATACAAGGCTGACCCGATATATTTCCTGGATTAACTACTAATTTACGTGACCTTCTTAGGCGTTAAGGATCCAGCCGAAACGTTACCCAACGAAGCCGGATTTCAACGCCGTGACAAGTTTAGCATGCTGACAGACAGGACTATGATTTACACATAACGCCCTGGTGAGACTCACGAGTCGAGATTCATGTATGTGTATAGTATATGTCCATTTTCATATTCAGTCATATACACTGGCTTCTGACGGCTAACAAGGGAAGCCCATGAATTTCCCCCAAAGATTCTCAACGTGACTCATATGGTCTTGTAGAGCATCGGACGAGGATCACAGAACTGTGCTACTTTTTTGCTGCGGGCCACTGGGTGGTCCAAAAATGGCAAAAAATGATGCCGCTTCAGGGCAGGCTGATCAGGCAAAGGTGACACCTGGAATGGCCCTGTTGTGCTCTGAACTTAACTTACAAAAGGTTTGGAGCTCAAATGAAAGTTTGATTATAGTAATTTCCTACGCCTCCTAGACGAAGCTGCAGTGTACATTCAAGTGATTCATTCGCCGCCGCCACTGCCAGGGGCTGGATGGCAGAGTGGATAGCAAGGCGCAATTGCGGGAGGGAGTCGAGGGTTCGATCCCGGGGTAGGGCTTCTGCGTCCCTAGGTGGACTGTTGGGGTATTTGCAAATGAAGGTTACATTTTGGTTCCGGTAGGGTACCTTCTCCGCGTCCTAACCCCGCTTTCAACTTCCTGTCAGATGTGGAAGAAGCTGGTTTTGTTGCGTGGAGCGATATCACGCATCCATTAAACGATGCTTGTCTCTCTGAGTAGAGTTCCGTTTGATGCTATCCCCATATGACCTCTTTTGTATGTTCTCAATTACTTTTGGAAGTGTTTCGCACTGTCACCTCATTCATGAACAAGATCGACAAGCATTGATTTGACCCATCATCAAGATGTTCTCATTGTTCTTCTGATTTCTTTATACAGTGATTTTTATTCTTCTCGCAACTTTTACTATTTCAGCTCACTGTTCTCATCTACCGCATATTTTATCCAGCTCGTGTGATTGGTTGCCTTGCTATGTGTTTCTTCCTCACCATTGTCTTACATACTATCATCAATACACTACATACCACACGCCTCCATTTGTCGACACTAACGGTGATTATATTGTTGGTTTTCAAGCTCTTTTATGGACACGAAAATTATGCACCAACCCATTATATTCCTAGAATGTACATTCTTGGTCCCCACTGCGGCGGGAGCGATATGGACGAGTTTTTCGGGTGCTGCCGCGAGACTCTGTAGAGGCCCTGACATACTGCGTTCTGGGTCAGGGCAAGGATCTCGCTTAGGGACACACTCTCTAGTTTGAAGGAGAGAGCAGTGTTACTGGTGTAATTTTTCGAGCTGTACTAGTCTTCCAACAGTGTGCTATCCAAGATAACAGCGACTTTACCAGAACGATTTTGAATTGGCCACTATCCTATCCTACTATATATAGGCGAGAACGGTCGTTTGTCTGTGGGTGAGTGCCTGTGTTTGTGGTGTGTTTGTTTGCACAGAAGTGCTGAAGGAGTGTGTTGGGAGGAAGTGTGGGGAAGGGGGGGGGGGGAGGGGTTGTAGTTGTCACCAGTTGTCAACTGTTGTAGTTGTCGACAGGCGTCCATGTTCAGACGGCATGTCACCAATGTCGTGCAAAGGACGTTCAGGTTGAGAAGAGGTGTCACCGATGTCGCGCAAGGGGTGTTCGGATTCAGACGACGTGTCACTGATGTCGCGCAATGCACGTTCAGGTTGAGAACACATGTCAAGGACGCCGTTCATCAGGTGCCTGGATTCAGAAGAGGTGCCACCGATGTCGCGAAAGGCCTTCTAGATTCAAACGACGTGTCACTGATGTCGCGCAAAGCAGGCCCGACTTGAGAAGACATGTCACCGAGGTCGTTTATCAGGTGCCTGGATTCAGAAGAGGTGTCACCAATGTCGCGAAAGGCCTTCCAGACTCAGACGACTTGTCACCGATGTCACGCAAAGCACGTTCACGTTGAGAACACATGTCACCGACGTTGCTCAACGGGCGTCCGGGTTCAGAAGAGGTGTCACCGATGTCGCGCGACGGTTCCGGATTTAGACGACGTGTTACCAGTGAAGGTGGGACCAGTAATGGGGACTGGTGAGGGGATCCAGTGAAGGGGAACCGGTGAAGGAGGGGAGAGGGGTCCAGTGAAGGGGAGACCGGTGAATGAGGGGAAGGGGTCCAGTGAAGATGGGACCGGTGAGGAAGGGACCAGTGATGGGGACCGGTGAAGGGTTGACCAATAAAGGAGGGATCAGTGAAGGTGGGACCAGCAATGGGGACCGGTGAGGGGATCCAGTGAAGGGGAACCGGTGAAGGAGGGGAGAGGGGTCCAGTGAAGGGGAGACCGGTGAATGAGGGGAAGGGTCCAGTGAAGATGGGACCGGTGAGGAAGGGACCAGTGATGGGGACCGGTAAGGGGGGGAGGGGGGAGTGATCCAGTGAAGGGTAGACCGGTGAAGGAGGGGGATGGGTGCAGTGAAGGGGGGACCGATAGAAGGTTAACCAGTGAAAGAGGGAACCAGGTGAAGGGGGATCGGTGAGGAAGGTACCAGTAATGGGGACCGGTGAATGGGGGGGGGGAAGGGGTCCAGTGAAGAGGGACCGAAAAGGGTTGATGAATAAAAGTGGACCAGTGAGGGTGGGATCAGTGATGGGGATCGGTGAAGGATAGGATGACCAGCAAAGAGGGGACCTGTAAGGGGAGGTCCAGTGTAGGTGGGAGCAGTAGTAGGGACCGACGAAGGGGGGGGGGACCAGTGAAGGGTGAACCGGAAAAGGGCTGACAATAAAGGGGAACCAGTGATAAGGGACCAATTAAGGGTGTCCAGTGAAGGTGATGGACCTGTTTTGCCCTATTCCGCTAAACCATTCTATGTAGCAAAACCAGTTTTTTAATGAATGAGAGAAGGGCTAAAGAGGAGGAGAAGTCGTTCAGGGTGTTCTATTCTCCGGGTTTGGGGCGAAGCCCCAACCAGACGTTTGGCGGCCGCCAGGCCGTGGAACGTCTGGTATATATATACAAGCGAGAACGGTCGTTTTTCTGTGGCTGAGTGAGTGTGTGTGTTTATTTACACAGAAGGGCTGAAGGAGTGTGTTGGGAGGAAGTGCGGGGAAGGGGGGGGGGGCGGGGTTGCAGTTGTCACCAGTTGTCAACTATTGTAGTTGTCGACAGGCGTTCATGTTTAAGCGACATATCACCAATGTCGCGCAAACGACGTTCAGGTTGAGAAGAGGCGTCACCGATGTCGCGCAAGGGGTGTTCGGATTCAGAGGACGTGTCACCGATGTCGCGCAAAGCAGGTCCGGCTTGAGAAGACATGTCACCGACGTCGTTCATGGGGTGCCTGGATTCAGAAGAGGTGTCACCAATGTCGCGAAAGGCCTTCCAGACTCAGACGACGTGTCACCGATGTCACGCAAAGCACGTTCAGGTTGAGAACACATGTCACCGATGTTGCTCAACGGGCGTCCGGGTTCAGAAGAGGTGTCACCGATGTCGCGCGACGGTTCCGGATTTAGACGACGTGCTACCAGTGAAGGTGGGACCAGTAATGGGGGACCGGTGAAGGATGGGGTTCCAGTAAGAGGGACCGGTAAAGGGCTGACCAATAAAGGAGGGACCAGCAATAAGGACCGATGAGGGAGATCCAGTGAAGGGAACCGTTAAAGGAGGGGTGAGGGGTCCAGTGAAAAGGGGACCGGTGAAGGAGGGGGAGGGGTCCGTGAAGATGGGACCGGTGAGGTGAGGAAGGGGCCCAATGAAGGGGGACCGGTAGAATGTTGACCAGTGAAGGGGGATCAGCTGAAGGGGGGACCGGTGAGGAAGGACCAGTAATAGGGACCGGTGCGGTGGGGGAGGGGCCCAGTGAACGGGAGACCAGTAGAATGTTGACCAGTGAAAGAGGGAACCAGGTGAAGAAGGTACCAGTAATGGGGACCGGTGAATGGGGGAGGAAGGGGTCCAGTGAAGGGGACCGGAAAAGGGTTAATGAATAAAAGAAGGACTAGTGAGGGAGGGACCAGTAATGGGGATCGGTGAAAGGATGAACAGCGAAGAGGGGACCAGCAAAGGGAGGTCCAGTGAAGGTGGGAGCAGTAGTAGGGAGCGACGAAGGGGAAGGGACCAGTGAAGGATGAACCGGAAAAGGGCTTACAATAAAGGAGAACCTGTGATAAGGGACCAGTTAAGGGGGGTTCAGTGAAGGTGATGGTCATGGTTTGCCCTATTTCGCCATACCATTCCATATAGCAAAACCAGTTTTTTAATGAATGAGAGAAGGGCTAAAGAGGAGAAGAAGACGTTCGGGGTGTTCTATTCTCCTAGTTTGGGGCAAAGCCCCAACCAGACGTTTGGCTGCCGGCAGGCCGTTGAACGTCTGGTTGTTTATAATTGTTATCTGCCAATTTCGCTTTCTTAAGAGACAACTTCCCAATCTGATATTTTTTTTAGAAAACCATGTTTTGGTGAAAGACTGGTTTTTTTTTACAAGTGGTGCCAGGTATGTTGGCAGTCTAAGGTTGGTCAGTTTTTGGACGCCGATGATGGTGTACTTGTTGCTTGTACTGCGCCGCAATCCTCCTTACGGTGCTGCTGTTGATGTGGAGCCTTCTTGCAATCTCCGTTGGTTGAAGTACTTTATCCACGAGGTGCAGAATTTTGGCTCTCTGTGAAGACGAACGCTTAACTTGAGTGGCCGTTGTGAAATTGGTGCGAAAACACATACCGTGCTGGTAAGTGCGCGAACATATAGTGTAGTGCTTTCAAGTTTACTCAATAATTTATTCAACAGATTATATTCTTGTGAAAGACGTGGCATAGCCTTGACCTCATAGGCATGCTTGCGTTTTGTTGTGTTTCCTAAAAAGCATATGTCCATTTCAGTATGGTTCCTTTTTTAACAGACGTATAAGTGCTACCTGTAGAAGCACACCAACTTGGTGTAGAAATAAAAATATTTATATCGCACTCCTGAACAGCCGAAGGTTGTTGGTCCAAGCAGTTCCGCCGTTTTTCGAATCTACAACCGAATAGTATATTTAATCTTTCAAAATTGATTCAAATTTTAAACACTACCATGTCCTTTGGCATCTCGTTGAAAAGATATTCGAGCTGGTAGGGTTTAATAGCGTCAGCACTCCACCATCTTAAATAAACGCTTGAGATCACTTAAAAGCATTAAGGTGCAGGAAAGAGAATTTGATTGAATTTAACGGAACATCAAGCGAAAACGTATCTAACTAATCCGGAAATGAATTGGAGTTTGCGTTCTTGACATAAATCTCCTTACATAATCCCTTTGTTTGCTTCTCTTCCAAAAATTCCCACCATATTTTTCTATCTAAATATCTGCCTCTACAATATTAATGAGGTTATCCTTATCTAACGGAAAAGATAAGGACATCATTTTCCTAGCTTCTTTTCGATTGGTTTGCGGAGGTGAAGCTATCCTACTACATATAAGGCCTACGGTACAGTCCCGCCGGAGTACTCGCGGGACGTGCGCGGACGGAAGGTGCACCGCGGAAGGCGGTCGCCGACCAGTACGGTCGGCGGCCGACACTGAATGATAATCGCATTGGAGCGCGCTTATCATTCGGTGAACTAGGAACGTTCCAAGTTCACGGAATCGGTCGCTTTCGAATTGGCCCACGTTTATTTTTTGATAACATTCTTGATAACACTGACCGACAACCTCCCGCGGTGCATTGCACCGCGGGAGGTTGTCGGTCGGCGGGATCGGTCGGCGGACGGGAAGTATACCAGCCCGTCCACCGACCGCCACCGACAATCCGCGGAATATGGGCGTTGCGTACTGCGGCTATTGGGCGCGCGTTGGGTCCTGGCTAGATTATTCCCGTTCCGCGGATACTTCCGCGGGACTATACCATAGGCCTAAGCGAGAACGGTCGTTTTTCTGTGGGTGAGTGAGTGTGTGTGTTTATTTACACAGAAGCGCTGAAGGAGTGTGTTGGGAGGAAGCATGGGGAGGGGGGGGGGGGGGGGGCGGGAGTTGTAGTTGTCACCGGTTGTCAAATTTTGTAGTTGTTGACAGGCGTCCATGTTCAGAGATGTCGCGCAAAGCAGGTCCGGCTTGAGAATACGTCACCGACGTCGTTCATCAGGTGCCTGGGTTCAGAAGAGGTGTCACCGATGTTGAGAAAGGCCTGTCGTGATTCAGACGACGTGTTACTAGTGAAGGGGGACCAGTAATGGGGGACCGGTGAAGGGTTGACCAATAAAGGAGGGACCAGTGAAGGTATGACCAGCAATGGGGACGGACCGGTGAGTGGGGGGGGGGATCCAGTGAAGGGGAGCGGTGAAGGAGGGGGAGGGATCCAGTGAATAGGAGACCGGTAGAATGTTGACCAGTGAAGAGGGGACTAGGTGAAGGGGAACCGGTGAGGAAGAAGGGACCAATAATGGGGATCATTGAAGGATAGGATGACCAGCGAAGAGGAAACCAATAAAGGTGGGAGCAGTAGTAGGGACCGACGAGGGGAGGGGGAATCAGTGAAGGGTGAACAGGAAAAAAGCTTACAATAAAGGAGAACCTGTGATAAGGGACCAGTTAAGGGGGTTCAGTGAAGGTGATGGACATGGTTTGCCCTATTTCGCCATACCATTCTATATAGCAAAACCAGTTTTTTTTTAAATGAATGAGAGAAGGGCTAAAGAGGAGAAGAAGACGTTCGGGGTGTTCTATTCTCCTAGTTTGGGGCAAAGCCCCAACCAGACGTTTGGCGGCCGGCAGGCCGTTGAACATCTTGTATTATAATACACCAGATGTTTAGCAGCCTACTGGCCGCCAAACGTCTGGTTAGAGGCTTCGCCCCCAAAACCCAAGAGTAGAACACTCCCAATCTTCCTCAATTCTTCTTTAGGCGTTCTTATTTTTATTATGTAAAAAACTAGTTTCAATATATGGATTAGTGCAGCGGGATATGGTTGGGCAACGTCTTCAACACGTGTTCTGAATCACTGCGCTCGGCACTTGGTCTCCATGCATACCCTGATGCGCTGAATATATCGTAAACTTGGGTGACCCGCCACCACGGATCTAGTTCGCCTCGCCCATGATTGAGTTCAAAGAAGGCCCGCACCGTCGTAGGCATCTCTTGGCATCAGACCCTCTCCCCAAGACGAGCACGTGATATATATTTATATATAGTAAGATATGTGGGCAAGGTTGTGTTGCTCCGTTGAAAAGACGACTCCTTCGTTAGTAAGTATGTAATAGGTAAGGCCTAATAATATGCTTCAGCGACGCTGTTGTCGGAAAAATACAACACAGGTCTAACTCTAAAGATCACTAAAGGTGACGAAGCCCAAACCGCAAAACTGTATTTGCAAAGGCCATATGTGAATAGGTACGTAATCACTTAAGCACCTTCAGGGAAAGTATTAGGTTTTAGGAGAAGTTCTCACCGTTTATGATTTTAACTTTAAGCACCTCTAGACGACATCTTCTAACTTTGCTCATTCCTTACCGTTTCGTTAAAGATAAAGGCTGGAATACCTGGCCCGCATTAATCATGGGTTTACCGGCCGGCAGTTTACTAGGTTTTCGGTGAAATCCGTTGTAGTGGTTACCTAGTTAGAACGTCGAATAAACGACGCCGTAAAGTACCGGCAAAACCTACTGCTAACAAGGAGGGCCTCCAAATTGGCGGTGAGCTTTTGCAGTGCACTTTTTCAGAATGTAGGGTCTCGTGTGGGGAGTCCAAAACCATAGTTATTTTTTTCAGAATGCACTTCTGCGGTCGAAAAAAAAAACACTTTTGAACGCGAGGGCGCGAAGTTCATAACATCTTGCTGCCACCCAACTCAATGCGGTCGGTTGGCGTGGTGGTAGTGTTGAACCTTACAGGAGGCTACAACGCTGCGGTGGGTTCTATTCCCCGTTGTACCGGTGCTTTTGCATTTTGCGATTTATCGCCAGTGGGACCCTTTTCCCCATTTCCAACAATTTTTGAACAAAAACACGGCGACAAAAGTCGTTTACGTTAACCAAGCTCTTTGAAAGTGGAACGGTGAAATTTTTTGACTTCCAGGTTAAGCAAGTCAAAAACTGATGCCAGATTCCTGATCAGCACTCAAGAGTGATGCAACCTTATCATCCTCACTCACACCGTCTCAAACCTGTCACACGAAAACAGAAAATCCAGAAACCGATGTCAGATTCATGATGGGCGCGCCTCCAAGTGCAGTCGATCGTACGCATGTGTCGCATACTTCGCGAATCACAAGAGCAGGTAAGTTTCTAGCAAGGAGCCGGATAGGTAAATTTATGGCAGCCATTTACCAACTCCTTCGTTGATGAACCTAGTGCCACTGTCAACAAACTCTCTACTAGCCATCTATAGTTTGTTAGCAACTGGACAATTAGAGCTTATGAATTGTCCGAAGTCATTTTTGCGCCACTCTTGTACACGTGAGAATTCTCCTCTTAAAGCTCGAGAAAATAACGCTGTGAAAACGACTTACATGGAGAACACACAGAATCGGAAATAGCTTCTGCGTTCAAGTCCTGCAACATTCATGAGGATGGATTCAACGATGCGCTATTTGCAGTTGCCGCTCGGAACTGTAGCCGTATCAAGTACGAAGTCACGTCCAGTTTTTTCTACGCTAGGAAAGTTTCAATGCTTAACAACGGTCTTCTGTGATGCAATGTTGAGCATTTCGCGCAACCTGTTAATAACCCAGCCTAAGAGGATGACGTGTGGAGTGGAGAGGTTTCATGATTTCATTATTGTTTTCTCGCATTTCGTTTAACTGTTTAGACTACTCGAAACTTAAATTTTTGATTGCTTTTCCTCTTCTTTTTTTTTGCTAGAGGGAACTGGTGATTATTGCATGTTGCGGACTTGACAAGTGGATTCTATTTACGTTCGCATATAGATAAATAAATGAATAGATGAATGAACAAAAAAAATTAAACCGGCCGTTAATAAGCCTCCAAGACAGGTATACACAGTGGTTTTTAGAGGTAGGACGTAATTACCATTACTATTTAATATTTTATTTAAGCCGTTAACAAAACGACAAAACCAACAAGCGGAAAGCATGACATCTCTAGTATTGGCTATATAGGAAGGAAGGAAGGCATTTTATTGAATGAATCTGCTATCTGAAACGAACGCATGATTTAGATTCATGCACACCACCAATTAAATTCATTTGGTCAATATTGCTCACGGTGGAAACACTGCAAACTCTTCATCCCCCTAAACATTCCATTAAGCTCATTTCAATATAGAATTTCCGTGAAAGTAAATGTATTATCTTTCTAAATGATACTCATCACTTGTTACAAACAATCAAACTCAATTGTATAGTGTGCGATGATGATGTGACTCGAAGTAACACATACGAGTTGATTCAAATATAAGTTTTTTTTTGTGAGGCAACAAATAGTGCTATTAACTGAGGGCACGTTAGTAGTTTAAATAAAAACGTAAAAATTCTTACGTTTGCCTTGAATATCTGCAGTACTTTGATGAATTCTCGTGTGCTTGTGGTGCTGCGCTATTAGCCAGCTCGTTTTTGCCAGCATCAGCAGCTTCTCCAACGATGTCACAATCGAGTGTCTATAAATGAGTCTTCACTGACTGACAGTTTTGAAACACTTTTAGGCTTCAGAAAACGACGAGCAGGAAACTAACATAAACTAGCCCCCTCCCCTTCAACCTCTTTCCGCACAGAAATGCTAACATAAATGGCAGCGTTGATCAATTGCTTTTATTATGGTTAATGCATTCTATTTCTATTAGGTTGTAAACAAAGTTCTCTGTTTTTGATAGAAAAACATGCTGAATTTTAATCCCTAATCAACCACTCAATCTTTTATGGTCGTTAGAAAGCAGAGAAACTGCTTTTTCCATATATACAGGGTGCGGCCAAATTACCCATGCACTGGAAATTCAATGGCATTTTGAAATCAACCTTCGCAGATCCAGTCTAACTATCAAAAATATCTACTAGATAAATGTCAATTCAAAGCATGCTAACGGTTTTCGAAATGATCGCCTTCAGCCTCCACACAGTCCTTCAGACGTGCGACAAAGGCTTCGCATGTGGCACGCAGGTACAGTTCACCAATTTCGTCCCAGGATTAGAGCGCTTCTTCAAGAGAGTCCAAATCTGGGTGCCTGGTAGAGTAGGCTTTTTCCTTTAAGGCGGCCCACACAGAATAATCCATCGGGTTAAGGTCCGGAGAACAAGTCAGGCAACTGCTCGGCGCATCATTCCTGGACCACGTTCGCTTTGTGTGCCAGAGCAAAATCTTGTTGAATGCACCAGTCGGCTTCTCCGAAGTGGGCATTGGCCCACGGCTTGGGAGCTTTTTCCAGGATATCCTTGTAAACCGCTGCGTTGATTTTCACGCCAGCTTCGAGGAAAACAAGTAGAGTTTTTCCTGAAGATGTGACTCCTCCCCGATTGAGGCTTTTCCACTTTTTCCTGAAATCGTCTTCTGGCGGTAGCATCAACAAGCGAGTCCCCAATAATTCTCTTATTTTGGGAGTTGAAGGCTAGATTCAACGTGAAAATCTTTTAATCGCTAAGGACGATGCTTCGAGCGCGTGCCACCGTGAATCGTTGCGGCAACATTTTGCATCTTTACAATCTCCTCTTCTTCATAGTGTCCTTCAGGAGTTGGCATTTCTGCAGACGATAAGAGAACTTTTTAAGCTTTTCCCTAACTATCCTCCTTATTGACCTTTTGCTTATTCCTACGTTTTTTGCCACATCTGGTGCATCGATCTCCTGGCGTTTCTCCGGTTTTTTCTCTCACGAGTTTTACATTTTTTTCCGGTTGGTAGCTGTTGTGGGACGCCCTCTCCTTTTTCTACCCTCCTCGTTCTTCAATTTTTTTATGGAGTTTTACAGCATCCTGAACCGTTCTTCGGGACACGGAAAGGATCTTCACGACAACTCCCGTTTGCTTGCCATCCTTATGAATTTCGATAATAGCACTTCGTAGGTTGGAGGGCCTAACCATTTTGTACACAAGTACGTATGAGTTCAACAATGTTCAGTCAATATATATTAGGCGAATAAAGCGGGAAAATTTCTAAGAAATTTTTAAAAATTTGAAATGTTTAGGTGCACGGGTAATTTTGCTGCACCCTGTATGTGTTCCTGGAGAGTAACATCTTAGGATAGTACAACAGTTTTTTCCAACCATACGTACTACATCTCTTCGGGCCTCTAAACCATAGTGGTTGTACTACTCTAAAGATGTTAGCGATCCTCCAGAAATACACATCTCTTCGCGCGTCTAAACTTTAATGGTTGTAACTTGGTCGAAAATTAAAGGAGGCAAATGCGAATGTAGCAGCTGAACGAAGAAGGGGCGATGATAAAGTATTTTTTGTATCTGACCTACCAAATTCATGCCCTCGTGATAGCTCTCCATAATATCAAGCTGCCAGCCTGCCTTGCTTCCATGATTGCAGTTAACTGAAAGTGGAAAACTTCTTATTTTGCTATCAACTCTAAGGAACTGCATATGCTTTTTAGTACTTCATGTGACTTGTTAACCCAATAAATAGATCATTCTGGAATGCCTTTATTTGTTTATTTGACATGAGCAAAGCGCACATGCATTCCCGAAAATACAAAACGAAGAATTAACATAACAAGGCCATAGATAGCTAATGTAGAATAATATAATGGGTAAATTACAATCTCAACGCTACTGCTCAACACTCATATAGTCTTTTAAGCCGATGGGTTTTGCAAGCGTTGTCACCAACGATTTGAAGAGAGGCAGTTTTACAAGAACGGATCTTGTTTTAAAATGGTGAAACTGTTTATTGCTCGGTAGGCAGAGAAGCCTCTTCGGAGCTCTTAGCAGTATTGAGTAGTTTCCAACGAATCACTTACTGCGATTAGCCGAAACGCCGCTTTCCAAGACAGTGAGGAAGAAGAGCAATACCTAAATGGGTCTTGCAAGATAACAGGCAGAATAATGTGACGAATCTTATTAAAATGAGGCCTACAATGAGACGGAGCATTTCGAGGCTGATGCCTCGGTCGGCTGCGGCGGCGCTTATATATTGAATGATTCGCTTGAATCGCAAGTGCATGTGGGCTCCCACGCACACACCCTTTTCAATGAACTTGAACTAATTGTTGCCAGCTAAAGGGATTTTCCATTCTGACGGCTACAATACCCTCGGTAAACATCCACTAAAACACGACCGGCGGCGGATTAGTCCGCCGCTTTGTCATAATTCACTTCATGGTCGATTATACCCAAGGTAATGCACATTGTTAGAATCAGAGCAACATGATTCACCTAATGGAGTAATGATCCTGACAAGATAACAAAAAATTTTGGGTGCGAGATGACCTAAATTAAGGTCATCTAAGGTCGTAATTATCTTGATCTGGCTCACATTCGTTTCTGAGTCTCACCTAATTATGCGCTCTGGCAGGAATAGATCTTCCCAGTAGAATTTTACACGCCACTCGCCTCCTGGTGGAGAAGCATTGCGAGAAACAGAGGCCGGTGCATATCGCCTTTCTCGACCTGGAGAAGGCCTTCGACCGTGTACCGCGTGAGGTGATATGGTACGCCCTACATCACGGAGTTTCTGAAGAGCTCATAGAGTGGGTGCGAATTCTCTACTCTTGCCCATTGAGTCGTGTGCAAGCTGCAGCTAGAACCTCGACTGAGTTCCCCATCTCTGTCGGGCACACCAGGGTTCTGCTCTTTCCCCACTCCTCTTTGTTGTCGTCATGGATGCCATCACACGAGATCTTCAGAGAGGCCCGTCCCTTGGACGTTACTTTATGCCGACGACGTGATGCTCGCTAGGGGAGATAAAAGTGAACTTGAGCGAGAGGTGCAAGCTTGGTGTGATCGTTTGGAGCGGTTTGGACTCAAATTAAAATTGAGGAAGACCGAAGATCTAACGACGGAAGCTACTGAGTCCAGCTTCATCAAGATTAATGGCATCGAGCTTCCACGCACTGCGGTCTTTAAGTACCTGGAATCAGCAGTCGCGTCTGACGGCAAACTGTTGGTTGAAGTGAATCCACGCATGAGTGCAGCTTGGTCCGAGTAGCGCTCGTTGACTGGCGTGCTCTGCGACAGGAAGATACCAGAGCGCCTGAGGTCGAAGATCTACAGAGCAGTCATCCTGCCAATAGCAATGTACGGCGCTGAGTGTTGGCCTGCGACCAAGGAAGTTGAAACGCGCCTCAGCGTCATGAAGACGAAGATGCTGCGCTGGACGGCTGGAGTCACGCGCATGGACCGCATTCGAAACGATGCTATTCGGCAGAAGTTCGGTGTCGCGCCGATAGCCGACAAGATGCGCGAAGCTCGCTTGCGATGGTACGGCCACGTTCTGCGTGGAAAGGAAGACAGCGTCCGCAAGATCGGCCTTAACTTCGAGGTAATAGGAAAGCGGCCTAGAGGGCGCCCGAAGCAGCGCTGGTTAGATACGTTACATGCGGACTTGAAGATTACTGGTGTTTACCCTCATCTAGCGCTGGATCGGGAAATGTGGCGTCATAACATCAGAATAGCGGACGCCGCTACGATGCGGGACAAACGCTGAAGAAGAAGGAAGAAGAAGAAGAATATCTGTTCTCAGGCTACTGATCAGTTTTTATAGCACCCTGTGCAGTTCTTCTAAACTTTTCCTGAGTCGGCAGTAACGTTTTGGAAGACTCCGTTTTGTTTCTTTTTCGCGGGTGTCCACAAAAATGAGTGGACACACGCGCGCGCAAAAAAAGCCTCCTGCCGTCGCTCACACTGGGCGCGAAAACGCTCTTTTCGTGAATGTGCTAATATTCCTCAGAAATGCCTGCGCTGTGTTGCAAGGTAGTGCTGACAATTTTTATTCAGTGAATTCTATTCTTGAGAAAGGCGGCTGACACGGTGTTGAGGTTAAGTGCATTGTTTGCCGATTTTCCTAAAAAGGATACAACTGTGCCTCGCTGGTTTTTCAGCAAGGGCGCTATACTTACTTGTAGTAGCACACCACTCTGGTGTAACTATAACTGGATATCCAGCTGTACTTATGCCAGACTACTGCACAGCCGTAAGTTGTCGGGCCGAGCAGCTGTGCAGTTTTCGTGATCTGTAACGGAATAGTTATTCAATTTTTCCTGACATCTATGAATACCTAAGTATCACCTTATCCTTGGGCAGCATGTTGACCACATACTTGGCCTTGTAGTCGGTGAAGGGGTCGCTACCCCACCATCTTAATTTAACGTTTAATATTACTTCTAATCTTTCACTAACCTGTAGAAAAGAAATGTGGGAGAATTCATCGAGGACTCGCGTGAACGCCCATGTAGTTAAACGGGCGATGAATTGTAGTTCACGTTCTTGACATAGGGCTTCTTCTTCTTCAAATTTCAACAGCACTATCTATCTATTCACGCACCTCGAGATAATTGTGCTTTACCTAAGAAATCGTAACGAAATCCATCATCTGCCAGCTTCTGTATCGGTTAGGGTCGTTTTGCGCGAGGTGCTACGTCGTTGATCAGGCGACCGTATTTTTTGTTTAATGTGGTGTTGAACTCGAAACCGAGATAGTGCACACTTTGTTGACGACTAACGTTTCGACATGTCGTCTTTTTCAGAGTCTGAAAAAGTCCAAACATATGTTGAAGCTACTGGGCCATACATCGCGACGGACCTTGCGAAATTCAAAGACGCCCGAACAGCAACCCTTCCAGCGGAGAGAGGTGATAGCACCCCAACATTTAGAACACACGAGGAGACCCCACAAGGTGAAGCTGTCTAAAAGGCTGTCTGATGTAAGGGATAAGCTCGCCCCTTCCATCAGTCTCGCCTTTTAGACAGTAACCCGCGAGCTCGCCCCTTATGTCAGTCTCGCCCTTTAGACTGTTTCACCTTGTGGGGTCTCCTCGGGTGTTCTTAATGTTGGGCTGCGGTCACCTCTCTCTGCAGGAGGGGTTGCTGTTGGGGGTCTTTGAATGTTCGCAAGTTCCGTGGCGATGATTGGCCTAGTAGCTTCAACATATGTTTGGACTTTTTCAGACTCTGAAGAAGGCGACATCGCCAAAACGCCAGTCGTCATAAAGTCGTCATTGTACTATCTCGATTCGGTTTCGAGTTCAACACCACATTAAACAATTGGGCAACGATCAAAGCCGAATTTCCCCGAAAGTCGAACTTGACAGCTGTTAGAATAATTTTTTGTACAATAAAAATTTTAGCTTGATCTCTTTGAAGTTTTGATTTACCCACACAATAAGGGATCGCATTGCTGAAGTTTTATGAAATTTCCATTTCTAAGAAAAACTAGTGTTTTAGCACCTGTTTTGAAGAGTAGAAAAAGAGTCTATTTTTTATGCCAAAACAGGAGATTGTGCCATGTCCTTGACGAAGACTGCGGTTTTTATGCGATTGATAGCGGTATTTCTGTTCGCATGAAATTTGACACCTGTTAACGATGCAATAAAGAGGGTAAAAGGGTAAAGGGTAAAAGACGGCGTTATTCAATCTTCTTTGGGATGCGCCACGCATTCTTTTTCTACGGGATGTCGTGGTGGCGTGTTGAATGCGTATTTGGCCATACAATGACTTGCGGTAGCCAGCCGATGTACAAGTCAGTGCTTTATCCCTCCCAAACCCTCCCAATTCACCGACCCCGGAGGGATGGAAGGCTTGGTTGGCCTCGGCGGGAAAATCCGAACCAGGAACCTGGTATCGGGTGCATGCGACAGCCCGCGCCTCCTCCGACTGCGCTCCACGCGCCCAACGATGCAACAAAGAGAATTGTAAAAAACACTCAGGTGCTTACTCTTATCTCCTAGGTAAACATTACTTACGCTGTGAATCAAATAAGAATCGACAGAACCTTTCGAGTGCTAATCGCAATGTGATCTTTTAGTGCACTAAACAATTGCTGCTTTATTGCGCTTTAAAACAAGGTCTAACTTACTTTTTTTTTCAAATTGTGACTTTGTAAAATTTATTTGGGTGGCTGAACGGAAAAAATTCTAAGAAAGTTGCACCCATTCTTCCTTCAACAAAAAATAATATTCTAACCATTTTGATCTGTATGAGGTTACCCCTTTAAGTAGCTCGATTCGATTTAGAAGGCGTTCACTTTGGTTTAAAAGTTTGACTAGCTTAGAAGTGTGTCCGGTTTGGTTTTGAAAGTATCAAATTCCACTTAATAATGGCATATATTTATATCTTTTAAAAGTGTTGGTCTTTGGAGAGAATAACAACAGAACTTCAGTATAAATAGCCCACTTTACCTAGTGTGAAACGAAGAAAAGAAAATTCATTGTCACTTCTTTCTGATCGACAGAAGGATCTATCTGCTTCCTGCTTTTCATCTGTTTCCTGCTTTCGTTGCTTGATAAAATCACATAAAATTAGGACGATTTGATTGACATAAATTGTAGTCGTCTCATCTGCTGTCCTGACCTTCTGCATCCTCTCATTCCGGGCGGGAGTGTTGCCTCTCCCTCTTTAAACAAGTGACAATGCAATAAGAAGCAGCAAACTGTGAATGCTTTATGAACCCTCGAAGCGAGCAGTGTAAACTACGTGGATGATGCCAGCTCATCGGCTCATCATTTCGATGAAAAAGCACTGACAGGCCTCCCAGATCGACTAACCGACCGGCACGGCGGAGTGGCTTCCTACGTCCTCTCGCGTCGATGGGTTGTGGGGATTAAAAATCTCCAAGATTTTGTGAGGCAGCAACTAGGGTCTCGAAAAAGCGAATGAGTCGGAGGTGGCGGAAGGAGGAGCGATAGTGCTGTTTTCCCGGCTGGCTGCTATGTATGTGGCTAAGTTTTTAGACGAGACCTAATCCGCATAGACAGACAAACTCAATTATATAGTAGTTTGATGATAGCGCTGAAAGTAGCGCAATCGTGTCGATTCCAAAGGCAACTTATTTGGCAACCAATAGGCGTAAAAACTCTCACGTTTGCCTGGAATATTGGCAGTACATCTCCTTACGTTTCGGATCCCAAGGGTCACCTTTCCAGTTTTCCAATTCGTTTTGCGCAGTTTTAGCAGCATCTTCAACTATTTTACAATCCAGGGTCTGAAAAGGTGCGTATGCAATACAGCTCTGCTGTGTTCATTATTTTTTAGTGTACTTACTACATACGAAATTTCTCCAATCACAAGTAAGTGCTTGATGAAGATGGAAAGCAAAACAGCAGCGAAAACTGATTAATTAAAAAGGACAAAAACGTAGCGATAGAAGAGCATTCTGGAAGTTTTGAAGAATAGCAATGACAGAAAACGTGTATACCAGAAAATGACTTTGGCAATGTTAGCACCGTCTCGGTTGTCGTAAAGTCCCTACCTTTACAGCTGAGGCAGCGAATTGCAGCTTACTCGAAGGTGCACGTAAACCTAACTCTTTTAATGTAGCTGATGATAAGGTCGTGCGACGCATTTTTCAAACGTTTCACGATGTTCACCTTATTAACATCACATACGTTACTTAAAAGAAACCTTATTTCCTCAAGGTCTTACCTTAGACTTTTGACTGCCCATAATCCTCATTTCGAGCAGAATGTGGACTACCCAAGACTACTTGCTTGTCACAAGAAACACAGATATTGTTAGAAGTGACGATAAAGGTGGCTGGCGAAAACGAACAGCTAGCAACTTCCATCGCTATCGGGAACCTACGGCCGTAATTTCTGCCAATAGTAGGTTGGACAAGACAAATTTGGATCTTACGATTCATTAGTTCCATACAAGCAACTTGATGGATACATGAAATTTTCCGATGGTGGAATGGTGTTCCTCAGGTCTTTTCTTTCGCTAGAAAATCCGTCTTACCACCAGACTGGAGGCTTTGAATGAGATATTATATGAGAACTTCGAGCGTAGAGTATTCCTGCCCGGTCAGAGGGAGGTGCGGGTTCGAGTCCCGCCTGGCGCTAGAAGTTTTGATCGCAACAAAACATCGTTGTAACAGCTATATGAGAACTGTCCTGACCGAAAACTGCAAGACAGCGTTCCCTCATAAGCACTGTTAGGGTGTCGTTCTTGTGGAATAACAGCTCTTTTCCAATTATGTCATATTTGTAGTTGTATTTGTCGGCCAGACTGATGAATCAACATAAATAGTGGGGTCGGCCTCATACACCCACTTTCCCCCCATGGTAGATTATGAAGTTGGTGTCTTATCCGACTGCGCTGTTTGGGCCCATTTTTCAAAAATTTCCACTATGGAATTTCTTCATCCGGCCATCCCTTCTGTGGCTTCTGTCCACGGTCCCGCTCATAAAATCACCGGAGAGGAAAATGGAACGGCTCTGAAGGAGAGGAAGCTCTGCAAGGCCGGATGATCTGGTAGTCGATGTTTTGAAGACGAAGCTCTGGTATGCTGCTGAGTGGTTGGCTGAATTCTTCAACCAGGTATTAAAGGAGAAGAACCGCCCGATTCTTTTGGATTCGCACAGCATGAATCTAAATTTTTTAGACAGATGTTCTTGATTTTTTAGATAAATGATTTTGCGAAAATGATTAGCTTGACTACATCAATCACCAAATGGTGCTTACCGTATCTTTAACTTACCAGGTTCATGCCCTCGTGGAAGCTTTGAATAATTAGATACTGCCAGTCTACATCGCTACATTTAACTGAAAGTAGATACTCTCCGACTTTGTCATAAACTATAAAAGCTATGTATACTATTTAATGTTATTAGGGCCAAAAGTAATGAGACTCCCCACGCCGTGTCCACATATTTCGTGACTGCAGTCTGGTTTTGTGCTTATCGTATTTGTATGTTTGTATGCTACTTACTGAAGGGCATCTGGGAAGTTACCACTTCCGCCCTTTCCAGAAGCATGCCAAAAACCCCAGCCTGTCTCATGCCGAAACCCCAGTCTGACGAGTCGACCTGTGTCGCGCAAATCTCTCCTGATTCCTAACCCCGAGCAGCCTGGACTATATCTTAGCGCAGGATGAGAAGTACGTCTTCTACCTTAACCCTGCCAAGCAGCGAGTCTGGGTGAGGCCTGGTGACCTGTTACCGACCTTCGTTCGGTGAGATGTTCACGGCGAGAGGCACCTTTGGAGTTTTGGGTCTGCGCCCTTGGAAAGGTTTACCGGAAGCAGTTTCACAAGAGCACTGCGATGAACTCCAAGGCCATGGTGAACGAAATAGAAGAGATGGGCCGGCGACTCGCTCTTATTCATTCGCAGCGCTTCAAGAAGTTTCTCCTCTTCGACAACGTCGCACCCCATCGGGAACAAGTAAGCACGGATAAGTTTGGCCAGCTGGGCTACGTTCGCATGCCTCACCCACCGTATTCGCTGGACATCTCTCCATGCGACTACCACTGCTACATGAGCCTACAGGACTTCCTAGTCGGAAGGGACACAAGAACCCAAGCAGTCCTTGACAACCATGTCGAGCAGTTGATCAACACCAAGCTCAAGCAGTTCTGGAAGGATGGGATCAGGAAGTTGGCTGAGCGATGGCAGCAAGGTCACTGCCCTTAATGGCAAATACATTCCTCAGCATCGTTGAGTTGTAATTGAGTTATAGAGAGATAAAAACTTTTTTTTTATTTTGTCTCATTACTTCTGGCCTCCCCCCCCCCCCTAATAGAGATAATTCCTCTTTAAACTGAGATGCTTTTTCTACCAGTGTTGAACGGCTATCAGCGTATCACTTACGGCGATCAAGCGAAACGCTCTTTTCCAAGAAGACGACGAAGACGACGAAGAGCAGTGCCTGAATGAATCTCGCAAGGTGTTCAGAAAGAACGATTTGGGAAACAACACTAAAGGGGATCCTACATTGAGACGGAGCATGTTGAGACTGATGCTTCGGCTAGCTGTGGTTCGTATATATTGAGTGATTCGCGTCAAATTGTTTGCTATATACGCTTGATTAACTAGACATTATTGAAAAAGAACCCCATGCACGTTTTTTAAATGTGAATCTAGACGTATTGTGTGTATATTGTAGGAGCCCGCTGAACGGATTTTTTATTACTACTGGTACAATTCCTAGTGAATAGCCAACTGACTAAACTATTGATTACAGCAAGCTTCAAACTAATTGGCATTAAATTCTCAACACGAATTTTGCCTTGTGTTTATTCATTTATTTATTGAGTATGCTTATTCAGTATGCTACTTAAGGTCCACAGCCAACAAAATCACTCAACACAATCTACTAATAACTATACATTGGATCCGATCGAAAATCATCGGATAATTGGATGATTCGAATAAGGGCGATTTTGCGGGCACCGGATTTTTGAATGATTCGGATAAGTGCGATTTTGAGGACCCCGGATTTCTGGATGATTCGGATAAGGGCAAATTAGCAGTGGCCGGATAATTGGATGATTCGGATCGGGATATCCGAATCGGAAATCCGAAAATGATTCATTCGGATCCAATGTATACTAATAACGTTGAAGTCGACACCAAACTTTTTGTCGGAAGGGGAAAACATGGAGGGATCAAAACTGGAGCCTGCTCTGAAGGTAACCGTGGTAAACGCTAGGCACTTTTTGAGTGCAGCAATGATTTTAGCGACCTAATTCTAGCTCTTGATACAATATCGCCCTCGTCGCGCAGTCAAAAAAAACGGTTTGTGACGGAAAAATCCGTCGCAAACAGTCGCATGCTCATGACTCTTTTAATTTGAAGTTGTTCGAAAAACTGTTGGCATCATTCGACTCGTCTCCTCGAGATCTACACAAACTTATATAAAACTTATCCAGATGCCCACGTTTTCGCCGTGGGTGGCCTAAAAACAACTGCAGCAGGCTTTTGCGATTAGAGCACCTTATTTTCCAGGAAGTGCATGTGACGTGCAGTGTTTTCTGAGCATCTCAAGCATGGCACGCGTTGTAAGTGCTCTGTCATGCCCGGAATGCTCCGAGAGTGCGCCGTGCACAATGCATATATGATCGAACCTATCAATCGAATGAGCAGAAGCATGTTCACTTCGTTTCTATCTTCCCTTACTGAAAAAGCTCGTTTGCTCGCCGGGTCTTCCCGCAGTGGTCCACTGAAATCGCAAAAAAAAGCGTCACACAAGCCTCACCTGCATTTTTGCTTCCCTGCAACATTGCCTGTTCCTTAGCTACACCGTTCCACTTTCATGTGGAGTTATTGCGCTTCATAACTAGATGGGTACGAACCTTCCGAATTATCGCCACAAAGAAAGCAGCAGCACTCCCAAGCAGCGCTTCGTGGCAGTAGTGCACAGAACGAGAGTGAGTGCGCAATCGGTATCAACTAACAAGTGCGGTTCATGCTCGGCATTGAATCATACAAGGCTGACCCGATATATTTCCTGGATTAACTACTAATTTACGTGACCTTCTTAGGCGTTAAGGATCCAGCCGAAACGTTACCCAACGAAGCCGGATTGCAACGCCGTGACAAGTTTAGCATGCTGACAGACAGGACTATGATTTACACATAACGCCCTGGTGAGACTCACGAGTCGAGATTCATGTACATATAGTATATGGCCATTTTCATATTCAGTCATATACACTGGCTTCTGACGGCTAACAAGGGAAGCCCATGAATTTCCCCCAAAGATTCTCAACGTGACTTATATGGTCTTGTAGAGCATCGGACGAGAATCACAGAACTGTGCTTCTTTTTTGCTGCGGGCCACTGGTTGGTCCAAAAATGGCAAAAAATGATGCCGCTTCAGGGCAGGCTGATCAGGCAAAAGTGACACCTGGAATGGCCCTGTTGTGCTCTGAACTTAACTTACAAAAGGTTTGGAGCTCAAATGAAAGTTTGATTATAGTCATTTCCTACGCCTCCTAGACGAAGCTGCAGTGTACATTCAAGTGATTCATTCGCCGCCACCAGTGCCAGGGGCTGGATGGCCGAGTGGATAGCAAGGCGCAATTGCGGGAGGGAGTCGAGGGTTCGATCCCGGGGGTAGGGCTTCTGCGTCCCTAGGTGGACTGTTGGGGTATTTGCAAATGAAGGTTACATTTTGGTTCCGGTAGGGTACCTTCTCCGCGTCCTAACTTTTCAACTTGCTGTCAGATGTGGAAGAAGCTGTTTTGTTGCGTGGAGCGATATCACGCATCCATTAAACGATGCTTGTCTCTCTGAGTAGAGTTCCGTTTGATGCTATCCCCATATGACCTCTTTTGTATGTTCTCAATTACTTTTGGAAGTGTTTCGCACTGTCACCTCATTCATGAACAAGATCGACAAGCATTGATTTGACCCATCGTCAAGATGTTCTCATTGTTCTTCTGATTTCTTTATACAGTGATTTTTATTCTTCTCGCAACTTTTACTATTTCAGCTAACTGTTCTCATGTACCGCATATTTTATCCAGCTCGTGTGATTGGTTGCCTTGCTATGTGTTTCTTCCTCACCATTGTTTTACATACTATCATGAATACACTACATACCACACGCCTCCACTTGTCGACACTAACGGTGATTATATTGTTGGTTTTCAAGCTCTTTTATGGACACGAAAATTATGCACCAACCTATTATATTCCTAGAATGTACATTCTATACCTTTTTCCTTTTCGAATTTCGAATAGTCGAATTTCGAATAAATTCGAATTTCGAATATTCGAATATTCGACTATTCGAAAAAAGTTCAATATTCGAATTATTCGATTATTCGAATATTCGAGAAAGTCCAATATTCGAATTATTCGATTATTCGAATATTCGAAAGTGGCCAATATTCGAATATTCGTTTATTCGAATATTCGAAGGCTTCGAATATCAAATATTCGAATAGTCGAATATTCGAACATTCTTTATCAATCTCTTAACAAGTTAGTGGCACTCTTCTTCGAAAACCAGGGGAGTCTGACCTTATGATAAAAAACGATGTTTGAGTTTCGCGCGTCGCTCAAAGTGCGCCGAATTGTGTGTACGTAATCTGACAAGAGAAGTCAATGAACTTGCCGTGGAGATTTCCAAAACGACCTATTGCTTGTTATAAGGGTGTGTCTAAGAAGCACCGTAGTGGTCTTCAAATGTCCTGCACGCATCAGGGTAGGTCAAAAATTACAAAAAAACCGTAGCACTTCAGTGCTGGCTGATAAGGCGAAAGTGACGCCTTGAATGGCCTTGAAATACTCAGAAATTAACATGCAGATGCTATAGAGCTTTAATTATAGTTAGATGTTAGAAATATGACAATTTATTAGGTCAAATGAATCATTCACTGCAGTCGGGGCGTGGATAGCGGGGAGAGGTCCAGGTTCGAATCTAGGAGAGTTGTTTACGAATTGCTGTGCGTTTTGGTAAATGTAGAACATATTCTCATTTTAACCATATTTACGAACATGATCGAAATGTGTTGCTTCAGTCCATCTCTTGGATGTGCTGATCAGTCTTCGGTAAAAGTAAAATAGTAAAATTTATAGTAAAGTAATTTATAGTAAAATTTACAAGAGAACGTTTCTCTTTTAAATTTTACTAATTTTAGCATCTCTTATAAAATGCATCATTTTCGACCCACTCCGTAGTATTGTACTCCGTAGTATTCGTAGCATTTGCATATAAGACCAAATACAGTACTAAGAACTAAATTAATTAGTCACCTTCTTCACTGACGAGCCTCGGGGTGACTAATTATAAACATGTTTTGTATGAAGGCAGAGGCGAAACAAGACATGTTTAGTGTTGTTGTTACCATTGTTTTAGTTATTACTTGTTTTAGTTGTTGCTTGTTTTCCACTTGTGTTTGTTATAGTAGAGAGTGATTTAGAGTTCATGTATACCCCAGGTTATTTCTAATTCTACTTCGTTGTTTAGACATTGAATTTAAAACTGTTTGAGTATTAAAATTTACATATATGATTAACTTGTTCTATTGGTCTTCTTGCAGCCTATTCTTCCTCGGCCACTCTCCCGCACTGACAGGGGGGGGGCTTTGCAAACGTAGGTACTTGTATTAATCCCCATGACTTCATAAGTAGATAATAAAATTTCGTACAAATGTTGTCCTGAGGGTTGACTGAGGTTCTGATCACGAAGCTGGCAAACGCGTTCGGCGTTACCGTCGACCACAATAGGCGACGGTGAGTATGTGCGAGAAAAGGTGCAGAATAACCGGCCGCGTTGTACTATCGTGACTCCAAAAATTGAGTGGAGGTCGGAATTTTTTTCGCCCAAACATCGCCTGTACTGCTAATTTGGATGCTGAGCACGAATATGGTATCCAATTTCGACAATTTGGCCGCTTACGATATTTCATAGTGTGTGTTCGTGAGT
Organism: Heligmosomoides polygyrus bakeri; assembly: GCA_947359475.1. NCBI lineage: Eukaryota > Metazoa > Nematoda > Chromadorea > Rhabditida > Heligmosomidae > Heligmosomoides > Heligmosomoides polygyrus. The sequence goes on from OX375867.1 coordinate 16,622,272, forward strand.
AAGGATGAGGTTGTCATGACCACTGATTTCGTCCTTTCCTCGCCTTAGGAAATTATTTAGGCTGCTGCCACGAATCTGTCATTTCTTTTTCTAAATTATCCATTTTTCGTCCACTACTTTCCATCTCGAAGTCGAAGACTGGAAAGCAAGTCTGATCACATATGTAGGTGAAGAAAGCGATTCTATGTACTCAAACTGATAAACTTGATCACTCTCGGACATTCGGGCTCGACGAGCCGAACCGAGTAGCAACACGAGCCACGCGGTCGGGCGGCTCGAGTTGCTATTGGGGGGAACAGCTGTTGCTATCCGGGAGAAGACGGTCAACTGAGGGGCGGCTCCTGTTGCTATTGTGTTGCCGCTTGGTTGCTACTGTGTTGTCGTTTGGTTGCTACTGTGTTGCCGTTCGGTTGCTATTGTGTCGCCGTTCGGTTGCTAGACGGCTGCAGTATAATCGTGCCTTCGGGTCGATAACCGTGCCTTCGCATCCTCGCATAAATACAGGTATATCCATGTATCCAGCTCGTATATATATATATATATATATATATATATATATATATAGCTTGATATAGAAGAATACAGATACAGGAAATGTTTAACATGACAATTTATTTATAAAATGTGACAAGTGAATGACAATGACAATGGTATAGTATAATAAGTGAGAGCCGTAATAAGTTCCCTGTGACTTTCAACCTCACGCTGAATTCGAAGAGGAGACCGAACTCCCTTTTAAAGGCGTTCGATCTCACGTTGAAGCACACTGATCTCCTCGCGACAGCTGATCTGAAATCGCAAGCGAATCGAAATTGAGGCTCTCGTTGCACTGAATTCTGTTAGCTTAAAATTTCCTGTTTTACGTCATTAATCGCCTTCGGCACCGCATCTCATCTGCCTTCGTTGGCTTCAGATTCTTTCACTAATCATTGGAAATGACGTTCTCATGGTTGAACTCAGCCAGGGGCTAAAGGACAAGTTAAAGACGAAGAATATTATAACACTGAAATTTTAAAATCACCTCGTTTTCCTTTCTTTTTCGAGTATCTTGCTCGCTTCGGAGCGCATGTTTGCGGTTTTCGGCCAGTCGAACCTAAAAGCGCAAATTACTTAGGCAACTAGAAAGCTGAGAAATAGCAGCGTATTCACCTCCTCTTGAGCCTCTTCAATGGCCTCATCGTATTTGCCGCTGGTCTTTTCAAACACCTTAGAAGCCATCTAAGCAGCGCAAACAGAGACTCCGGATAACTTCATTTACTTCAATAACTTCAGTTTCAAAGTTTTGTTATTGTCTAAACGGTTAAAGTCCCTCTCACTGTGTTATCAGAGCACTGACGCACAAAGCAGCGGGGTCACATGGTCACATAACGTGAAAGGCCGTAGCACAACAAAAACAAGAAACAGGCTGTGGATATTTACGTCGTAAGAACACTAGTAAGTGATCTTCCATACATTTAGTTGAACATAATTTCCAACTCTGCAGGAGGAGAGGGGGAGAGGGTGAATGTGAAGGAAACCTCGTTCGGAAATTTCCCTTTCAATTATCTCTCAGACACTCTCGACACAATAGATCCATATTTTCCCTTTCAATTATCTCTCAGATACTTTCAACACAATAGATTCATATTTTATGTTCTTTTGTTTTTTTTTGGACCTGCAGGCGGAAACGGGAAATCTGTACTTTCCTCGGCGTAAGCGGAACAGAGTTATAGCATTGCTTGTTTGTTTTCCTTATTATAAGTGTGCCATCGTTTCTTTTTTTGTGTTAGTGACACTTTTTTATAAGGTGCCCCCCCCAAGGTAGTGCCATAGTTCGTTATAGCAGACTAAGAAAATCGTTCAACCATCTACTGCAGAACTCCACTTAAATGGAATTTCCGTCATCAATGAACAATATGGACAGGTGTAAGGCATAGTTCCTCAAAGCAAATATAACATATCGTGTGAGCCACATACACTTCTCTAGTGGAAGCGAAAAGAGCTCATGCCCATCACAACGGCGCAAACATTTGAAGACTCGAACTTGCGGCCATCTTGACCGTGTCTTTAGGAAATTAGAGGTTTGCTAATACTACATAATTTCATGCCCGTATTGTAGTTACCGCCCATTCCTATCATTGCCTCCCTTTTGAAATGAAATGCAACTTCCATAGATTCGTGCTCAGTACAGAAGCCTACTCGAAAGAATTGCGCGTAGGTGATATCAAATAGTACCCACCAGCGAAGTGAAGGTTGATATGCGCTTGCTGAGCCTTTGGTGATTGATTGAGCACTTGGGTCCCACGACGACCGCCTGCATACGGTGCGAGAACTCGTCCAACCCCGCCCCCGAAAACTCATCACTACTGTGTCGGTTTAGAAACGAGTAACGAGGAGATAAGACTGCATTTGTAGCTACTTCGCGCCACGGCGTGCTATGGTGAGTCCCCTGATCCTATTAGCGCCCACTTTCCAAAGGTGGACTGAACTTTGAAATTTTGGATTTAGAAAACAATAAGACAGACAATAAATTGGGCTTCTTGGGTTGCAATGGAATAGATAAATGTACATACAAGTAGCAACGGCTATTCGTTTCTTGTTCTCCGAAATTATGTAAAGCTTAAACAACAAGTTCGAGAGCTTTTCAAAAGACCCCACTACAAGTCCTAGTGTAGGCCAGATACGCATTCAGGGGCGAGATTCATCAATGACTTACAGCAATTTAACGGAGAAAATACAGCCGAAATCCCTGATAGCGTGAGCTTACCAAGCGATACGGTGAAGCATTTCACTATATCGCTTGTTGATAAGCAGCGCAATCGCTATCACTTCTCCGTTAATTTGCTGTAAGTCGTTGATGAATCCGGCCCCAGGTCGCCTTCACACATCCCGTAGAAGTAGAGTACGCGAAACATCCCAAAAGGGATTGATTAACGACGTCTTTTATCCATCATTTATCCTTATCCCAAACATCTTCATAGGCGGTGTTGGTGAGCCTTATTCACGCTAGTCGCCAATGCGTGATATATTAAATTAATCAATTGCGGGTAAAGCACGCATTGGTCACTAGAGGTGGTGAAGCCGAATTCAAAAAAAAAAAGAATCATGATGAGCACTCCAATCTATCTCGTGGGCGAAATTTGGAAGAAAAGCGGTCATCACCACATCTCTAACAGAATAACTGTTAAATAGATAAATTGAATAATCAGCGCAAAGGCACCGAAAATAATGAAGTGTGCAATAAATGTATTCCAAAATCCACTCGGTGAAAGCTGGCGTAGTCTTCCAATGGCGACAGCAACTTCCTGGTTCTTTTCGGTGACGGGTTAATCAGATCACACATTGTGAAGTCAGCGTTTGCTTCTCCGAAGTCAATAATGAAGCGCTGCCTGAAAATTTTCATCGTGGGCATGGTTCTCTCCACTTGTCTTGCCTCAAAAAGACAAACGAAGTGATTTTTGAAACTTATCACTCAGGTACTGGTAGAGCGCCACTTGGACAACGCTGGATGGCAAGCACAATCTTCTACCAGGCTGATTAATTTTTCAGAGGCCACTGGAACTTTAAAAACAGCACCATCAGAACCTCGTAACTTACCGCTGGCTGAACGATGTCTGCGGTGGTGTCCACTCCTAGAGAGGTATTCTAGTTCGTCTAGCAAGAGCGTCGCCATCGCCGCGAGTCCTTTCTGGAGGTGACCATTATTATTTTCTTTCGAACGAACGAAGGAGCAAACAAAAATGGTCCTTAAAATTTCGAATAACCGAAGAAGTGAACAAAAAGAGGTGATGTGGGAAGGAGAGGGAAGAAATAAAACGAGCGCGACAAGAACAATTCGCGACTAAATAGACAAGGTAGCGACGAGTCGTCCGCCAAGAATTGGTCGAGTTTTCCCACAGTACCCCGGCCGCAGTTGCGGTACCACAGGAGCTCTTCTTGTCTGTCTTACCCATCTCAACTGTTAAACGAGCTAACCATAACGACATTGCTCGCGCTGCATTCGCTTATTATGCTTTCTGGCCGACAATTCGGAATGATTTGAAGAAAGGAGTTGGAAACCACAATGAAACGCGGAGGGAAAAAGAATGTTTGAAGGAATGACGACGGTCTATCCAACGGCACCGCGTGTTAATTTGGACAAGGTGGGCTGTCGCGTGGTCTCGTAACGATCGCCCGAGTACTGTGGGCAAACTCGTCCAATTCATAGCGGACAACTCGTCGCCACCCTTGGCTATTTAGTCGCTAGTACAAGAACATACGCGTAACGTACAAGAAAAACATGGTCACCTGGTGCTGTATCAGTGTTGCTGTCATTTCCCTACAAGAGCTAAAATCTTTCATCTAGTTTCTTAACAGTTCAAATGCGTACGCAACTCTTTATTCAATTTTGGCTACAGAGCTGCTAGTAGGGTATGAAACTGACATGGCACCAGCAACCTTCTGTAAACATCGTGACGGTACCGCTACGATTGTTCTTATGGTGTTGATTTGAAACCACGATATACTAATAGGAACGTCATGTATTTACTAGGATAAAACCGCCGATACAAAAGGATACAGGCTACCCCCCCCCCCCCTCGTCTATTTTCAGACTTGCACTCAAAAAAATACAATCACACGTTGAACGATATTTTCAATTTCGGCGCAAATAGGGTCGGGGGGGGGGGGTCACCCACTACTCAGCAGTTGTACGACTTGGTAAGAAGACATGTGTATGTACAGTTACACCATAAATGGCCTACCTCAGTTCACTGTATGGGTAGAACACACTGTTGATGCAAAAAATTCCGGTTTGAAAAAGCAAATAGGGCTGTTCTACATGGTGACTCCCCCCCCCCCCCCCCGACCCTATTTGCTCCTCAATTTCTTTACATTTCAATGAAAAGTCGATGAAAAATTGAGTAAGAATTTTCAAAAAGTGTACCTTGCCGCCACAGCCGTGCGGATAAAGCACAAGCGTCGTGGTGTGTGTTGCAGTGTGGTAGGAGATGCAGGAAGAATCTGTTGCCTTAGTAGTCACCGAATTTTTTTTGTGGATTCTTGAGAAACCGCATAGGGAAACACACGATCAATAGACCGACTTCTTTGACAGATATCAATGAAGTCGGTCAATTGATCGTGTGACAACAACACTAACAACAACATCCTGGGCCATAGCAATAACTACGAAAAGAAAGCGAAAAATGACGGGACACGTGGCAAAACTAACTCTCTACAATGGAAATGGATGTAAAGGATATGTGAAACCTCAAAAACGACGATTAGGGGCAACCTTAGAGGTTAAAACAAGAAACGAGGAGATCATTAATGTACAGTTTCTTCTTGCTAAACCCAGCAACAGGTTGTGGCCAAGCTCCATATTTTTTCCTTGCGGCGCGAACGTGTCCGATTGGAGCACGCTAGTCACTGCGCCTGGATAGCAACATGTGTTCCGAGCCTCCAACAGAGTAGCAACACATTTTTTCTATTGCAACAGAATAGCAACACCTGTTTCTGTTGGCAACCGCTGTTGCTATTCTGTTGAAGGGGGCGTGGCTGGGCGGAGACTGTTCGGCTCGTCGAACCCGAATGTCCGAGCTCATGAAAATGTGGAATCACGCGATCACGCGAAAACGTTTACTAGATTTGCGATCAGCACTCAATTAGCCCTCTAGACAACGTTTGGGCCAAACCTGCTTTCGATCTCCGGAGTTGTGGGAGTACAAGTCCCTAAACCTTCGATTAGCAGAGAGTGGTGGGGAGGCGATGGGCAGCAGGGGTGTGCGTTAAATTTTTTCGGTAAATTTTTAACGACCACTTTTTAACGAAAAATTTTCGCGTTAAAAAGGTAAATTCGGTAAATTCGTTAAAAAAAATATCCCTTAGCTGCATTCAGTTTTAAACCACTGGGGTGCCTCTCGGACAATCCCCCACAGCGCTCAATAGGTCACTTATAAGATCCCCACGGGAAGTTCATTGACCTCCCTTGTGAGTTGACGCGAAGTAAGCGCTGCAAGCGCGGCCCTCCGCTGCGCACCTGCTTCCTTGTAAACGGCCGTCGAGCGTGCTGTGGCCATTCACGTGAATCGCAAGTGATTAGGGTTATGCCTGTACACAGATATTTTTACCTTCAGTATACTACGGGAGAATCTTCGTTTTGTATTTCTACCCCAGTTACAACAAAGGAACGATTAGAGCCGAAGGGGCTGCGGTAGGGAGGTAGAACTTTCAGGGGCCTAGAAAGCTCCTGCTTTCTGCCAGTAAAGACGTTGAAGAAGAGAGGAAGAGCAATGGCTATGGAGTACAAGAGCCAGTCATACTCCGTTTCCTATGAAAGTGAGCCATCCCCATTTTCGCTCTAACACTGTCCGAGTCGCAGTGTCTTGTCAGATTAGATTCCAACGCGGGTCCGTTTCTCTTCAACGGAGCTAGAACACAAACTGAATGCCATTCATGAGACTCCAGTGCGCCCTTTCTGCACCAGATCGTCCGCCCATGATAATCATTCTTTTACCACCTGGAAGCTTCGCTATAACATAAGGAAAGATAGCAACCTATAGAGAAAGACCTATAACAATCTAGCTCTGCCTACCCAAGGTGTTTCTCTCTTCTCGGTGCCCGAATTCTTAGGAAAGCAAAGCGTGCTTCATTGCCATTATACCGCTGCTATTGTCCTTTGGTCTCGTAAAGGAAATGGATGGCTGCTCCTTCACAGTGGGTAATAAAAAATAATTAAATGTCAACCACTGGGTGACGACAGTAAATAATAGTGTTCATTTGATTATTCGAATATTCGACTATTCGAAATTCGATTATTCGAAATTCGACTTTTTGAAAATCGAATATTATTCGATCATTCGAAATTCGAAATTTTGAAATTCGAATATTATTCGATCATTCGAAATTCGAAATTTTGAAAATCGAATATTATTCGATCATTCGAAATTCGAAATTTTGAAAATCGAATATTATTCGATCATTCGAAATTCGAAATTTTGAAAACCGAATATTATTCGATCATTCGAAATTCGAAATTTTGAAAATCGAATATTATTCGATCGTTCGAAATTCGAAATTTTTTCCCAAGGACAAAGGTATAGTACATTCTTGGTTCCCACTGCGATGGGAGCGATATGGACGAGTTTTTCGGGTGCTGCCGCGAGACTCTGTAGAGGCCCTGACATACTGCGTTCTGGGTCAGGGCAAGGATCTCGCTTAAGGACACACTCTCTAGTTTAAAGGAGAGAGCAGTGTTACTGGTGTAATTTTTCGAGCTGTACTAGTCTTCCAACAGTGTGCTATCCAAGATAACAGCGACTTTACCAGAACGATTTTGAATTGGCCACTATCCTATCCTACTATATATAAGCGAGAACGGTCGTTTGTCGGTGGGTGAGTGCGTGTGTTTATGGTGTGTTTGTTTGCACAGAAGTGCTGAAGGAGTGTGTTGGGAGGAAGTGTGGGGAAGGGGGGAGGGGTTGTAGTTGTCACCAGTTGTCAACTGTTGTAGTTGTCAACAGGCGTCCATGTTCAGACGACATGTCACCAATGTCGTGCAAAGGACGTTCAGGTTGAGAAGAGGTGTCACCAATGTCGCGCAAGGGGTGTTCGGATTCAGACGACGTGTCACTGATGTCGCGTAAAGCAGGCCCAACTTGAGAAGACATGTCACCGACGTCGTTATCAGGTGCCTGGATTAAGAAGAGGTGTCACCAATGTCGCGAAAGGCCTTTCAGACTCAGACGACGTGTCACCGATGTCGCGCAATGCACGTTCAGGTTGAGAACACATGTCAAGGACGTCGTTATCAGGTGCCTGGATTAAGAAGAGGTGTCACCAATGTCGCGAAAGGCCTTTCAGACTCAGACGACGTGTCACCGATGTCGCGCAATGCACGTTCAGGTTGAGAACACATGTCAAGGACGCCGTTCATCAGGTGCCTCGATTCAGAAGAGGTGCCACCGATGTCGCGAAAGGCCTTCTAGATTCAAACGACGTGTCACTGATGTCGCGCAAAGCAGGCCCGACTTGAGAAGACATGTCACCGACGTCGTTCATGGGGTGCCTGGATTCAGAAGAGGTGTCACCAATGTCGCGAAAGGCCTTCCAGACTCAGACGACGTGTCACCGATGTCACGCAAAGCACGTTCAGGTTGAGAACACATGTCACCGATGTTGCTCAACGGGCGTCCGGGTTCAGAAGAGGTGTCACCGATGTCGCGCGACGGTTCCGGATTTAGACGACGTGTTACAAGTGAAGGTGGGACCAGTAATGGGGGACCGGTGAAGGATGGGGTTCCAGTAAGGGGGACCGGTAAAGGGTTGACCAATAAAGGAGGGACCAGTGAAGGTGGGACCAGCAATGGGGACTGGTGAGGGGATCCAGTGAAGGGGGAACCGGTAAGGAGGGGAGAGGGGTCCAGTGAAGGGGAGACCGGTGAATGAGGGGAAGGGGTCCAGTGAAGGGGGAACGGTAGAATGTTGACCAGTGAAGGGGGACCAGCTGAAGGGGGGACCGGTGAGGAAGGGACCAGTAACAGGGACCGGTGAGGTGGGGGAGGGGCCTAGTGAAGGGGACCGGACAAGGGTTGATGAATAAAAGAAGGACTAGTGAGGGTGGGACCAGTAATGGCGATCGGTGAAAGGATGAACAGCGAAGAGGGGACCAGTAAAGGGAGGTCCAGTGAAGGTGGGAGCAGTAGTAGGGAGCGACGAAGGGGAGGGGACCAGTGAAGGGTGAACCGGAAAAGGGCTGACAACAAAGGGGAACCTGTGATAAGGGACCAGTTAAGGGGGTCCAGTGAAGGTGATGGACATGTTTTGCCCTATTCCGCTATACCATTCTGATAGCAGATAGCAAAACCAGTTTTTTTAATGAATGAGAGAAGGTCTGAAGAGGAGAAGAAGACGTTCGGGATGTTCTATTCTCCGGGTTTGGGGCGAAGCCCCAACCAGATGTTTGGCGGCCGGCAGGCCGTTGAACATCTGGTTGTTTATAATTGTTATCTGCCAATTTCACTTTCTTAAGAGACAACTTCCCAATCTGATATTTTTTTAGAAAACCATGTTTTGGTGAAAGACTGGTTTACAAGTGGTGCCAGGTATGTTGGCAGTCTAAGGTTGGTCAGTTTTTGGACGCCGATGATGGTGTACTCGTTGCCTGTACTGCGCCGCAGTCCTCCTTACAGTGCTGTTATTGATGTGGAGCCTCCTTGCAATCTCCGTTGGTTGAAGTACTTTATCCACGAGGTGCAGAATTTTGGCTCGCTGTGAAGACGAACGCATAACTTGAGTGGCCGTTGTGAAATTGGTGCGAAAACACATACCGTGCTGGTAAGTGCGCGAACATATAGTGCAGTGCTTTCAACTTTACTCAATAATTTATTCAACAGATTATATTCTTGTGAAAGACGTGGCATAGCCTTGACCTCATAGGCATGCTTGCGTTTCGGTGTGTTTCCTAAAAAGCATATGTCCATTCCAGTATGGTTCTTTTTTAAACAAACGTATAAGTGCTACCTGTAGAAGCACACCAACTTGGTGTAGAAATAAAAATATTTATATCGCACTCCTGAACAGCCGAAGGTTGTTGGTCCAAGCAGTTCCGCCGTTTTTCGAATCTACAACCGAATAGTATATTTAATCTTTCAAAATTGATTCAAATTTTAAACACTACCATGTCCTTTGGCATCTCGTTGAAAAGATATTCGAGCTGGTAGGGTTTAATAGCGTCAGCACTCCACCATCTTAAATAAACGCTTGAGATCACTTAAAAGCATTAAGGTGCAGGAAAGAGAATTTGATTGAATTAAACGGAACATAAAGCGAAAACGTATCTAACTACTCCGAAAATGAATTGGAGTTTGCGTTCTTGACATAAATCTCCTTACATAATCCTTTGTTTGCTTCTCTTCCAAAAATTCCCACCATAATTTTCTATCTAAATATCTGCCTTCACAATATTAATGAGCTTATCCTTATCTAACGGAAAAGATAAGGACATCATTTTCCTAGCTTCTTTTCAATTGCTTTGCGGAGGTGAAGCTATCCTACTACATATAAGCGAGAACGGTCGTTTGTCTGTGGGTGAGTGAGTGTGTGTGTTTATTTACACAGAAGCGCTGAAGGAGTGTGTTGGGAGGAAGCATGGGGAGGGGGGGGGGGGGCGGGAGTTGTAGTTGTCACCGGTTGTCAAATTTTGTAGTTGTTGACAGGCGTCCATGTTCAGAGATGTCGCGCAAAGCAGGTCCGGCTTGAGAATACGTCACCGACGTCGTTCATCAGGTGCCTGGGTTCAGAAGAGGTGTCACCGATGTTGAGAAAGGCCTGTTGTGATTCAGACGACGTGTTACTAGTGAAGGGGGACCAGTAATGGGGGACCGGTGAAGGGTTGACCAATAAAGGAGGGACCAGTGAAGGTATGACCAGCAATGGGGACGGACCGGTGAGTGGGGGGGAATCCAGTGAAGGGGAGCGGTGAAGGAGGGGGAGGGATCCAGTGAATAGGAGACCGGTAGAATGTTGACCAGTGAAGAGGGGACTAGGTGAAGGGGAACCGGTGAGGAAGAAGGGACCAATAATGGGGATCGGTGAAGCATAGGATGACCAGCGAAGAGGAAACCAATAAAGGTGGGAGCAGTAGTAGGGACCGACGAGGGGAGGGGGAATCAGTGAAGGGTGAACAGGAAAAAAGCTTACAATAAAGGAGAACCTGTGATAAGGGACCAGTTAAGGGGGTTCAGTGAAGGTGATGGACATGGTTTGCCCTATTTCGCCATACCATTCTATATAGCAAAACCAGTTTTTTTTAAATGAATGAGAGAAGGGCTAAAGAGGAGAAGAAGACGTTCGGGGTGTTCTATTCTCCTAGTTTGGGGCAAAGCCCCAACCAGACGTTTGGCGGCCGGCAGGCCGTTGAACATCTGATATTATAATACACCAGATGTTTAGCAGCCTACTGGCTGCCAAACGTCTGGTTGGAGGCTTCGCCCCCAAAACCCAAGAATAGAACACTCCCAATCTTCCTCAATTCTTCTTTAGGCGTTCTTATTTTTATTATGTAAAAAACTAGTTTTAATATATAGATTAGTGCAGCGGGATATGGTTGGGCAACGTCTTCAACACGTGTTCTGAATCACTGCGCTCGGCACTTGGTCTCCATGCATACCCTGATGCGCTGAATATATCGTAAACTTGGGTGACCCGCCACCACGGATCTAGTTCGCCTCGCCCATGATTGAGTTCAAAGAAGGCCCGCACCGTCGTAGGCATCTCTTGGCTTCAGACCCTCTCCCCAAGACGAGCACGTGATATATATTTATATATAGTAAGATATGTGGGCAAGGTTGTGTTGCTCCGTTGAAAAGACGACTCCTTCGTTAGTAAGTATGTAATAGGTAAGGCCTAATAATATGCTTCAGCGACGCTGTTGTCGGAAAAATACAACACAGGTCTAACTCTAAAGATCACTAAAGGTGACGAAGCCCAAACCGCAAAACTGTATTTGCAAAGGTCATATGTGAATAGGTACGTAATCACTTAAGCACCTTCAGGGAAAGTATTAGGTTTTAGGAGAAGTTCTCACCGTTTATGATTTTAACTTTAAGCACCTCTAGACGACATCTTCTAACTTTGCTCATTCCTTACCGTTTCGTTAAAGATAAAGGCTGGAATACCTGGCCCGCATTAATCATGGGTTTACCGGCCGGCAGTTTACTAGGTTTTCGGTGAAATCCGTTGTAGTGGTTACCTAGTTAGAACGTCGAATAAACGACGCCGTAAAGTACCGGCAAAACCTACTGCTAACAAGGAGGGCCTCCAAATTGGCGGTGAGCTTTTGCAGTGCACTTTTTCAGAATGTAGGGTCTCGTGTGGGGAGTCCAAAACCATAGTTATTTTTTTCAGAATGCACTTCTGCGGTCGAAAAAAAAAACACTTTTGAACGCGAGGGCGCGAAGTTCATAACATCTTGCTGCCACCCAACTCAATGCGGTCGGTTGGCGTGGTGGTAGTGTTGAACCTTACAGGAGGCTACAACGCTGCGGTGGGTTCTATTCCCCGTTGTACCGGTGCTTTTGCATTTTGCGATTTATCGCCAGTGGGACCCTTTTCCCCATTTCCAACAATTTTTGAACAAAAACACGGCGACAAAAGTCGTTTACGTTAACCAAGCTCTTTGAAAGTGGAACGGTGAAATTTTTTGACTTCCAGGTTAAGCAAGTCAAAAACTGATGCCAGATTCCTGATCAGCACTCAAGAGTGATGCAACCTTATCATCCTCACTCACACCGTCTCAAACCTGTCACACGAAAACAGAAAATCCAGAAACCGATGTCAGATTCATGATGGGCGCGCCTCCAAGTGCAGTCGATCGTACGCATGTGTCGCATACTTCGCGAATCACAAGAGCAGGTAAGTTTCTAGCAAGGAGCCGGATAGGTAAATTTATGGCAGCCATTTACCAACTCCTTCGTTGATGAACCTAGTGCCACTGTCAACAAACTCTCTACTAGCCATCTATAGTTTGTTAGCAACTGGACAATTAGAGCTTATGAATTGTCCGAAGTCATTTTTGCGCCACTCTTGTACACGTGAGAATTCTCCTCTTAAAGCTCGAGAAAATAACGCTGTGAAAACGACTTACATGGAGAACACACAGAATCGGAAATAGCTTCTGCGTTCAAGTCCTGCAACATTCATGAGGATGGATTCAACGATGCGCTATTTGCAGTTGCCGCTCGGAACTGTAGCCGTATCAAGTACGAAGTCACGTCCAGTTTTTTCTACGCTAGGAAAGTTTCAATGCTTAACAACGGTCTTCTGTGATGCAATGTTGAGCATTTCGCGCAACCTGTTAATAACCCAGCCTAAGAGGATGACGTGTGGAGTGGAGAGGTTTCATGATTTCATTATTGTTTTCTCGCATTTCGTTTAACTGTTTAGACTACTCGAAACTTAAATTTTTGATTGCTTTTCCTCTTCTTTTTTTTTGCTAGAGGGAACTGGTGATTATTGCATGTTGCGGACTTGACAAGTGGATTCTATTTACGTTCGCATATAGATAAATAAATGAATAGATGAATGAACAAAAAAAATTAAACCGGCCGTTAATAAGCCTCCAAGACAGGTATACACAGTGGTTTTTAGAGGTAGGACGTAATTACCATTACTATTTAATATTTTATTTAAGCCGTTAACAAAACGACAAAACCAACAAGCGGAAAGCATGACATCTCTAGTATTGGCTATATAGGAAGGAAGGAAGGCATTTTATTGAATGAATCTGCTATCTGAAACGAGCGCATGATTTAGATTCATGCACACCACCAATTAAATTCATTTGGTCAATATTGCTCACGGTGGAAACACTGCAAACTCTTCATCCCCCTAAACATTCCATTAAGCTCATTTCAATATAGAATTTCCGTGAAAGTGAATGTATTATCTTTCTAAATGATACTCATCACTTGTTACAAACAATCAAACTCAATTGTATAGTGTGCGATGATGATTTGACTCGAAGTAACACATACGAGTTGATTCGAATATAAGTTTTTTTTTTGTGAGGCAACAAATAGTGCTATTAACTGAGGGCACGTTAGTAGTTTAAATAAAAACGTAAAAATTCTTACGTTTGCCTTGAATATCTGCAGTACTTTGATGAATTCTCGTGTGCTTGTGGTGCTGCGCTATTAGCCAGCTCGTTTTTGCCAGCATCAGCAGCTTCTCCAACGATGTCACAATCGAGTGTCTATAAATGAGTCTTCACTGACTGACAGTTTTGAAACACTTTTAGGCTTCAGAAAACGACGAGCAGGAAACTAACATAAACTAGCCCCCTCCCCTTCAACCTCTTTCCGCACAGAAATGCTAACATAAATGACAGCGTTGATCAATTGCTTTTATTATGGTTAATGCATTCTATTTCTATTAGGTTGTAAACAAAGTTCTCTGTTTTTGATAGAAAAACATGCTGAATTTTAATCCCTAATCAACCACTCAATCTTTTATGGTCGTTAGAAAGCAGAGAAACTGCTTTTTCCATATATACAGGGTGCGGCCAAATTACCCATGCACTGGAAATTCAATGGCATTTTGAAATCAACCTTCGCAGATCCAGTCTAACTATCAAAAATATCTACTAGATAAATGTCAATTCAAAGCATGCTAACGGTTTTCGAAATGATCGCCTTCAGCCTCCACACAGTCCTTCAGACGTGCGACAAAGGCTTCGCATGTGGCACGCAGGTACAGTTCACCAATTTCGTCCCAGGATTAGAGCGCTTCTTCAAGAGAGTCCAAATCTGGGTGCCTGGTAGAGTAGGCTTTTTCCTTTAAGGCGGCCCACACAGAATAATCCATCGGGTTAAGGTCCGGAGAACAAGTCAGGCAACTGCTCGGCGCATCATTCCTGGACCACGTTCGCTTTGTGTGCCAGAGCAAAATCTTGTTGAATGCACCAGTCGGCTTCTCCGAAGTGGGCATTGGCCCACGGCTTGGGAGCTTTTTCCAGGATATCCTTGTAAACCGCTGCGTTGATTTTCACGCCAGCTTCGAGGAAAACAAGTAGAGTTTTTCCTGAAGATGTGACTCCTCCCCGATTGAGGCTTTTCCACTTTTTCCTGAAATCGTCTTCTGGCGGTAGCATCAACAAGCGAGTCCCCAATAATTCTCTTATTTTGGGAGTTGAAGGCTAGATTCAACGTGAAAATCTTTTAATCGCTAAGGACGATGCTTCGAGCGCGTGCCACCGTGAATCGTTGCGGCAACATTTTGCATCTTTACAATCTCCTCTTCTTCATAGTGTCCTTCAGGAGTTGGCATTTCTGCAGACGATAAGAGAACTTTTTAAGCTTTTCCCTAACTATCCTCCTTATTGACCTTTTGCTTATTCCTACGTTTTTTGCCACATCTGGTGCATCGATCTCCTGGCGTTTCTCCGGTTTTTTCTCTCACGAGTTTTACATTTTTTTCCGGTTGGTAGCTGTTGTGGGACGCCCTCTCCTTTTTCTACCCTCCTCGTTCTTCAATTTTTTTATGGAGTTTTACAGCATCCTGAACCGTTCTTCGGGACACGGAAAGGATCTTCACGACAACTCCCGTTTGCTTGCCATCCTTATGAATTTCGATAATAGCACTTCGTAGGTTGGAGGGCCTAACCATTTTGTACACAAGTACGTATGAGTTCAACAATGTTCAGTCAATATATATTAGGCGAATAAAGCGGGAAAATTTCTAAGAAATTTTTAAAAATTTGAAATGTTTAGGTGCACGGGTAATTTTGCTGCACCCTGTATGTGTTCCTGGAGAGTAACATCTTAGGATAGTACAACAGTTTTTTCCAACCATACGTACTACATCTCTTCGGGCCTCTAAACCATAGTGGTTGTACTACTCTAAAGATGTTAGCGATCCTCCAGAAATACACATCTCTTCGCGCGTCTAAACTTTAATGGTTGTAACTTGGTCGAAAATTAAAGGAGGCAAATGCGAATGTAGCAGCTGAACGAAGAAGGGGCGATGATAAAGTATTTTTTGTATCTGACCTACCAAATTCATGCCCTCGTGATAGCTCTCCATAATATCAAGCTGCCAGCCTGCCTTGCTTCCATGATTGCAGTTAACTGAAAGTGGAAAACTTCTTATTTTGCTATCAACTCTAAGGAACTGCATATGCTTTTTAGTACTTCATGTGACTTGTTAACCCAATAAATAGATCATTCTGGAATGCCTTTATTTGTTTATTTGACATGAGCAAAGCGCACATGCATTCCCGAAAATACAAAACGAAGAATTAACATAACAAGGCCATAGATAGCTAATGTAGAATAATATAATGGGTAAATTACAATCTCAACGCTACTGCTCAACACTCATATAGTCTTTTAAGCCGATGGGTTTTGCAAGCGTTGTCACCAACGATTTGAAGAGAGGCAGTTTTACAAGAACGGATCTTGTTTTAAAATGGTGAAACTGTTTATTGCTCGGTAGGCAGAGAAGCCTCTTCGGAGCTCTTAGCAGTATTGAGTAGTTTCCAACGAATCACTTACTGCGATTAGCCGAAACGCCGCTTTCCAAGACAGTGAGGAAGAAGAGCAATACCTAAATGGGTCTTGCAAGATAACAGGCAGAATAATGTGACGAATCTTATTAAAATGAGGCCTACAATGAGACGGAGCATTTCGAGGCTGATGCCTCGGTCGGCTGCGGCGGCGCTTATATATTGAATGATTCGCTTGAATCGCAAGTGCATGTGGGCTCCCACGCACACACCCTTTTCAATGAACTTGAACTAATTGTTGCCAGCTAAAGGGATTTTCCATTCTGACGGCTACAATACCCTCGGTAAACATCCACTAAAACACGACCGGCGGCGGATTAGTCCGCCGCTTTGTCATAATTCACTTCATGGTCGATTATACCCAAGGTAATGCACATTGTTAGAATCAGAGCAACATGATTCACCTAATGGAGTAATGATCCTGACAAGATAACAAAAAATTTTGGGTGCGAGATGACCTAAATTAAGGTCATCTAAGGTCGTAATTATCTTGATCTGGCTCACATTCGTTTCTGAGTCTCACCTAATTATGCGCTCTGGCAGGAATAGATCTTCCCAGTAGAATTTTACACGCCACTCGCCTCCTGGTGGAGAAGCATTGCGAGAAACAGAGGCCGGTGCATATCGCCTTTCTCGACCTGGAGAAGGCCTTCGACCGTGTACCGCGTGAGGTGATATGGTACGCCCTACATCACGGAGTTTCTGAAGAGCTCATAGAGTGGGTGCGAATTCTCTACTCTTGCCCATTGAGTCGTGTGCAAGCTGCAGCTAGAACCTCGACTGAGTTCCCCATCTCTGTCGGGCACACCAGGGTTCTGCTCTTTCCCCACTCCTCTTTGTTGTCGTCATGGATGCCATCACACGAGATCTTCAGAGAGGCCCGTCCCTTGGACGTTACTTTATGCCGACGACGTGATGCTCGCTAGGGGAGATAAAAGTGAACTTGAGCGAGAGGTGCAAGCTTGGTGTGATCGTTTGGAGCGGTTTGGACTCAAATTAAAATTGAGGAAGACCGAAGATCTAACGACGGAAGCTACTGAGTCCAGCTTCATCAAGATTAATGGCATCGAGCTTCCACGCACTGCGGTCTTTAAGTACCTGGAATCAGCAGTCGCGTCTGACGGCAAACTGTTGGTTGAAGTGAATCCACGCATGAGTGCAGCTTGGTCCGAGTAGCGCTCGTTGACTGGCGTGCTCTGCGACAGGAAGATACCAGAGCGCCTGAGGTCGAAGATCTACAGAGCAGTCATCCTGCCAATAGCAATGTACGGCGCTGAGTGTTGGCCTGCGACCAAGGAAGTTGAAACGCGCCTCAGCGTCATGAAGACGAAGATGCTGCGCTGGACGGCTGGAGTCACGCGCATGGACCGCATTCGAAACGATGCTATTCGGCAGAAGTTCGGTGTCGCGCCGATAGCCGACAAGATGCGCGAAGCTCGCTTGCGATGGTACGGCCACGTTCTGCGTGGAAAGGAAGACAGCGTCCGCAAGATCGGCCTTAACTTCGAGGTAATAGGAAAGCGGCCTAGAGGGCGCCCGAAGCAGCGCTGGTTAGATACGTTACATGCGGACTTGAAGATTACTGGTGTTTACCCTCATCTAGCGCTGGATCGGGAAATGTGGCGTCATAACATCAGAATAGCGGACGCCGCTACGATGCGGGACAAACGCTGAAGAAGAAGGAAGAAGAAGAAGAATATCTGTTCTCAGGCTACTGATCAGTTTTTATAGCACCCTGTGCAGTTCTTCTAAACTTTTCCTGAGTCGGCAGTAACGTTTTGGAAGACTCCGTTTTGTTTCTTTTTCGCGGGTGTCCACAAAAATGAGTGGACACACGCGCGCGCAAAAAAAGCCTCCTGCCGTCGCTCACACTGGGCGCGAAAACGCTCTTTTCGTGAATGTGCTAATATTCCTCAGAAATGCCTGCGCTGTGTTGCAAGGTAGTGCTGACAATTTTTATTCAGTGAATTCTATTCTTGAGAAAGGCGGCTGACACGGTGTTGAGGTTAAGTGCATTGTTTGCCGATTTTCCTAAAAAGGATACAACTGTGCCTCGCTGGTTTTTCAGCAAGGGCGCTATACTTACTTGTAGTAGCACACCACTCTGGTGTAACTATAACTGGATATCCAGCTGTACTTATGCCAGACTACTGCACAGCCGTAAGTTGTCGGGCCGAGCAGCTGTGCAGTTTTCGTGATCTGTAACGGAATAGTTATTCAATTTTTCCTGACATCTATGAATACCTAAGTATCACCTTATCCTTGGGCAGCATGTTGACCACATACTTGGCCTTGTAGTCGGTGAAGGGGTCGCTACCCCACCATCTTAATTTAACGTTTAATATTACTTCTAATCTTTCACTAACCTGTAGAAAAGAAATGTGGGAGAATTCATCGAGGACTCGCGTGAACGCCCATGTAGTTAAACGGGCGATGAATTGTAGTTCACGTTCTTGACATAGGGCTTCTTCTTCTTCAAATTTCAACAGCACTATCTATCTATTCACGCACCTCGAGATAATTGTGCTTTACCTAAGAAATCGTAACGAAATCCATCATCTGCCAGCTTCTGTATCGGTTAGGGTCGTTTTGCGCGAGGTGCTACGTCGTTGATCAGGCGACCGTATTTTTTGTTTAATGTGGTGTTGAACTCGAAACCGAGATAGTGCACACTTTGTTGACGACTAACGTTTCGACATGTCGTCTTTTTCAGACTCTGAAGAAGGCGACATCGCCAAAACGCCAGTCGTCATAAAGTCGTCATTGTACTATCTCGATTCGGTTTCGAGTTCAACACCACATTAAACAATTGGGCAACGATCAAAGCCGAATTTCCCCGAAAGTCGAACTTGACAGCTGTTAGAATAATTTTTTGTACAATAAAAATTTTAGCTTGATCTCTTTGAAGTTTTGATTTACCCACACAATAAGGGATCGCATTGCTGAAGTTTTATGAAATTTCCATTTCTAAGAAAAACTAGTGTTTTAGCACCTGTTTTGAAGAGTAGAAAAAGAGTCTATTTTTTATGCCAAAACAGGAGATTGTGCCATGTCCTTGACGAAGACTGCGGTTTTTATGCGATTGATAGCGGTATTTCTGTTCGCATGAAATTTGACACCTGTTAACGATGCAATAAAGAGGGTAAAAGGGTAAAGGGTAAAAGACGGCGTTATTCAATCTTCTTTGGGTTGCGCCACGCATTCTTTTTCTACGGGATGTCGTGGTGGCGTGTTGAATGCGTATTTGGCCATACAATGACTTGCGGTAGCCAGCCGATGTACAAGTCAGTGCTTTATCCCTCCCAAACCCTCCCAATTCACCGACCCCGGAGGGATGGAAGGCTTGGTTGGCCTCGGCGGGAAAATCCGAACCAGGAACCTGGTATCGGGTGCATGCGACAGCCCGCGCCTCCTCCGACTGCGCTCCACGCGCCCAACGATGCAACAAAGAGAATTGTAAAAAACACTCAGGTGCTTACTCTTATCTCCTAGGTGAACATTACTTACGCTGTGAATCAAATAAGAATCGATAGAACCTTTCGAGTGCTAATCGCAATGTGATCTTTTAGTGCACTAAACAATTGCTGCTTTATTGCGCTTTAAAACAAGGTCCAACTTACTTTTTTTTCAAATTGTGACTTTGTAAAATTTATTTGGGTGGCTGAACGGAAAAAATTCTAAGAAAGTTGCACCCATTCTTTCTTCAACAAAAAATAATATTCTAACCATTTTGATCTGTATGAGGTTACCCCTTTAAGTAGCTCGATTCGATTTAGAAGGCGTTCACTTTGGTTTAAAAGTTTGACTAGCTTAGAAGTGTGTCCGGTTTGGTTTTGAAAGTATCAAATTCCACTTAATAATGGCATATATTTATATCTTTTAAAAGTGTTGGTCTTTCGGGAGAATAACCGCAGAACTTCAGTATAAATAGCCCACTTTACCTAGTGTGAAACGAAGAAAAGAAAATTCATTGTCACTTCTTTCTGATCGACAGAAGGATCTATCTGCTTCCTGCTTTTCATGTTGCTTGATAAAATCACGTAAAATTAGAGTGATTTGATTGACGTGATTGTAGTCGTCTCATCTGCAGTCCTGACCTTCTGCATCCTCTCATTCGTGGCGGGAGTGTCACCCCCCCCCCTCCTTAAACAAGTGGCAATGCAATAAGAAGCAGCGAACTGTGAATGCTTTATGAACCCTCGAAGCGAGTAGTGTAAACTACGCGGATGATACCAGCTCATCGGCCCATCTTTTCGATGAAAAAGCACTGACAGGCCTTCCAGACCGACTAACCGACCGGCACGGCGGAGTGGCTTCCTACGTCCTCTCGCGTCGACGGGTTGTGGGGGATTAAAAATCTCCAAGATTTCGTGAGGCAGCAACTAGGCTCTCGAAAAAGCGAATGAGTCGGAGGTGGCGGAAGGAGGAGCGATAGTGCTGTTTTCCCGGCTGGCTGCTATGTATGTGGCTAAGTTTTTAGACGAGACCTAATCCGCATAGACAGACAAACTCAATTATATAGTAGTTTGATGACAGCGCTGAAAGTAGCGCAATCGTCTTGATTCCAACGGCAACTTATTTGGCAACCAATAGGCGTAAAAACTCTCACGTTTGCCTGGAATATTGGCAGTACATCTCCTTACGTTTCGGATCCCAAGGGTCACCTTTCCAGTTTTCCAATTCGTTTTGCGCAGTTTTAGCAGCATCTTCAACTATTTTACAATCCAGGGTCTGAAAAGGTGCGTATACAATACAGCTCTGCTGTGTTCATAATTTTTTAGTGTACTTACTACATACGAAATTTCTCCAATCACAGGTAAGTTCCTGATGGAGATGGAAAGCAAAACAGCAGCGAAAACTGATCAATTGAAAAGGACAAAAAGGTAGCGATAGAAGAGCATTCTGGAAGTTTTGAAGAATAGCAATGACAGAAAACGTGTATACCAGAAAATGACCGGGGCAATGTTAGCACCGTCTCGGTTGTCGTAAAGTCCCCACCTTTACAGCTGAGACAGCGAATTGCAGCTTACTCGAAGGTGCACGTAAACCTAACTCTTTTAATGTAGCTGATGATAAGGTCGTGCGACGCATTTTTCAAACGTTTCACGATGTTCACTTTATTAACATCACATACGTTACTTAAAAGAAATCTTATTTCCTCAAGGTCTTAGACTTTTGACTGCCCAAAATCCTCATTTCGAGCAGAATGTTGACTACCCAAGACTACTTGCTTGTCACAAGAAACACAGATATTGTTAGAAGTGACGATAAAGGTGGCTGGCGAGAACAAACAGCTAGCAACTTCCATCGCTATCGGGAACCTACGGCCGTAATTTCTGCCAATAGTAGGTTGGACAAGACAAATTTGGACCTTACGGTTCATTAGTTCCATACAAGCAACTTGATCTTCTTCTTCTTCTTCTTCAGCGTTTGTCCCGCTTCGAGGCGGGGTCCGCTATTCTGGTGTGGTGACGCCACTTTACGCGATCAAATGCTTGATCGGGATGGATACCAGCAACCTTTAGGTCCACATGCAACGTATCAAGCCATCGCTGCTTCGGCCGCCTTTAGGCCGTTTTCCGGGCACATCTATGTTAAGGCCAATCTTCCTAACGGTGTCACCACTAGCTCGAAGAACGTGGCCATACCACCGAAGGCGAGCTTCACGTAACTTGTCAGCAATTGGAGCGACACCAAACCTCTGGCGTATTTCATCGTTGCGAATACGGTCCAGACGCGTAACACCAGCCGTCCATCGCAGCATTTTCGTTTCCATTACGCTGAGGCGAGTCTCAACCTCCTTGGTTGCAGGCCAGCACTCAGCTCCATACATCGCTACTGGTCGGACGATGGTTCTATAGATCTTCGATTTAAGGCGTTCCGGTATCTTCCTGTCGCATAAAACGCCTGTCATCGAGCGCCATTTGGACCACGCTGCGCTCACGCGCGAGTTCACCTCGAACGTCAGACTACCATCAGACGCAATTGCAGATCCAAGGTACTTGAAATTTGTCGTTCGTACTAGTGCAGTGCCATTGATCTCAATGGACCCGGCTTCGTTTACGTCTGTCGTCAAGTACTCAGATTTTTTGACGTTTAGCATGAGCCCGAACATCGCCAAGCGGTCGTACCAAGCTTGCACTTGTCGCTCGAGTTCGCTCTTCTCTTCGCTTGCAAGCATTACGTCATCTGCATAGAGCAGCGTCCAGGGGGCAGGCTTCTGAAGGTCTCTAGAAATGGCATCCATTACGACAATGAATAGGAGCGGGGAAAGCGCAGAGCCCTGGTGAACACCAACGGAGATAGGAAACTCCGCCGATGTGCCGGCTGGCGCTCGCACACTAGTCTTTGGGCCAGAGTAAAGTATGCGCACCCACTCAATAAGCTCTTCGGGAACACCGTGTTGTCGTAAGGCGTACCATATAACCTCACGCGGTACACGATCAAATGCTTTCTCTAAGTCGAGAAAAGCTATGTGCAGCGGTTTCTGCTTTTCGCGATGTCTCTCTACCAGAAGACGAGCAGCATGTATGGCATCGATGGTGCCACTGCCCGCTACGAAGCCACATTGATTGGTGGAAAGTTGGACGATATCGCGAATACGTCCATCTACAATTCGCTCGAAGATTTTCATGCTGTGCGAGAGCAAGCGAATTGGACGGTAATTCGTGCAGTCCGCAGGACTGCCCTTCTTCTTCCATATCGGGATCGTCGTGCTTTCCTGCCAACTACCAGGTACCTTCTTTTCCGTAACAACCTGGTTGAAAAACTTCGTTAGCCACTCAGCAGGACTCCAGCACCTCAACTTCCATAGGTCGGCCGCTATATCATCGGGGCCCGTTGCTTTGCCTGGCTTCATCTTCTTCAAAGCCGCTTCCGTCTCCTCCACAGTGATTTTCTGCACAGGACCGTGCGTAGGAGGGACGCAAGGGATGGGCGGATGGGCAAACTCTTCTGTTGAAATTCTCTCGAAGTAGTCATGCCATCGTTTCATAGCCCTCTTGCGGTTCGTCAGTAGATGGCCATTCTCATCGTTGATGCCCAAGAATTTCTCGATGTCCTCGGCCTGACGATGGCGTGCCTTGGCAAGTCGATAAAGATGTCGTTCACCATCGCGCGTCTCGAGTTTATCGCTGAGATCATCATAGTGGACGGCTTTTGCAACGGCTACGGCCTTTTTTGCCGCTTTCTTCGCCTCCTGGTACATACGCCATTTGTCTGCAGTCTTGTCGCGCAGGAACGCGTGATATAATTTTTTCTCCTCTCGGACTTTTTCTCTTACGTCATTAGTCCACAGCCACGCCAGCTTCTCGATCTTGCGGCGTCCAGGCTTAGTCATGCCTAATTCAGAGCATGCAACTTGTAAAATCGTATCGGTTGCATCTTTCCATGTTTCGTCGACGGTTGTCACCGTCGGTAACCGAATACGAGAAACAAAAGCTGCAGCGTTTTCCTTCAATCGCCACCACTTGATTCTCGGTGGACCGCATCGCTCGACATGCCTCAGCCTCGGAGGGGCGAACTTAAGAGTGCATATCAGCGGACGGTGTTGTGTGGCGACAGTCTCGTACGGCACCACCTTCGCATCTGTAACCAGCTTTCGATCGCGAAGCTTCACAAGGATGAAGTCGATCTGTGTCTTGGTGCTCCCGCTATAGAACGACACCAGATGGGAGTCACGCTTTCGAAATACGGTGTTCGCGATGATGAGGTTATGCGAGTCCGCATACTCAAGGATTCGCTCACCATCAGCGTTACGTGCTCCATATCCGAAACCGCCGTGACAGCTGCGACCATCTTTCGCAGTCCCCACATGACCGTTGAGATCACCTGCGATAACGACAGCGTCTTCTGACGGTACCTCTGCTGTCTTTTCATCAAGCAGGGTCCAAAACTCATCCTTGGCTCTCTCAGAGCAGCCTGCCTGCGGAGCGTATGCAGAGAAGAAATGATACATACGCTGTTCAGCAGCGACTACGACCTTCATCAAGCGGTCCTTAAAACGTTCCACGCTTATAATCGCGTCTCGGAAACGTTCGGAGACGATTACACCAACTCCGCTGGTGGTCCTGGGACTGCCGCACAGAATGGCCTTGAAGCCTCGGCCTATGTCCCTCGACTTACAACAGAACCACCTCGTCTCCTGTACCGCACACAAGTCGATTCGTCTTCGCTCCAGTGCTTCTGCCAACTCGCACGAGCGGCCCGTCAACGTACCCACATTCAGCGTAGCTACGCGGGTCTTGCCTACGTTGCGGGACTTTCGGACTAGCTCAGTTTCCCCCGATGCCGTCCTCGCATCAGGGACCCTCGCATACTTCTCACACTCGCCGGGCTCTGCGAGTGCGCGTCGGCTCCCGCGGACGCCGTAGCATTATCTCGATACTCACTTAACGTCATCAACCATGTGATGTGACATGGGATCTCCATAGGCCGGCCTGTCACTAGGGCCTGTCGCCTGTACTCGAATGTCCGTGATTAGCTTAGCTCGCAGAGGCGAACAGTTTCCAGTGGCACCACGTGGAGGAACGGACATCGCCACCATACAAGCAACTTGATGGATACATGAAATTTTCCGATTGTGGAATGGTGTTCCTCAGGTCTTTTCCTTCGCTAGAAAATCCGTCTTACCACCAGACTGGAGGCTTTGAATGAGATATTATATGAGAACTTCGAGCGTAGAGTATTCCCGCCCGGTCAGAGGGAGGTGCGGGTTCGAGTCCCGCCTGGCGCTAGAAGTTTTGATCGCAACAAAACATCGTTGTAACAGCTATATGAGAACTGTCCTGACCGAAAACTGCAAGACAGCGTTCCCTCATAAGCACTGTTAGGGTGTCGTTCTTGTGGAATAACAGCTCTTTTCCAATTATGTCATGTTTGTAGTTGTATTTGTCGGCCAGAATGATGAATCAACAGAAATAGTGGGGTCGGCCTCATACACCCACTTTCCCCCCATGGTAGATTATGAAGTTGGTGTCTTATCCGACTGCGCTGTTTGGGCCCCATTTTTCAAAAATTTCCACTATGGAATTTCTTCATCCGGCCATCCCTTCTGTGGCTTCTGTCCACGGTCCCGCTCATAAGATCACCGAAAATGGAACGGCTCTGAAGAAGAGGAAACCCTGCAAGGCCGGATGATCTGGTAGTCGATGTTTTGAAGACGAAGCTCTGGTATCCTGCTGAGTGGTTGGCTGAATTCTTCAACCAGGTATTAAAGGAGAAGAACCGCCCGATTCTTTTGCATTTGCACAGCATGAACATAATTTTTTAGACAGATGTTCTTGATTTTTTAGATAGATGATTTTGCGAAAAAAATGATTACCTTGGCTACATCAATCACCAAATGATGCTTACCGTATCTCTAACTTACCAGGTTCATGCCCTCGTGGAAGCTTTGAATAATTGGATACTGCCAGTCTACATCGCTACATTTAACTGAAAGTAGATACTTTCTGACTTTGTCATAAACTATTAAAAGCTATGTATACTATTTAATGTTATTAGGGCCAAAAGTAATGAGACTCTCCATGCCGTGTCCAAATATTTCGTGACTGCAGTCTGGTTTTGTGCTTATCGTATTTGTATGTTTGTACGCTACTTACTGAAGCGCATCTGAGAAGTTACCACTTCCGCCCTCTCCAGAAGCATGCCAAAAACCCCAGCCTGTCTCATGCCGAAACCCCAGTCTGACGTGTCGACCTGTGTCGCGCAAATCTCTCCTGATTCCTAACCCCGAGCAGCCTGGACTCAATCTTAGCGCAGGATGAGAAGTACGTCTTTTACCTTAACCCTGCCAAGCAGCGAGTCTGGGTGAGGCCTGGTGACCTGTTACCGACCTTCGTTCGGCGAGATGTTCACCGCGAGAGGCACCTTTGGAGCTTTTGGGTCTGCGCCCATGGAAAGGTTTACCGGAAGCTGTTTCCCAAGAGCACTGCGATGAACTCCAAGGCCATGGTGAACGAAATAGAAGAGATGGGCCGGCGACTCGCTCTTATTCATTCGCAGCGCTTCAAGAAGGTTCTCCTCTTCGACAACGTCGCACCCCATCGGGAACAAGTAAGCACGGATAAGTTTGGCCAGCTGGGCTACGTTTGCATGCCTCACCCACCGTATTCGCTGGACATCTCTCCATGCGACTACCGCTGCTACATGAGCCTACAGGACTTCCTAGTCGGAAGGGACACAAGAAACCAAGCAGTCCTTGACAACCATGTCGAGCAGTTGATCAACACCGCTCAAGCAGTTCTGGAAGGATGGGATCAGGAAGTTGGCTGAGCGATGGCAGCAAGGTCACTGCCCTTAATGGCAAATACATTCCTCAGCATCGTTGAGTTGTAATTGAGTTATAGAGAGATAAAAACTTTTTTTTCATTTTGTCTCATTACTTTTGGCCTCCCCCCCCCCTAATAGAGTTAATTCCTCTTTAAACTGAGATGCTTTTTCTACCAGTGTTGAACGGCTATCAGCGTATCACTTACGACGATCAAGCGAAACGCTCTTTTCCAAGAAGAAGAAGACGACGACGAAGAGCAGTGCCTGAATTAATCTCGTAAGGTGTTCAGGAGGAACGATTTGGGAAACAACACTAAAGGGGATCCTACGGAGCATGTTGAGACTGATGCTTCGGCTAGCTGTGGTTCGTATATATTGAGTGGTTCGCGTCAAATTGTTTGCTATATACGCTTGATTAACTAGACCTTATTGAAAAAGAACCCCATGCACGTTTTTTAAATGTGAATCTAGACGTATTGTGTGTATTTTGTTGGAGCCCTGAACGGATTTTTTATTACTGCTGGTACAATTCCTAATGGATAGCCAACTGATTAAACTACTGATTACAGCAAGCTTCAAACTAATTGGCATTAAATTCTCAACACGAATTTTGCCTTGTGTTTATTCATTTATTTATTTGTTTATTCAATATGCTACTTAAGGTCCACAGCCAACAAAATCACTCAACACAATCTACTAATAACTATACATTGGATCCGATCGAAAATCTTCGGATAATTGGATGATTCGGATAAGAGCAATTTTGCGGACCCCGGATTTTTGAATGATTCGGATAAGGTCGATTTTTCGAACCCCGGATTTTTGGGTGATTCGGATAACGGCAATTTCGCGAACTCCGGATTTCGGATATCCGAATCGGATATCCGACTCAATGACGCAAGATGCAGTTTATCAGAATACTACCGTTCCTTAAAGAGGAACCCATCCTTTAACAACAACAACAGTGCATTATCGAAAGACTCACTAGTCGTCAAGAAAGGAAACGTCAAAGAGCTGGATCATTCCAGACAGGGATGTGCAGAATTTCCGCTTCCGTGTTCTTCTCTCTTTTGACTCGGAAGACGGAACGGAAATGGTGACTCATCACTCATTCATTGCTTTGCACTGCGTTCATTCACCTCTTGAGCATAAACGGGAGAGAGATTTACTATGCGTTTGTGATTGTGTTGCTTTCAAACCGGTGGTGCATCCTGATGTCGAAACACTAACCAAATTGTATTCTTTTTTCTTTTCTTGAAACGATGTATTGTCGAATAGTGTAGGTCCACAAAAATTTCATGAGTGTTTGAGTCAAGAATAAAATTATTTTCCTCCGAAGCATGTTTATCTTTTTCCCTAGTAATCTTAGGTTGTGAACACTAAATCTAGATCAGAGTTCTATAAGCACTCTTGGGTTACTAACAATGCGCTCCATGGGGGCCATTGGATCTATCCCAGTCGAAGGAGGGCATGCGGTACCTTGCCTCTTCAATTTCCATCTCTGAGTTTGTTTCAGAGCTTCAGTTACTGCCAAATGATACAATGGCACCCAGAGCCTGGGTGTCGTGTCGTGGGTGCTGAACGCAACTGTAACCTTAACTCTGCCTCCTCCTAATTGGGGCAGATCTGGGACATTGAATAAGACCAGTTAAGTGCTATGAGTGGCGAAATCTCTGGCATCTTACTCGTCAGCTGGGTTCATTGCTTTCAAAATACTTTCGTCCTGTTTACAGAAAGATTTTGCACAAACCTCGATTTGTTACACTAGTAATGTTTAAAAATTCATCTTAGTAATAATACGAATACAAGGATTATTTTATTGTTGTATATTGTTATATTGTTATTGTTATATGTCACTGAAAAAGAATCGCATGCTGCCTTGCCCGCTATCTAAATTCGTTAACGGCATCTCAGTTATTATTACCATTATGGATATATGTATAATTATGAAATAGTAGACGAACTAAAGAGTTTTGAGTCATTTCCGTTTCGGCGATGTTTCGCATTCCGACTTCCGCTCATTTTAAGCTTTTCCGTTCCGTATTCCGTCTTCCGCTTTTCTAAAAAAAAATTCCTCACATCCCTGATTCTAAGATGATTTATTCTAAGATACGGGCTTTCCAAAATGCCATTATCAAGTGAGACAAATTGGTTCGGATGGGGGGTGGGGGAGGATCAACATGTATTCAATGCTTTTCCTCCTTCCCAAGAAGGCACACGAATGTCGTATTACATCAGAAATGGTCTAAAACAGTTCATCAAGTGGTAGACACACAAGTGTTGAATACCATATTTAGTTGCAGCCGAAACAATTTGAACTTGAAAGAGTTATTGCGCTTCGAACTCGCCCGTGCGTGCAATTTGCAAGCGGTCGTCCCCTCGATTGAATGGTTCGATTCTATATGCATTATTAACGGCGCACTCCAAAGGCTAGCTGAACAGCTTTAGAGCAATTCCTCAGTAGGGCGGCTGTAAATTTATGATAGAACTCCCCAAACGCTCACTCTACCAGTTGTCGAACCCACTCGATTGATAGGTCCATCTCTATACGCATTGCACACAGCGCACACTTAAGTCTCGCCGGGACAGATTGGAGCGATTCCCGAGTACGGTGGCTGGAAATTGCTGATAAAATTCTCCAAACGGTTCCATATAGTCTTGAAGGCTTTACATTTTCCAGTAAGGGGAGATAGAAACGGAGTGAACATGCTTCCGCCCATTCGATTGATAGGTTCGATGCTATATGCATTGTGCACGGTGCACTCTCGGAGCGTTCCAGGGATGACGCACTGGCAACGTACGCCATGCTTGAGATACTCCGAAAACACTGCTCGTCACATGCACGTCCCGGAAAATAAGGTGCTCTAATCGCAAAAGTGTGCTGGCGAAACCGCAGTGGTCTGGTAAAGTTTTATATATGTTTGTGTAGATCTCGAAGAGACAAATCGAACGGTACCAACTTTTTTCAAACAACTCATAATTGAAGAAGTTATGAGTATGCGACGTTTTGCGACGGATTTTTTCCGTCGCAAACCATCTTTTTGACCGCGCGACGCGGGCGGTATTGTACAAGAATTGGGTGAAATTTCGAGACATCCTTTCACTTTTACATAAGAGGTACGTATCCTATCTTGCTTGAAGGTCGCTGTCCTTCTTATCTTATTCTTATCTTATTCTTTCGAGACAGAGAAAACAAACCTCCAACTTCAACACAATTCATTCATTTCCAATTCATCGCATTTTTAACCCGTTTTAATATATATCCTCTATAATGAAGGCACTTGGATGGGGTTTATGACTTTGTCAAAGGCTTTCAACAATTCCACATGAGTTACTCTCCATAATTCTGCGCGAGATCCCAATCGAAAGTATATTCCTAAACTTGGGTAGCAGTAGAAGCTGTTGCTAAATAGCTAATATTTGAAGAAAACCATGCCTCCGTTCTATCACGAATGGTGTTCTAAACTACTCTTAGTTGCATTGCATTAACACTGATGGGGAGAAAGGATGACAGCAACATTGAATTCGGATCTCCCGGATTAGATGTTATTTATAATAGGAAGATCAGCGTAATTTAAAGAGGTACCGAAAATTGTTAACAATTGTTCGCTTATGCACATTTTCCGAAAAGAGTTTGTAGAATACCTTCAAAGTTGCTGATGTTGAGTATTTGAGCAGCTTCAATGCCTTTATACCTAGCTGGAATGTGCTACAAATTCACCTCTACTTCGCCATTTATCAATGTGAGCCTATTGGGGGGGGGGCGAAAGTAATGAGACTCTCCATGCCGTGTCCAAATATCTCGAGACTGCAGTCTGATTTCGTGCTTATCGTATTTGTATGTTTATATGCTACCTACTGAGGGCCACCTGAGTAGTAACCACTTCCGCCCTTTCCAGAAGCATGCCAAAACCCCAGCCTGACGAGTCGACCTGTGTCGCGCAAATCTCTCCCGATTCCCAACCCCGAGCAGCCTGGACTCAATCTTAACGCACGATGAGGAGTACCTCTTCTACTTAACCCTTGCTTGCCACTGAGGTATTTGCACAATCGTCACATCATCACTTTTGCTACATCCTGGATAAGAAATTCTGTGCAAGACGCGTTCACCAGTTACAAGCTGTTATGACGCGTAGTTGCTTCCCCAGGGCCAGGGCCCAGCGTACGTATTTAGTTTAATGAGGTGCCACCATGCGCCCGCGTTGGAGTGACATTGTCAGTTGCGCTGGATAACCTCTGCTGTGGAACTGCTGCGAGACAACTTGTGTGTTGTGGACGTGGTTGTACATGATTGGATCGAGATGCGATGTCGCTGACCCCACTTACATGCAATTAACCAGCGGGCTAGTTCTAGGCATTATAACTTACGGGAAACATCATTTCTTTACTCTTTAATAGGTAACTAATATTTGCAATGAGTTTACGATGGGTTTATGGTGTGCTGACTTACTTAGTGTATTAGTGTTTGTATGTTCTTTGCGTCTGTAATTTTTGTTTTCGCTTGATTTTCTGACCAAACTGCGTCAATTCTTGCACTTAAATTGTTTCTTTTAATATTAATGTTTGGGCACACCTTCGGTGTATTGAATAAATAAATAAATAAACCATGCCAAGCAGGCCTGTTGACCTGTAACCGACCTTCGTTCAGCGAGATGTTCACGGCGAGAAGCACCTTCAGAGCTTTTGGGTCTGCGCCCATGGACCGGTATACTGGAAGCTGTTTACCAAAAGCACGACGGATGGACTCCAAGGCCGTGGTAAACCATATAGAAGAGATGGACCTGCGACTCGAACTTATTCAGTCGCAGCGCGTCAAGAAGGTCCTCCTCTTCGACAATGCTGTACCCCATCGGGAACACGTGAACACGGATAAGCTTGCCCAGCTGGGCTAGGTTTAGGTGCTTCACCCACCGTATTCGCCGGACATCTCTCCATGCGACAACCATCACTTCTTGGGCCTACGGGACTTTCTGGTCGGAAGGTCTGGTCGAATGCCCAAACAGTCCTTGACAACCATATCGAGCAGTTGATCAACACCAGGCCCAAGCAGTTCTGGAAGGATGGGATCAGGAAGTTGGCTGAGCGATGGCAGCAAATCATTGACCTTAATGGCGTACACATTCCTCAGCATAGTTGATTTGTAATTGAGTTATAAAGAGATAAAGATTTTTTTCAAATTGTCTCATTACTTTTGGGCCCCTTAATACAAGGTCTCCCTGTTAACTGATATGCGCTTTCGAAGTGAAAGCTTAGGCAAGGAAGTAAAACTTCAGCCTTTTTTAGGTCTTTCTAAAAAAAATTCAGATTCACCGTTAAGTGTAGGCACCTCTGGCTGCGATTTCGTTGTGCACCTAATAGGGGAAATAGTGCCTGCTTATTGCTTTCTGTACGGCACAGTTTTCGCTCATAGGCTGATTTTTTTCGAGTGGCTATTCTGTTACTGACATCATATTTTTTTCGAAGTGTGGATGATGAGGATTCAGTGGTGTGTTGAACAGGCGAAATATTTGGGTAATCAGGCTGGAAATGTTTTTTGGTTGGCGCTGTGCCGAAGCTCTTACTGTCCTAGGGGAAAGTTTGTGGATAATCCGTGACGTACTACTTGGCAAAACCTTCTACTCAAATCTGGTGCCTTGACAACCTTCAAAAGCCGTTTGACCAGTTGATAGAGCTGACGCGTAGACCATGCTAAAGTTTAGCACAAATTTCAAATTTAAAAAAAATAAAAATAAATAAAAATACATTTTAAATTTTGTATTTTGAGACAATATTTTGACAGATCCCATAACTAGATGGGTACGAACCTTCCGAATTATCGCCACAAAGAAAGCAGCAGCACTCCCAAGCAGCGCTTCGTGGCAGTAGTGCACAGAACGAGGGTGAGTGCGCAGTCGGTATCAACTAACAAGTGCAGTTCATTCTCGGCATTGAATCACACAAGGCTGACCCGATATATTTCCTGGATTAACTACTAATTGACGTGACCTTCTCAAGCTGAATCCAGCCGAGACGTTACCCAACGAAATCGTATTGTAACGCCCTGACAAGCTTAGCATGTTGACAGACAGAACTATGATTTACTCATAACGCCCTGGTGAGACTCACGAGTCAAGATTCATGTACATATTGTACATGGCCATTTTCATATTCAATCATATACACTGGCTTCTGACGGCTAACAAGGGAAGCCCATGAATTTTCCCCAAAGATTCTCAACGTGACTTATATGGTCTTGTAGAGCATCGGACGAGGATCACAGAACCGTGCTTCTTTTTTGCTGCTGGCCACTGGGTGGTCCAGAAATGGCAAAAAATGATACCGCTTCAGGGTGGGCTGATAAAGCAAAATGGATCTGTTGTGCTCTGAACTTAACTTACAAAAGCGTTTGAGCTCAAATGAAAGTTTGATTATAGTAATTTTCTACGTTTCCTAGACGAAGCTGCAGTGTACATTGAAGTGATTCATTCGCCGTCGCCAGTGCCAGCGACTGGACTGGACGGTAGAGTGGATAGCGAGGCGGACTTGCTGGAGGGGGTCGAGGGTTCGGTTCCGGGGTTGGGGTTTCTGCGTCCCTAGGTGGGTTATTGGGGTTTTTGCAAATGAAGGTTACATTTTGGTTCCGGTAGGGTACCTTCTTCGCGTCCTAACCCCGCTTTGAACTTGTTGTCAGATGTGGAAGGAGCTGGTTTTGTTGCGTGGAGCGATATCGCGCATCCATTAAACGATGCTTGTCTCGCTGAGGAAGGTTCCGTTAGAAGCTATCCCCATATGACCTCTTTTGTATGTTCTCAATTACTTTTGGAAGTGTTTCTCACTGTTACCTCATTCATGAACAAGATTGATTTGTCCCATCATCAAGATGTTCTCATTGTTCTTCGGATTTCTTTATGGACTGATACTTATTCTTCTCACAACTTTTACTACTTCAGCTAACTGTTCTCCGGGTGCTGCCGCTAGACCCTGTAGAGGCCCTGACAGACTGCGTTCTAGATCAGGGCAAGGGTCTCGCTTAAGGAAACACTCACTACTCTCTCTAGTTTAAAGGAGAAAGCAGTGTTACTGGTGTAATTTTTCGAGCTGTACTACTCTTCCAACAGTGTGCAATCCAAGATGACAGCGACATTACCAGAACGACTTTGTCTTGGCCACTATTGTTTATCATCGTTATCTGCCAATTTAGCTTCATTAATCGACAACTCTCCCCAGTCTGATATTCTTTTAAAGACCATGTTTTGATGAAAGTCTGGTTTACAAGTGGTGTCAGGTATGTTGGCAGTCTAGGGTTGTTCAGTTTTTGGACACCGATGATGGGGTACTCGTTGCTTGTACCGCGCCGCAATCCTCCTTGCAGTGCTGTCGTTGCTGTGGAGCCTTCTTGCAATCTCTGTTGGTCGAAGTCCTTTATCCACGAGGTGCAGAATGGTGGTTCGCTGAGAAGACGAACGCATAACTTGTTGAGTGGCCGATGTGGAATCGAAGCGAGAACACATACCGTGCTGGCAAGTGCGCGAACATACAGCGTTGTGCTGGCAACTTTTATTCAATAACTTCTTCAAAAATTTATATTCTTCTGAAAGGCGTGGCACAGTGTTGATCTCATAAGCATACCTGCGTTTCATTGTGTTTCCTAAAAGGCATTTATCCGCTCCAGTATTGTTCTTTTTTAAACAAATGTGTAAGTGCTACCTGTAGAGGCACACCAACTTGGTGTAGGTATAAATAGATACCAGTGCGTATTTATATCGCACTCCTGAACAGCCGAAGGTTGTCCGTCCAAGCAGTTTCGCCGTTTTTTGAATCTACAACCGAAGAGAATTTTTAATCTCTCAAAGCTGGCTCAAATTTTAAATACTACCGTCTCCTTTGGCATCTCTTTGAAAAGATACTCGAGCTGGTAGGGTTTAATAGCGCCAGTACTCCACCATCTTAAATAAATGCTTGAGATCACTTAAAAGTTTCAAGGTGCAGAAAAGAGAATTTGAGGTAATTTAACGTAGCATCAAGCGAAAACGTATCTAACTAATCCGGAATGAATTGGAGTTTGCATTCTTGGCATAGATCTCCTTACACAATTCCTTCGTTTCCTTCTCTTCCAAACATTCCCACCATAATTTTCTATCTAAATATCTGCCACACGATATAGTTGAGCTTCTCCTTAACTAACGGAAAAGGCAAGTAATCATTCTCCCAGCTTCTTAACCGGTTGGTTTGGGGAGGTGAAGCTATCCTACTATATATAATCGGCTAATGTCACGCGTCCGTCACGGGGAGGGGGGACTGAAACCAAAAAATGCCTACGACAGTGCGGCATATGCCTGCCGGGCTTTCTTTGAGCTTAACCATGGGCGATTGCTGGCGAACTATATCCTTGGCGGCTGATCGTCCAAGTTTACAAGATATCCAAGGGGCAACACATCAGGGTATGGATGGAGAGCGTAGGGAATCAGGAGGCGTGCCCTAGACGTCATTCAGCGGACGTCGTTCGATTTGCGTAGGAATTCAAAAGACGTGCTGAAGACGTCTTCAAACGTGCGCAGGTATTCAGAAGACCTTGAAGACCTTCGCTAGAGGTCGAAAGTCAAGATTCAGAAATGTTGCTAGACGTCGTCCAACATGCATAGGTATTCAGAAGGCGTGCTGAAGACGTCGTCCAACGTAAGTAGGGATTCAGAAGACGCGCTGAAGACGTCGTACAACTTGCGTAAGGATTCCGAGTAAGGGCGACCAATAGAAGACACCAACAAAGGGGGACCATTAGAGGGGGAGCGTGAATAAGGGGTGGACCAGCATTTCCCCTAAACATCGTTCAGTGTGTGTCGGATTTCTGAAGACGGCTTATAGAAGTCGTGGCACGTGTGTCAGAGTGCAGAAAGAGTGTCATAGACGTCGTGGCAACGTAGCGACACGTGAATCGGTTCTCAGTGTGACATGCGCGTGCTTGACTCTCACTCCGTTTCTTTGCCAGCACACAGGAAAGGAAGTATCTCGGGAGGGGGGAGAGAGGGGTAGAGAGCGTGACCATGGGACTCGGAGGAGTATTATTGCCGTCGGACAGTAGCGGTGTCGACTAATACCGATTGATTTTAATTATGATTTTGCTGATTAAGCATCCGATTGGGATTGTCATTACCTGTTTCTCGACACGTAAAGAACGAGCGCTTCGAAGAATAAATCGCGAACATGCGATGGGGGTTGGACGGACTTCATAGGAACAGTGAAGGCCCTACCATATACCGCTGCACTAATCTATAGTAAAACCAGTTTTTTACTGTAAGAAGGCCTAAAGAAGAAAGGAGGAAGTATGGAGTTGTTCTATTCTCGGGGTTTAGCGGCGAACACCCCAACCAGATGGGATGGAGTTGTTCTATTTTCGAGGTTTGGAGGCGAAGCCCCCAACGAGACGTTTGGCTGCCGCTAGGCCTCTGAACGTCTGATATTATAATACACCAGACGTTTAGCAGCCTACCAGCCGCCAAACGTCTGGTTGGAGGCTTCGCCCCCAAACCCCGAGAGTAGAACACTTCCAATCTTTCTTCATTCTTCTTTAGGCCTTCTTATTTTTATTAAGGAAAAAAACTGGTTTCACCATACAGATTAGTGTAACGAGATATGGTAGGACCTCCACTGCTTCTATGAAGTCCATACACCCTCCATCGCATGTACACGATTTATTGTCCGAAGTGCACGTTCTCTAAGTGGCGAAAAACAGGTCAAGAGAGTCTCAATCCAAAGTACTTAACCTACAGAAACATGATTAAAATTAGTCGCTGTTGGTCGACAGGTCGACACCGTTTACTGTCCGACGGAAATAATACCCCTTCGAATCCCGTAGTCTCTTCCTCCCTCCCTCCTTCTCCGTGAATAGTTCTTTACCCTATGTGTTTGCAAAGAAACGGATACTCAAGTATGCAGTACATGTGACATTTGGTCCCGACTCACGTGTCTCCACGTTCACGACTTCTGGGACACTTCTGCGCCCGACACACGTGTCACGACTTCTGTGACTCGTTTTCAGGAACCCGACGCACATTGACCAATATTGAATGAAAACACTGGTCCCACTGTCTCTCCCTCTCCCCCCCCCCTCTAGTGGTTCTTCTTTAATGATCCTCTCTGCCCCTCCCCCCCCCCGTAATCACTGCGCTCGGTCACTAAAGGTGACAAAGCTCAAACCGCAAATTGTATTTGCGGAGGTCTTATGTGAATAGGTCGGTAAGAATGTATTTGGTTTTAGGAGAAGTTCTCACCGTTTATGATTCTAATTTCAAGCACCTCTAGTCGACATCTTCTAACTTTGCTCATTCCTTACCGTTTCGTTTAAGATAAAGACTGCAACACCTGGCTCGCATTCATCAAAGGTTTACCGGCCGGTAACTTACCGCGAAACCCCCACGTGCCGCAATTCGTCAGCACGTAGCGTGGTAGGTTTCCGGTGAAATCCGCTGTAGCGCTTCCCCGTCTAGAGTACCAGTGAAACTCTACTGCTAACAAGGAGGGCCTCTGAACTGGCGGTTAGCTTTTGCAATGCAATTTTTACAGAATGTAGGGTCCCGTGTGGTGCGTCCAAAACCATAATCTCTTTTTTCGGAATGCTCTTCTGCGATCAAAAAAGAAACGCTTTTGGACGCGAGAGCGCGATGTTCATAACATCTTGCTGCCACCCAACCCAATGTGGTCGGTTGGCGTAGTGGTAGTGTTGTAGCCTCACAGGAGGCTACAACACGGTTAAGCAATAGAAAAAGTTGACTTCCAGGTTAAGCAATAGAAAAAGTTAATCACATCATAATCATCATAATCATCATGTAAATTTTTGAAATCTTAATACTCAAACAGTTTTAAATTCAATGTCTCAACAACGAAGTAGAACTAGATATAACCTGGGGTATACATGAGCTCTAAATCACCCTGTACTATAACAAACACAAGTGGAAAACAAGTAACAACTAAAACAAGTAATAACTAAAACAGTGGTAACAACAACGTTAAACATGTCTTGCTTCGCCTCTGCCTTCATACAAAACATGTTTATAATTAGTCACCCCGAGGCTCATCAGTGAAAAAAGTGACTAATTAATTTAGTTGTTAGTACTGTATTTGGTGTTATATGCTAAATTATGTTTATAACTCGTACTAACAACTAAATTTTACAAAAGGAAATCTAGTTAACACATATGTTTAAACACTATAACTCTACATTACAAAAACGTTAACATATTGTTACTAACTAATAACTTGATGTTATTTTTTATATATACACACATTTACACATTTTACATATAAACACATACACACATACACACACAAACACAAACTTTTTAAAATTTTAAATTTTTATTTATTATTATTATCTATTATAAACAATTAAATTTTTTAATTTGTTTAAATTTTATTTATAATTTTATTATTTTTATTATATTTTTTGTGTTATTAAATATATTTAATATAATTTATATTTATTTTGGGCGCGTGTAGCGCAGTCGGAGGAGGCGCGACTGTCGCGTGCACCCGATACCAGGTTCCTGGTTCGGATTTCCCCGCCCAGGCCAACCAAGCCTTCCATCCCTCCGGGGTCGGTGAATTGGTACCAGACTTGTCTGGGAAGGATAAAGCGCTGACTTGTTCATCGGCTGGCCACCGCAAGTCATTGTATGGCCAAATACGCATTCAAATCGCCTCCACGACATCCCGTAGAAGTAGAATGCGTGGCGCATCCCAAAAGGGATTGATTAACGCCGTCCTTTATCCTTTTATTATATTTATTTTATTATTTAATAATTTAATTTATTTATTTCTCATTTTAAATATTATTATAACTAAAGAAAATTTTATGTCTAAAAATTTTATTTATTTTACAGGTTGAAAAAAAATAATTTTAGAAAATTATGGCGTAATGTATGTATTTCAGCTTAAAAAACTTACCAGTTACACTAAAGGGTATTAATAAAATGAAACCGACTATGTTTATGTAAAAGTGTACCAAACGTATATCAAATGTATCCTTATCACTATCCGTCAAGATAATTCTTGTTCATTTTGATGTTATATATTAACAAAACTTTATTGTTTTATATGAGAAACGTTATTATTTTGGTATTTATATTTTGTATTATAATTAAGTAAATTGGGTATAAGATGTAATATATTATGTTGGTTATATTTATATAATAAATGCTTGTATAAATAAAATGAAACCGACTATGTTTATGTAAAAGTGTACCAAACGTATATCAAATGTATCCTTATCACTATCCGTCAAGATAATTCTTGTTCATTTTGATGTTATATATTAACAAAACGTTATTGTTTTATATGAGAAACGTTATTATTTTGGTGTTTATATTTTGTATTATAATTAAGAAAATTGGGTATAAGATGTAATATATTATGTTGGTTATATTTATATAATAAATGCTTGTTCCTATTAAAACATTTCAATATATTTCTTATGATTACATCCAATGGATAGTCATTTTTAATAAGCCTAATTATCAGCTTAATAATGTTTTCAACCAAGTCGTTAAAGGCGGTGCAGCATCTAATAATTCTTAATGTTTCTGTGAATGTTATTGATTTTTTTAAACTTTAATAGATACATATATTTGAGATAAAGTGTGGAAATCTAATAACGTAAAATTTAAAACTGCCTGTTTTGTTATATAATTTAGTTATTAATTTATTCTCAACAATTTTAATATCAAGATCGAGATAATCGCAATCGTAATCTGACTTATGTGTTGTTTCAAATTGAAGAGAATTTTCGAATGTTTCATTAAGTAGTTCTTTAATGTATTCATTATTTTTATTATGAATTATGAGAATGTCATCCATGTATCTAAATGAATGTATGTTAATATAACGATTTTGTGCTACTAGCCTTTTGCAAAATTTATATTCAAAAATTGTTAATGTAAGATCAGCAAGTAATGGACTACAATTACTTCCTTGTGGTACTCCTTCAATCTGTTTATAGACTATTCCTGAAAAAGTTGTAAAACTATTTTTAAGTAAATATTTGGTGAAAAACATTAAATCTTCCGCTGTATTATATCTGTATTTATTTAGGGTATTTTTAGTATAATAAATATTATTGGGTTCATTACATGCAATGTATTTTTTTCGGCATTACGAAGACA
The DNA here is from genome assembly GCA_947359475.1 of Heligmosomoides polygyrus bakeri. NCBI lineage: Eukaryota > Metazoa > Nematoda > Chromadorea > Rhabditida > Heligmosomidae > Heligmosomoides > Heligmosomoides polygyrus. Next base: position 16,661,695 of record OX375867.1, read on the forward strand.
TATTCTAATCAATTCTTTTATATTTTTCAAAATAATATTATGAGGAAGACTAGTAAACATATTGGTAACGTCTGCCGAAAACAGTTTACAAATTTCGATATTAATTTTGCTAATTTTTTTCAGAAATGTCTATGTTATTAATAGACCAATATCCAACGAAATTTTTATTTCTTGATGTTATTACATCAATATATTTAATGAAATGTTTTTTAGAATTTCCTCATCCAGCCATCCCTTCAACGGCTCCAACCCACGGCCCCGTTCAGAAGATCACCGTGGAGGAGACTGAAGCGGCTTTGAAGAAGATGAGGCCAGGCAAAGCGACTGGGCCCGATGACGTGGCAGCTGATTTGTGGAAGTCCAAGTACTGGTACCCTGCTGAGTGGTTGGCGAAGTTCTTTAATCAGGTTGTGGCGGAGAAGAAAGTGCCTGAGTGTTGGCGCCAAAGTACGACGATCCCGATTTGGAAGAAGAAGGGCAGTCCTGCAGACAGCTCCAATTACCGTCCGATTCGTTTGCTTCCGCACAGCATGAAGATCTTTGAGCGAATTGTCGATGGACGAATTCGGGACATCGTCCAGCTGTCCAGCAATCAGTGCGGCTTCGTGGCTGGTTGTGGCACCGTTGATGCCATACACGCCACTCGCCTCCTGATAGAGAAGCATCGCGAGAAACAGAAGGCAGTGCATATCGCCTTCCTCGACTTGGAGAAGGCCTTTGACCGCGTACCGCGTGAAGTGATATGGTACGCCTTGCGACATCATGGAGTTCCCGAAGAGCTCATAGAGTGGGTGCGAATTCTCTACTCTTGTCCAAAGAGTCGAGTTCAAGCTGCAGCTGGAACCTCGATGGAGTTCCCCATCTCTGTCGGGGTGCACCAGGGTTCTGCGCTTTCCCCACTCCTCTTTGTTGTCGTCATGGATGCCATCACACGAGATCTTCAGAAGCCCGTCCCTTGGACGTTGCTTTATGCCGATGACGTGATGCTCGCTAGCGAAGATAAAGGAGAACTCGAGCGAGAGTTGCAAGCTTGGTGTGATCGCTTGGAGCGGTTTGGACTCAGATTGAACGTGAAGAAGACCGAGTATTTAACGACGGACGTTACCGAGTCCACCTCCATCAAGGTTAACGGCATCGAGCTTCCACGCACTGCGGTCTTTAAGTACCTGGGATCAGCATTCGCGTCTGACGGCAAACTGATGGTCGAAGTGAATTCACGCGTGAGTGCAGCTTGGTCCAAGTGGCGCTCGTTGACTGGGGTGCTCTGCGATAGGAAGATACCGGAGCGCTTTAAGTCAAAGATCTACAGGGCAGTCATCCGGCCAGTAGCGATGTACGGCGCTGAGTGTTGGCCTGCGACCAAGGAAGTTGAAACGCGCCTCAGCGTCATGGAGACGAAGATGCTGCGCTGGACGGCTGGAGTCACGCGCATGGACCGCATCCGAAACGAAGCTATTCGGCAGAAGTTCGGTGTCGCGCCGATAGCGGACAAGATGCGCGAAGCTCGCTTACGATGGTACGGCCACGTTCTGCGTGGAGAAGAAGACAGCGTCCGCAAGATAGGCCTTAACTTCGAGGTAACAGGAAAGCGGCCTAGAGGGCGCCCGAAGCAGCGCTGGGCTGATACGTTACATACGGACTTGAAAGCGGCTGGTGTCCACCCTGATCTAGCGCTGGATCGGGAAAGGTGGCGTCATGACACCAGAATAGCGGACCCCGCTACGAAGCGGGACAGACGCTGAAGAAGAAGAAGAAGATATTTAATGAAATGTTTTTAAAAAAGTAAAAACTATCGTTATTTCTTTTGAGAGGTGTTTTATGGAGCTATTATATGCTCCAGTGATAAATCTAAATTTGACTGGATTTTTGTGTAGTTTTGGTAGGCAAAAAATGGAACTCTCTCTGTTTGTTCAATTTTAAGTTTAATTTTTAAACATAATATTTTATGTCTATTGATAATTTCGAGTTCTTTTTCTTTGTTATATATTTCATATGTTTGATTAAATCTCAAAATTTTTAACGCACTATTTTCTAAAACAATCCCCATTTCTTTTGCTAAAGTGATTAAAAAGAATTTTTTACAAATGAAACAATAATTGTTGTTTGCTTTGTCAAGAAGGCAGATAACAAAATTTTCTTTTAAAAAGTTCAAGTATTTTATATTATGTGTTTTTAATTTTTTTAAGATCTATTATTTTCTATATTATTTTGATATTGTAAAGATTTCCAGATTTTTTTCTTTAAGATATTGAGCTTTTATTTAATCAAATTAAGGTGGAAATCCTTTAACTTATATTTATTCTTAACTTTTTCTAGGAATAAGTAAAAAACTTCTTCGAACCAGAGTTGAATGTTTTCTTTCGAAATACCATGTTTTGGAACAAATTTTGTACCTTTTCACCTCGTAAAGCATCTGTGATGTTATGAAATTCTCGGATAAGCGATTTCTCTACACAAATTATGTATTTCTTCAAGTCAAAAACCGATGCTAGATTCGTGGTCAGACCCAAAGGTGGTGCAGCTTGATCATCCTCACTCGCACCCTCTCAAACCTGTGGTATGAAAACGGGAAATCCAGAAACGGATGTCAGACTCTTGATGGCGCGCCTCCAAGTGTAGTCGATCGAACGCATGTGTCACATACTTCGTGAGTCACAAGGGCAAGTAAGTTTCTAGCAAGGAGCCGGATAGGTAAATCTATCGTAGCGAGTTACTAACTCCTTCGTTGATGAATCTAGGCCCTGGAGTGCCGCTGTCAACAAACTCCCTATTAGCCATCCTTAGGTTGTTAACAACGATACAATTAGAGCTCATGAATTGTCCGAAGTCATTTTTGCGACGCTCTTTTACAGGTGAGAATTCTCCACTTGAAGCTCGAGAAAATAACGCTGTGAAAACGACATACATGGACAGCACACAGAATCGGAAATAGCGCCGCGTTCAAGTCCTGCAACTTCTACTAGGATGGATTAAATGATGCGTTATTTGGAGTTACGCTCGGAACTGTAGACGTATCAAGAACGAAGTCAGGTCCAGTTTTTTCCCCGCTAGGAAACTTCCAATGCTTAACATTCGATCTTCTTTGAGTCGATGTTGAGCTTTTTGCTCACCCTGTTGATAAACCAGCCCAAGAAGATGAAAGTGCAGAAGTTTCATGATTTCATTATTGTTTTCACGCATTTCATTTAACTGTTCAGATTACTCGAAACATAAGGTTTTGATTGCTTTTCCTCTTTTCTTGCTAGACGTAATTGATGATTACTACCTGTTGCAGATTTGACACGTAGATTCTATGAACGTTCCCAGGTAAATAAATGAATAGATGAATGAATAAATAAATAAGTTATACCGGTCGTTAATAAGCCTCCAAGACAGGTATACACAGTAGCTTTTAGAGGTAGGACGTATTTACTATTACTATTTACCATTTTATTTGAGCACTTAACATAACAACAAAATCAGCAAGCAAAAAACATGACAACTCTTCATTGGCTATTTAGCAAGGAAGGAATGCATTTTATTTCCGAAATGATTCTACTAGCTGAAAAGAGCGCATGATTTAGATCCATGTGTATCACCAGTTAAATTCATTTGATCAATATTGCTCACTGTGTACACACTGCAAACTCTTCATCCCTCTAAACATTGCACTGCGGTCATTTTGATATAAAATTCCTGAGAAAGTATTTGTATTTATTTAATTGATTTAGTAATTGTATTATTTTCTAAATCATACTCAGCCTTTGATACAAACAATTAAACTCAATTGTATAGTGGTGCGATGATTATGCTCGAAGTAACACATACGACTTAAATTAATTAATCAACATGTTGTTACAGGATGTTTTGCTGCGATCAAAACTGTTGGGCCAGGCGGGACTCGAACCCGCATCTTCTGCTTTCCGGGCAGCGATGTTCGCCTTACACGTAAGGTGTAACGTAAGGTGTAAGGCGAACATCGCTGCCCGGAAAGCAGAAGATGCGGGTTCGAGTCCCGCCTGGCGCAAGAGTTTTGATCGCAGCAAAACATCCTGTAACAACATATTGCCGCTCTACCAGCCGCTGCAGGCTTAAGCAAATGTGTTAATTAATCAACTGTTTTTTGTGAGAAACAAACAGTGCAACTAAGTGAGGGCATGTTAATGGTTGAAACAAAAACGTAAAAATTCTCACGTTTGCCTTGAATATCGGCAGTACTTTGATGAGTGCTCGTGTGCTTGGGGTGCTTCTTTATTAACCAGCTCATTTTTGGCAGCATGAACAGCTTCTCCAACTATGTCGCAATCGAGTGTCTATAAATGACTCTTCACTGACTGACAGTTTTGAAACACTTTTAGGCTTCAGAAAACGACGAACAGGTCGCTCAATAAACTAACCCCCCATTCACCACAGAAATGCTAACATAAATGACAGCAATCTCCAAGTTCTCTCTTCGTAAAACCTCGGCATTTTTCCTTAGTCTATCAATACTGCTGTGCCAAACGAGGTTAGGTGGATCAGTTTTATTGAGCGGCCTAACGTTTCGACCTGTTCGTCGTCTTCAGAGGCCTAAAAGTGGTTCAAGACTTTAGATTTGTTACTTACCCGACCAAGCGCCTTACTCCCCCCCCTTTCCGACATCGTCCTAGGTACCAAAACGAAAAACCCAATGCATGAGAAATAAACTCACCCGCTGATCCACCGTTGAAGCGGAGCGACGTCGCTACCGCTGCTGTTAGTAGTCGAGTGGTGACTGAGACATACTGTGTCATTCGCACTGATTATACTGAGTATACCAGTGTCATTCGTAAGGACACTCATGTCACCACCGGTCGTTCTATAGCTCACAATGCGAAAGGAATGGCAAGAAGTCACTAGTAATCGAGGGACACTCATTTCGACTATTCAGTGCTGGATTCCTTGCGGAAATCCAGAATGCTTCCAACGCTTTCCTAGACGAAATGTCGGTCTCTAACGTCAGAACCGTGCACTTAACATCAAAGTCGGTTCCTCCATGCCCCTCAACTCTGTGCTTGCCTAACGGACTGGAAGAACAAAGAGAAGGCGCGAAATCAACCCGCAGACCTCAAATCAGGGCACATCGGTATCAGTACCATTTCCACGTACATTCTATAAGGAACCACCTCCCGTTCCAGAAGTCGATGTGAAGTTGAGAATTTTGGCAACTGATGTGTTGGCTGTTTTAAGAAATCACGAGCAGTACAACTATAACAACTTGACATACGAGCAATGGGGAGGGTTCCAGGAATTGCGTGAGTTAAGATCGAATGGTACGATCCGTATCTCTGTGAGTGATAAAGGTGGAGAGTTTGTAGTTATGCCACAATCGTTGGATCGCGAGATAACAGAACTCCACCTGCGGGATTCGTCGGTCTACCGACACGCGACTGCGGATGAGTTTTGGTCACAATGCCGACGCCTTAACCATGCTTGGATGACCGTTGGCTCTTCAGCAGGGATTGACAGAAAACTCCTCAGTAGACTTAAATTGGACAATCCAACCTGTCCAGTTTTCTATAGCCTACTTAAAACCCACAAACTTGCTCCGCAAGATATGCTGTCGATGTCACCGGAGACATTCAAAATAAGACCAATCATAAGTTGCGTGGGAGGACCAACCGACAGAATATCCTGGTTTCTCAACAGAATTGTGAGCCAGTTGTTGACCACGGTTCCCTCGCACCTGACTAACACTAGGCTATTCCTTGACTATCTACACAGCAGACATGTTGAGCAAGAATGTGTAATAGAGTCCTTTGATGTGACTTCGCTATACACAAACGTCCAAAACGAGGATGCCCTTCAGGCGTTATCAGAAATTCTTGATCGACATCACAGCAGTATTAATAACTTTGGACTTAGCAAGGCAGGCATCATGACTCTAATCAAGGAGTGCTTAGGTTGTAATATTTTCAAATGGTCAGGTAGATATTTTTCACAAAATATATGCGAGGTTTAGCCATGGGCCAACGACTTGCTCCAGTTCTTGCCGTTTGCTTTATGAGCAAAATAGAGCAACCAGTTCTAGAACGTCTTCCCTTGATGTATTGCAGATACATTGATGATTGTTTTATTGTAACATCAACACAGTCCGAAATGGATGAGTGTTTCAATTTACTGAATCATCAATCGCAACACATTAAGGTTACGAGGGAAACTCCTAAGAACGGTTGGCTACCTTATTTGAATACGCAAATTAAAATATCGGGTGGCATCGTCAGGGTGAAGTGGTACCGCAAAGAAAGTTCTAAGAACATTTTGGTTCATGCATCTTCCGCACATCCCACAGCTGTTAAACGCGCAGTTGTAAGGAACATGTTCAAAACTGCACGTGATGTATGCACAGGCTCGGAAGAGCGACAAGAGTCATTGAGGCTAGCCTCAAAGATCGCTTGCCAAAATGGCTACGTGGTACCACAACACCACCAAAGAGTCCACACTGTGCAACGTAATTTACCACGCCGAGATCGTATACCCCTTTGTCTTCCTTTTATTTCTGATAATATCACTTCTGCCATACAGCGGAGCATAGTTCGGGCTCAGCTAGAAGATGATGTTGTGCTTGTAAACATCCCGAATGACAACATCAAGAAGCAGCTAGTCCGAAATAGGCTCTACGATAGGGAGTGTATATCAGAAAACTGTGTTGTATGTCCCTACAATAAGTTGGGGGATTGCGCCAAAGCTGGTGCAGTGTATCAACTTGAATGTGGGACATGCAATCAAATATACATCGGGGAAACCGGAAGGGTACTGGCAGTTCGCATTAAAGAACACCTGGCTAGTAAAAGGCGTGGTATCTTATCCAGTCCGTTAGGCAAGCACAGAGTTGAGGGGCATGGAGGAACCGACTTTGATGTTAAGTGCACGGTTCTGACGTTAGAGACCGACATTTCGTCTAGGAAAGCGTTGGAAGCATTCTGGATTTCCGCAAGGAATCCAGCACTGAATAGTCGAATTGAGTGTCCCTCGATTACTAGTGACTTCTTGCCATTCCTTTCGCATTGTGAGCTATAGAACGACCGGTGGTGACATGAGTGTCCTTACGAATGACACTGGTATACTCAGTATAATCAGTGCGAATGACACAGTATGTCTCAGTCACCACTCGACTACTAACAGCAGCGGTAGCGACGTCGCTCCGCTTCAACGGTGGATCAGCGGGTGAGTTTATTTCTCATGCATTGGGTTTTTCGTTTTGGTACCTAGGACGATGTCGGAAAGGGGGGGGGGGTAAGGCGCTTGGTCGGGTAAGTAACAAATCTAAAGTCTTGAACCACTTTTAGGCCTCTGAAGACGACGAACAGGTCGAAACGTTAGGCCGCTCAATAAAACTGATCCACCTAACCTCGTTTGGCACAGCAGTATTGATAGACTATAGCCCGTAAATTACCCGCCATTGCATACCCAGCTGGCAAATTGGTCAAATGGTAGGCAGTGAATATTAGAGGTGCCGCTATTCACCACCTGTATACATCACGCTCGATACCAACTACCAGAAAAAAGCTTGGCAGGCCTCAATTCTCACCTTAAAGCGAACAAATCTGCTACCAAAAAACTCAAACCCACACATCTTCCCCGTCATGGAAGAGATGTTTCCCTCGAACTAGTAGGTGTGCATCAGCCAGCGCTTGCTACGCAGAAGCTCCATAGACGAACAAAATCTTGGCAGGCACTAGTGGATCAATTCGGAAGCGGTCCACAAATACTGCAGCTTCGCCATGTAGTGCGCATCATAAGTATATGCGCACCCTGGGATTGACAGTTTCAGCTTCTGCATGAATATAAGTATAGTGCCGTTATGACGGCCGATGTCAGCGTAACTGAAAATTGTCAGTAGTTCCCAACTTCCTCAGAAAACCAGGGGGTAGTGCCATAATTTTGCGCTAGGGTGTATCCCCCTCCTACTCACCTGCTGGCGCTCGGCTGCTGGCGCAGCTTGCAGGTTCGCCCTCTGTGAGTAGAAATGGTGGAAATGGTCCAGAACTCCGTTTCCAAATGTCCGCTTCGGATATGGAACACTACTTAGAATCAACGTTCGAA